>OY757904.1:139857426-139882426 GCA_963585895.1 Sepioteuthis lessoniana
TTACCATTTTAGCATAAATGGTAGTTGACGTTGTATCGTTCTGTTGCCTCTTGTTATTTTTGTAGAAAGAAAACAAATAATGAATGCGTAGATATTGATGGCTTTCAATCTAGTAGTTTAATGGCTGCTTAAGAGGAAGTTTTCCTTATGTCGTGAGTTGAAGAGAATGAAAAAAAAAATGTTAAATGGTTATGCGGGAGTTTAGTGCTTAGCAATACGCATCGGGTCTATTTGGTTTAGGAGGGAGACATAATTGACCAGGAAATGGTCTCCTAAGTTATGCAGAGGAACAATTATTGAAGTGTGCTCTCTCGAGATGGATAGTCCCTGTCTGTTGTTGGAATCGTTCCGAGTTAGAGAGAGAAATATTATCTCTCGTATCGGCTGGTCTTACCTAGCAGCCAGCCAAGAGGAATGAGAAAAGAAAGAGATCAAGCATGTTTAGCGCTGCCTTTTATAGTAACCGGGGAGGTGTGACCGGACTGAATGGCATGGGTCGTTCTCATTGGATGAAATGCATAATTTCAAAATTCCAATGGCAAAACAATTCACGGACTAAATAATAGTTTGAAATTCTTTCTGCTACACAGCGATATGCAGAGTATTTTTGCAGGAAATAATCTTAGATCAAGTTTAATACTTAGGATTGAACGTTATTCGCTATCAAAAGAAATTGAAATCAAAGAATCTCGTCCTGTCGACTGAGCTTAGAATAAGCTGACTGTATCCTCTGCAGAGGAGTAAGACCATCTTAAAAATGTGGGGATGGCCTTTGTATGATACTGAACTGTCCTGATGGGGAAGTTCCAGTTTAAAAAATGTAAGGAGTATGGAGTACTCATTTATTGCCTTTACTCAAAAGGTTGCAGTATCTGTAAAAGTTAATTAGATCTGTGTGGACATTATTCGTATTCTATAGGACAGTGTGAAAATGCAAACTTTTAAGAAATAACTTTATAAAGAGTAAATATGAAAGTACAATGACCGTGATTACCTAACCTTCAGTTACAAATAACAATTGAAAATTTGACATTCTGTTAAATCAATCAATGAATCACTCAATCAAAGATCTGATTCTCCAAATTAAATATAAAAACCTGATTACATCTTGATTCAGTTTTTTCAAGTTTATTCAGATGACAACATTTTCTCTTTTGCAGATTATTGCAGATTATTTTGTTTTACATCGCATAGCACTAACTTGAATTATACATACTATTTTGTTCAGATACTTTCATTTTTAGATAAAAAAAAAAAAAAAAAAAAAACGACCGTAAAATATCAATCATCATTATTGATAATTTTGACGAATATTAGGTTTATTGGTTTAACGGCATACCAACCACTTCAGTGTTAGTCAATGGCAGATTTTAATTGATTTGTAATAATTTGACCGTAATTCTAAATATTTATTTCATCGTTCTATTCATTTAATATTGTATTTTTTGATTAGAATGTAAACGTCTAATATCACACATGTATATAATGATTTTACATATTCCAATCTATTAATAGCAATTTTTTAACTGATGTATCTGGTTCTTAGATGGAATCCTAACATTTATTACTATTACTTTCAGTTTCACTCTGACCCGGAGTGCTAGTACAACACACCGGGTCAGAGTGAAACTGAAAGTAATAGTAATAAATGAGTAATCTACACATCCCAGATCTCAAGAATTGGATCCTCATCACAGGATGAAGTCTTAAATCAGAACCATTTATTTTTGGTGATGGTGGGGGGTCTTACAGCAAACCAGGAAATTAAAAAAATGTGAAACATGAAAGTAAAGGTGATACAGCTGTAATTAGTGCTCTGGGTTCAGTCACCAAATATTGGTACAAGGACCGGCGGACTTGGATATAAGCGGACGAGTAGAGACCATCCAAACTACTGCATTGTTATGATTGGCTAGAATCCTGAAGAAGAGTCCTGTAGACTTGAGGAGATTCGCTGTCTCTAAAACTCCATTGAGAAACCATCGGTAACGCTAGTGGGAAAAACTTAAAAAGGAGTAAAAAAAATAATGATAATTGGAAAAACTCTGGAAGATGTTTAGACGAAAAGTAGAAAAAAAAAGGAAACAATACAACTCAAGGAAATGAATCAAAATTTACTGGCGAAAGAAGGAAGACCAAAAAGATATCGAGACAGGATAGAACAATACAGACAAAACATGACATTCCAAAACAACGAAAACAAATGTACCAACAAGTAGGGGGAGAATGTATGAAGATATACCAACAATCGGATGGCAAGGAAACAAAACACTTTTGGAGCAAAATGTGGGAAAGAACAAAACATTAATGAAAACACAACGAAATATGTATTAACTAGAGACAAAATAAAATAAGGAAGAATCATGGCTGAAAAAAAAAACGATACATTACCATCCTCTATAGACTAACACTTGAAAAAACAAATATACCCGAATAGAGGAATGAGTAGAGAGCAAACCTGATCCAGTAAGATCTCCTCAAAAAGGAAGTGATGATGGATAATGCGTTCAAATATAATGTTGAAATCCTATCAGCCCAGATTGGGAAGATCTAATACTCGCATCACCACATCCTCAATGAGACAGAGCAGAGCGGAAAAATCTTGCTGTGGCATGGATTGACTGCTAAAAAGCCTATCATAATGTATCGCAAAGCAAGATGACAGACCGTTAAAAATATACAATTTATTCATCAAAGTCATAATGTTCATTACGGAAGCCCTGAAAAACTGGAAAGTAGAATTGAGAGCAGGAGGAAAAGTTGCATCAGACATAAAGAATCAGTGGAGCATCTTTCAGGTCGATCCTCTCTTTCCATTACCATTTGTAATAGCAATGAATTCATTCACTCACATATTTAAGATTTGAACTGAGTGTCTTCACATTTACTTAATCGCAATAATAGATGTACATAGACGACATCCACCGGTTTGCAAAAAAGAAGGAAACAGTTTGGAGATTTTTATGCAAACAATACGAATATACAGCCAAAATGTCCAATGCTAGTAATGAACAATGGAAAAGGAGAATTAAAGTAAGAAATAGGACTACTAAATCAATGAAGAATCATATCTATTGAAGAGAAGGGAAATTACAAATATTTGGGAATATTGAGAGTAAACAGTATCGAACAGGCGGAAATGAAAGCAAATCAATAAGGAAAAATACCTTAGACGAACGAGAAAACTTCTTGAAATGGAAATCTTACCGAAAGAATAAACTCCTGGGTTGTCAACCTTTAAAGATAATCTTGACCATGGATAAGGAAAGAACTCAGATGAATAAGCCAGAGGACAAGTAAGTTGATGACGATATACAAGACTTTAGATCCAAAACATGACATAGATTATATATGACAAGAAATGAATGAGGTACAATACTCTCCAGCATTGAATATTTTGTGGAGTCATCAATATAAGGACTCGAACTCTACATTAAAAAGAGCAAGAAAAGACGTATTAAAGTAGCCTATGACATCATTGACAATATAGGGACAAAAAGAACATCAGTAAAAACTAGGAAACTAAAATGGGAAGAAAAACAACTGTATGGTTATTTCAAGTGGCAGACATGCTAAACCTCAAACGAGAAGACCTATATATAGCTACAGAAGGGAAAAATTAAAAGAGAAAATAAATCTCTTCAAATATCAGCACAAACGTTCCAGTTATTTTAAATTGAAAATCGATTTGCACGATGGAATAAAAAACGTATGTTTTGTGGGGGTAGAGACAAAATGATTAATAACATGATAAGTGAAGGTAGCAAACTTGCGGAAAAGGAGAATAAGACTTGACACGCCTGGATAGAAAAGGTTATCCCCTAGAAACTGTTGAAGAAGTTTAAATTTGACCATTCTAATAAAATCTATATGTACAATACAGAATCCTTCCTAGAACATCAGACACATAAAATTCTCTAGGATGTTGACATCAACTATTTCTGGCCAGAAGTTTAGACCTAGTGATTAAGAATAAGAATAGAAACAACATAACTTGCCGTATACTGAACGTTGCCTTCCCAGAGGATCACAGAGTGAAAATCAAAGGACAAAAAAGAAAAAGTATTTCAATCTTGGCAAAAATCTAGGGAAGCTGTGAAACATACGGGTAACTGTGAAACCTATTGTAATTGGCGCACTTAAAACCATCCCTAAAGGCTTGTAAGGTGGGGTTGCGTAGGACCAATTAAGATGATCCAAACTACTGCATTGTCTAGATCAGCCAGAATACTGTGAATAGTCCTGGTGACCTGAAGAAACTTCTGTGAACGACTATCACCAAGAACTGACGTAAAAAAATAGCAAGAATTATATTCATAGCAATAAGTAAAAAGAAAAGTCGTAAAGGGATATTTTTTGAAAATTTGAAATAAAATAGAAAATAAGAACAAACAAAAGCTTGAGAGATAAAACTACTTTTTAATAAGTTCTTGTTAAAACCTGAAAACTTTTCAATATATGATGCAACTGTTATTTCAAACTCCTGGTACATGTTTTTACCAGATCGTCCTATATCTTATCCTTTTTCCATCGTAGTCGATGAGGACCATTTGATCAACCTTATTATTGAGGACGTGAAAGCTCAGAGGGCTAATGAGACCAATCTATGTGCGAAAGAGTCCTGGGCAGTGAGAACAACGAATACTGGTGGCAGTGGCTGATGTGTCAGTGCCTTTTCTAAATTCCATGCCTAGTTCAGTTGATGCGTTCCTTCTTGCTTTACAGACTTTCGCTCCACGTTTGATAACTTCACACCACTTGTCTCTGGCCTGCACTAGCTATTCCAGGCTATTAGGCGTGACACCGAAATATTTCATGGAGACCCTCAGTGTATCTTTAAAGCGCTTTTTCTTGCCTCTTTGGGGGCACTTGCCTTGAGACAGTTCACCGTAGAACAGTTTCACCAGGAGACGGTGATCTTTCATGTAGATAACATGACCGGCCTAACGAAGCTGTGATTGCATCAAGAGGATGTAGGTGCTTGAAAGAGAAGCCCGATTTAAAACTTCTGTGTCGGGGATCTGTTTTTGCCATGTGATGTCGAGAATTTTCTTCAGAGTGGTCGTGTGAAAGTGGATTAACTTCTTTATATGCCGTTGATAAGTAGTTCACGTTTCACAGCCATAAAGAAGAGTTGTACAAATGACAGCTTAGTATACCTTGATTTTGGTCGTGTCCGTGATACCTCTCCGATTCCACAGACATTGCTGTTGGGTCGGCCAAAGGCTGTACTCGCTTTTGTAAGTCTGGCGTTCGCCTAGTCATCCATGACGATATACTTAGGGTGCTGCCGAGGTAGGTGACCTTCTACCCTTTTCAGTCATTGTCTATAGATGGTGATGCTGGGCTCGACGTATGAATTTAGCATATGGTTATATATGTGCAGACAAAATTCGGCTTCATTTACTACTGTGGTAATTGTATTAAGAGAAAGCCTCGAATTTAATTCGATCATAATCGTAAAAAATATTTTCATGCGAATTTATTCTAAATTCTAATTTATTAAAGAATTTTGAAATTAAAATTCACAGACATACTCTTAGAAGCATACAGTGATATACTTTCAAATTGATAAAAGAGTAATTCTAAATTATATAACATTTGTTGAAAAATATAATTAACTTTTTCTTTCAAAATTTACTTGAATGGCATCGTATAAAAGATATATTGACGCAATTTTGGGAAAAGGTGATGAAATTATATATGTTAATTGAAATGTTTTTAACTATAAAATATCATTTGACTGATTCTAAAGTCTTTGAAATAGAACAGTAATGTAAATATTGGTGGTTTCCCATTCAACTCTTACAATATAATATATTTTCAAAATATCTTAAATTAAATGAGTAATTGATTGAGTGTTTTCTATTGCTTATAGTATTAGTATTTGAAAAGTATTTTATACAGGAATCAGACAATGAAGTTAGGGATTAAAATTTGCAATTTTGGAACGCTCTCTGTTCTTAAAGATCTTTTTGGAAAGTGACCGTCTCATTATTCCCAAAATCTTGGATTTTAAAAGTAAATGTCTGAATATTAGGAGTTTTCAATAAGTTGAATTCGACACGTGTAAAATTATTAAAGAAAAAAGAAACTTGTAAATCGAAGCATTCTACTTGAAAAAAATTCGATCGGGATCAAATTCGATGCAAATATTCTGTAAGAATATATTCTACACTACAGAAATAGAATGAAAGAAAGGATAAAAATGCTATTGAACAAACATATCAATTAACAAAGAAACCTTAAGTCAAAAAGTATAGAACAAACATTTTCTTTTATATTTTGGACTGGGTTTGAAAAAACGCAATGCTTAGCAACAAAATTGGACAGCATTTGATTGAAAATTAAGAAACTTTATTTGTAAATTTACGTCCTAACTTTCCTAGATTTGCTTATTATGTTATTAATATTTCCTCTCTACCCCTCATAACCTATATTTGCTAGTCTATTATTATTATTATTATTATTATTATTATTATTATTATTATTATTATTATTCCTTTAGAGTTTTTCACGTCAGTTTTAGCTGATGGTCTTTCACTGGATTTTAGTCAGTGCAAGTCTTCTCAAGTCTCCAGGACTCTTCTCAGTATTCTGGCTGTTCTCAATAATGCTTTTGTTAAGATGGTCTCCTCCCGTTCTCCAATTTCCAAGTCCTCTGATCCCATTATTAATCCTTTAGTTACTGTATCGAATGTACCAATCAAGATTGGTATAATCGTCACCTTCGTATTCCATAGTTTTTTTTTTTAACTTACCCAGCAAGGTCGAGGTACTTATCCTTCTTTTCACTTTCTTTCAGTTTTATTCTATGGTCAGCCGGGACAGCAAAATCTATAATTTTGCAGTTCTCTTTTTTTGTTGATTATTATGAGGTCTGGTCTTCTGGCCGAGATTAGGTCATCTGTTTGAATGTCAAAGTCCCATAGGAGTTTGTGTGAGTCATTCTCCAGGGCAGCTGCTGGGTTGTGCTTATACCATTTGTTCGTATTATTATTATTGCTTGTTTTTTTCACTAGCGCAAGTGATGGACTTTCTTGAACTTTTGCTTAACCTGTTATTTCAAATAGCCTGATTTTATTCATCAGCTATAAATTACAATTGAAGGATCGATATTTTTTGTTTTCTGTTACACTTCAGTTGATATCATCATCATCATGTCGTGCCGCTAGCTCCGATATCCCTTACCCTCTCTCGCCACTTCTCCCTATCATTCATCGCCTCTGGCAGGTCATCAGGGCTACATCCCGTATCCCCACATAGCTGCTGCATGTATGTTCGAGCTGGTCGTCCTACTTTTGCTTGGCCATATGCGGGGGTCCATAGGAGTACGTCACTTATGAGCTCGTCCTTGCTTCTCCAGCAGTGTTCTGCGTGTCTGGTTCGTCTAACTTGGATAGTTTTCGTGATGGGAGGCAGGTGGCCGTATAGTTGGTGCCTTGTGAGGTGTTGCCGCAAGGACTTGTTCAATATTGCTCGCAACATTATTGTGTAATTTCCGTCGAGCTTGTTCTTCAGCCGTTTAGTTAGCGTCCAAGTAGTGCATCCATATAAAGTATCGATATCAGTTGATATAGTGCTTATATATTATCTTCATGTCAGATAATAGTTCGGATTCTGTTTATTTTATGATGGTTTTGATTTGGGAATCGATTTTTATTTTATTTTCTATGCACGGTCAACAGGTTTTAGATCCCTTATTACAAGCAGAAGCCCTCTTTAACACTGACCCTTCAACTTTATAATCTGTACAATTTTTATTTTTACCTGCCAAGCATATTTAGACGGCATTGTTCTATTAGCGTGTTGTCTATTCAAAGAAAAAAGTATACGTGTGATTATCAAATTTTTCTAACGAGTTTATTTTGTGGTTCCTATAACCCGAAAAGAAAGGCCCACGTTCAATTTTAACACTGCATGATGCCACTCATTATTAGAATCACATTTTTGCTTCTAACGGAGAAATCCTTTTTATGACAATTACATTTAGGATTATTTTTATAACCTCTTTCGCCTGGTGATTAACCTGGGTTTCCTTTTAATTATACGGCATATTTTATCCATACAGTTGTAAACACACACACGCGCACACACACACACACACGCACACACACACACACACACAATTATATATATATATATATATACACAGTCACACACACAATTTTATATATATATATATATATATATATATATAATTGTGTGTGTGTGTGTGTGTGTGTGTGTGTGTGTGTGTGTGTGTGTGTGTGTGTGTGTGTGTGTGTGTGTGTGAGTGTGTGTGTTTACAACTGTGTGGATTACATGCCGTATAATCAAAAGCAAACCCAGGTTAATAACCAGGCGAAAGAGGATATATAAACAAACCTAAATGTAATTGTCATAAAAAGGATTTCTCCGTTAGAAGCAAAAATGTGATGCTAATATATATATATATATATATATATATATATATATATAGAGAGAGAGAGAGAGAGAGAGAGATTGACGTTTGAGTGTGAGTGCTTTTATTCTTTCCGGAAACCTCCATTTCTACATCGCTATTATCAATCAAATTCTGTAATCTGCTTTTAAACAGCCAGGAAACCAGTGTTGGTTGAGTATTGAGGAGCTCTTGTGGAATCCGGGTCCTAAGGGATAGTATTTGACTTAGTATTTAGAAATCATGAACCGTTAATCTTATAAATCAACCCAAAGGGTTTAGCATAAAATACGATAGCGTAATATCGAATATGTCCACGTTTAGCATACTTCAATCTCTTAATCTTGTTGAATCATTGAATCACTCAAGTTATGCAAAATCTCAGCAGGTAGACATTCCCAAAATTCATTGAGGGCCTTTGTTCAAGACGCTTTCATTTCTATAAAATTCAAAATGTTCTCAATTGGGTTCACGTCCGGTTATTGGGTATTCTATAACAACATTTTCAAAGACGCTTTCTCTCAGCCAAGTCTGTTCAATTTCGAAGAAAGACAAGGAACATCACTATCTTAGAGGAAGATATTTTTTCCTCTAGTTCTTTCTCTGAAAGGAAGGGACCCATGCACAATACAGGATCTTGATTTTTATATATCTATTTATTTATTTATTCGTTTTATTTAAATATCAAATATACTTGGTTGAAAAAAGTATGACCTGCTAAGAAACATCTCTAATCGCCTCTATCAGTCTAAAATATACGTGTTTTATCTCTATGTCTAAAGTAGACCTGTTTTAAATTATTCCTTTTTTTTCGGTACTAGGGGTGTCCTCGCAGTGTAATGGTTAAATCGCTGGACTGCGGAATCGTAGTAAGCGAGTTAAAACTCTAGTCTCGCTATTACGTTCACTTTCGGACAAATACCCTTGGGGAAAGATATGAACCCGCTTATCCTCCTAGCTATGGGTTAAATAGTACTACTGCTGTTCTTCTAGAAGGATGGATTTGGCATTTAATAACCAAAGAAAGTTGACACACCATTAAACAAAGAAATTAAACTAAAATTTTCGGCACCTGTGCATAAAAAGTAAAACATGATAAATATCAAATATAAAAGTATCATTAACGCTATTCTGTAAACGTTAGATATAAATAAGTCTGGACAGGTTGACATGCCGTTAAAAGGAAAAATCAGTCTATCAATCAATATATTATTTGAACATTCCACACATGATTAAAAACTGTTAATAATTTTAGAATTACTTCATTAGAAAAGTACAACTGAAATTACAGATATCACAAAGGAAAGATTTCACAGATGTGTAAAGAGAGATTATGAGTAACTGAAAACTTTGAAAGTAAAAATTTATTATGGGACACCCATAAAATTGCTAAATATTTTTGGAAACAACTCAGAGGATCTGTCGTTATCCAAAAAAGAGATGACTAGACATTTTTTGGACGTGCACATCTGTCTCTCAATTTCAATCTTGTTCATTCTTGCCATGTTGGCTGGGGCAACTGCATCTCCCCAAAGATTATCCTTGATATGACACTTCACAATCTGATGATGAAGCTTCAGTAATGCCAGAGCTTTCGGGAATGCCGAGTAACCTTTTATTGCCATGGCTCCCCGGTTCACTCTTACCCGGATTAGTATCACCTAATAGAGTCCTATATATGGGTTAAATAGAACCAAACTCAGCTTATTCTTAATTGTTAGAAATATAATTGTTTATATCAATAAAAATGGATTTGGCATTAATAACCGACAATTGTTGATTTGCCATAAAACCCAACCAAACCAATCTTTTTCATTCTTATGATGTCATATCCGCTGGTGATGACATTTTGACCAATGGGACCCAAAATTTACATCACAAAGGAAAGAAGTGAGTGGACCGCAAGAGAAACTATGTTAAAACACTCTCATCCATCAGAATATATTGGTTAGCCTATGAACTTGTCAAGTGATTCTCTTAAAGAATAATGTGAAAAAATCCCAGTAAACAACATTACACACAATCAACATCACAAAAATGTATTTTTTAAATGTTTTTAGTTCTAGCGTGCATGAGTGTATGCACACATGAATCGAAGTATTTAACTGTTATTAAATTACATGTTTACTACTTCCTTATGAAGAGTTGGTAATTTCACCCTGCAAAATACGTAAATCTAGTGCAGCTGCATATTCGAAATTCTAATTCTCCTAGCTCAGAAATATAAGATTGGTAAATTGTACAGCATATTGACGCCATGAAAAAGAAGGAATATCCTAAATATGTACATATTAATCATGTGGAACTTAGGCGTATTTTAGTATATATATATATATATATATATATATATATATATATATATATATATATATATATATAACATTTTTCGTTAAAAACACTTTTTTTGTTGCTTTTCGTATCGATTTTATTTTCTGATTCCGTAAGATTTATTAAGTTTAATTCAATTCTACATAACCAAAACTGAGTAATCTTATAGGTCGACAAGGAAAATCAATAAAACCTGCTAAAAACAACACCCGGTATCATAGATGTGAAATATTCTTAGAACAATTAAAAATGATTTAATACATGCACACACACACACACACACACACACATACACACACACACTAGTATATATATATATATATATATATATATATATACTATTGAAGGTAATTGGACTTTGTGGTGACACGTTTTCTTAATATAGAAGTTCATTTTGAAATCTCACACACGCACACACACACAACTTCATTGATACAGATTCTTTACTCGATAATCTTCTTAAGCAATTTAGAACTAAACATCGTTCGTATGTATGTTATATACTCACATAATAAATATGCTTATATACACATGTACATGTTCATGCAACATCATAACGACACAGAAAATAATCAAACAGACGCACAATGATAAAGTCGCAAGAATAAACGACGCACGCAAGGAAGACGCAGGAAGACTTCTTTATAAAATATTTTACCTCTCATCTTTATTTGTAAGTTTCGAAAGGGTTGTTCCAAGTTTGCGTGTGAGAGATAGCTGGAGACCGAATATTACTGAAATATTTTGACCCCGAAGTTATGGCCGTCAGCTTTGTGTCTTTCTCGTTCTCCATGGTTGCTCAACCGGAGCACTGGCTTTCCTTACTACAACTCGTCTACCACCTCAATTCTACTCGCCTGTCTCCACTGGCTCGTTGAACTCCACTGACCTGAACTCAACTCGTCGGCCTTATATTACCTTCAAACTCCCACGCGCTGATATGGACACGCCTCCACGACTACTTCCGATATCTGGGGACCGGGATGTGTTACTTCCGCTTTCTTTGGAATGGCCTGTGTGATCGTCATCGAGCGGAAATAACTATCATCCAGTTCAGAGGCCACTCTCTTCCGGTGCATCAGTCTATGAGAGTATAATGGGATCTTTTTTACCTCGTCCCATTTCATCAGCCAATTTCCGCCCACGCGATTTCCTCTCATAACTGCCACTAGAATGTGTCACCTCCTTCCGGTGCATTACCTTGAATGGCATTTTTGGCCGGTCAACAGGGCAAAACATAACATGTATTTGTTTATGAATTTGTATTATTTTCTTAAATTTTCTTACATTTTCTTACATTAACAAAACATTAGTATATTACTAAATAAGGTCACCTTCATATAGAAAGGAAATCAAAAATATTTTCTGGATTTCATGAAAAATTAATACAAAACACTATTGTTTATGAACATGGATATAAGATAATAAAATACCAAATAAATAACATAGGATAATTATCCATTTAACCATTTTAAATCATAATGTAAATGTAATACACCATAATTGTTATGAACGCCATCTGATCGTACATATAATGGAAATTAAACGTGGTTTATACATATCTATGATTTAAAATGACACACATTAATTTGATATTAATATTGATGTGGAAAAACTCATGGTAGCTTATATATATATATACATATATATATATATATATATATATATATATATATATATATATATATATATGTATATATAATAGATTTACAACCCGGTGCTTTCCGGCTCGGAATGTTCTCCGAATGGGAAAAATATCATCTATCGCAGTACTGAATCCAATATTTTCACATATATATTTCCTCTAAATTAAGGAATTCCTTTTTTGATTTATATTGTTTATAGATATTTAATTAGAAGTGACTCTGACAATAATCTATGGTCTCTTTGGTAATTGAAAAAGATGTAAATGAGTAGATATTTACGAAGTTTTCCGATATTTCTTTTCGTAATGGCTTTCATATAATATTTATGGGTAGAACTACCATTAAGTGACACTGCACTTGCTTCAGTGAAATAAATAACTCTCTGAAAAACATTTGGAATCGTTAGTAGTTCTATACTTCACCGAAACAAAGATATCCTAAAGAACAATGACGGCAGAATTAGATATTGAATGGTTTATGAATTTCAATGAGAATCCATAAATAGGACATGATTTAATGAATACTTTATTGCTTATGGGATTAACTTTTATTTTAATCAAACAAGATCAGTTTAATTAGAGTCGAAAATCTTGACAAACACACACACTTACATACATATATATATATATATATATATATATATATATACCTCTGTAGTCATCCACAGACAGATCTGTTTCGTTCTATCAGAACTCATCAGTGTGGTTAGACATATTAGCTTCCCATAGCCCGGATCGAAACCTGGGTGACTCAAATGCTAAGCCAAGCCTCTAACTATTCAGAATAGTTCGATTCATACTTTTCCCAAGAGGAGTCCCACGATCATAAATAATATATATATATATATATTATTTAAGATCATGGGACTCCCCTTGGGAAAAGTATGAATCGAACTATTCTCCCTCCCGTTATGGATAACTATTAGTACAGACGGGACCTTTAATATTGGTATGGCAACCTGTCTTGGAGAGTGAAACCTCTGGATTCAAATATCCTAAACCTGTTTAAGAATTTACTCTGTATTGTATCCTGCACGTTCGGAAGGCTTACATATATATATATATATATATATATATATATATATATATAGTCATCCACAGACAGACATGTTTCGTTCTATCAGAACTCTTGGGTGTGGCTAGACAGGCTAGATTCCCGAAGCTGTGATCGAAACCTCGCTGACTGAAACGCCAATCAAAGATTCTACCACTCAGCCACATATTCAAGCTCGTGTTTCAAATCAGCTCTAACTAATGATCTTTCGCTAGATGGTGAGTGACGGTAAACCAATTTAAATGTCCATTTTATTATGGTAGCTAATTTTCCCAGAGCTGTCTTGTACATGGTCTCAGCTTTGCCTCTGCTATCCAGTTCACATAGTTTTTTTCCTAGATTCTTGGTAACTGTTACTCATCTAGCATTGTTATCACCATCATTTTTACGTTCCACAGTTTTTCATTTATTTAGTATAGTGATGCTATTATTCGTTTTCTTTTATTGTCATTCGGTAGTTTAGTAGTACACGCAAAATCCGCGTGAGTAAAAAGTTATAATTTCAATCTCAATTAGAATTAGGCTTAGCCTTTTGGTCTGAATCCGGTGATCCATTTTTATCTCAAATTTCCAGAG
Organism: Sepioteuthis lessoniana; assembly: GCA_963585895.1. Lineage (NCBI taxonomy): Eukaryota > Metazoa > Mollusca > Cephalopoda > Myopsida > Loliginidae > Sepioteuthis > Sepioteuthis lessoniana. Next base: position 139,871,452 of record OY757904.1, read on the forward strand.
AATCATATCCGTTAAACCAAGTTTCATTCCCTGTCGAATTTTACAACAAATCACATTCCCGAAGCAGTCATTCCTGCTTCTCTATTTCGTTTATGTCAGTTTTCTGTATTCACTTGTAATATATGTAATTGTTACATATCAGGGATTGTATAAACTAGAACTCTACCGCGTATTTTTTTTCGAACAAAATTAGATATAATAGAGTTATTTTGTGGTGCTATTAATAGAAATTTCATTTGGAAGTATCCATATAATTAATTTTCTTCCCAGATTTATCGATTGTCTTTTTTATTGCTAACCCTAAAATTATATATATATATATATACGCAGTGCATTTAATAACTTTCGGGCATTTTTTTGTACAGACGTTTAAAATTGTCGTAGACTCCTGAAAATTCAGTATGTTACTGCTATACACCTTATGTGATAACTGACTATTTCTTATGATTTCAGGTTCAAATGAACAGCAACAGCTGCAATTGGATTACATCCTACTAAAGCCAGATTGTCACAGCTGGTGAATTTAAAAATACAATCTGGACGTGAGGATACTTTACAAGAACGATATGCAATAAAATTCTGTTTTAAACTTGGTAAAAATGTCACAGAAACGTATGGAATACTTCAGACTGCTTTTCAACCGTCTTGCATGAATCGAGCATCGGTTTTTGAGTGTCATAAGTGATTCTAGGAAGGCAGGGAGTCTGTGAGGGATGATATGAGGTGTGGGGGAGTAAGGAAGTCAATATACCAGAGTTGATTGGCCAAAGGGTTAGGGTTAGGGTTACTATGTTGAGATTTTAAGGGAGTTCGGGAAGACATTCCGTCGGAAGAGGCCAGCGGGTCAGTGGCATTTCCAGCTGGACAATGCACCAGTCAACAACTCCGTTCTAGTCACAGACTGTTCGACCAAGATGGGCATCAAGAGAGTTTCTCAGCCTCCCTATAGTCCAGATCATGGTTCCTATGACTTTTGGTTATTCCCTAAGCTCAGAGGCTGTCGTTATGAGACAACTGAGGAGATGAAAGAGGCTGTGACGAATGTCATCGACACGCTCACACAAGAGAACTTCCATGGGGGTTTCCAGCAGTTGTTATAACGGTACAACAAGTGCATTGCAGCCGGTGGAGATTACTTCGAAAGGGACTTGAGTTTCATGTGTGTACAGTTAATAAAAGTGCCCGTAAGGAAAAAATCTGGAAACTTATTTAATGATCCTCGTATATATATATATATATATATATATATTGTTAACATTACTCAAAGCAATCTTTTTTCATATATACTTGATTTCATTAAATGCATGCATCCTCAGTCCTCCTCTTCCTTTACTAGTTACACGGTGATTGCTAATATTTTTTTAGTCATGTTGCATTTTCATAATTTCATTGTTCTATAGGTAATATTACTATTATTTTACCCTTTTTCAAGTTTTCCGCACTAGCATTAGTTGATGCTTTATCCCTGGATTTTGAGGGACAGGAAGTGCCCTCAAGTCTCCAGGACTCTCCTCGGTATTCTTGCTGATATTAATAATGCTGTACTTTAGATGGTCACAACTCGTCCATTTATTTTCAAGTCAACCAGTCCTTGTATGAATACTTTGGTGACTGTGACAAAAGCACCAATTACAATTATTTGTACAATTTTGTTCCTTGACCGTTTATTACATCGGCGTTAGTTGATAGTTTTCACTGGACTTTGAGTTCCCCGGACTATTCTCAGTATTCTGAGTGGTCTTAACAATGCTGTTGTTGGCATAGTCTCCGCCCGTCTTATTTCTAAAACGTCCACTTTTTGCATCAATCCTTTCGTGACTCTACCAAGAACAACAATTACAATAAAACATTACTTTCATATTCCACAGTTATTTTCTATTCCCTAGGAAAGTCAAGGTATTTATCCTTCGTTTCCCTTTCTTTCAATATTACTCCGTGGTCCAATGGGACAACAAAGTCCACAGTTCTACAAATACTATTTTTCATTGATTATCAAGTGGTCTGGGCGTCTAGCTGAGATTAGGTGATCCTATTGTATCTCAAAATCCCAAAGAAGTACGTGCGTGCCATTTCCAGGACAGATTCTGGGTTCAGCAGATACAGTCAAATTTAAATTTCTTGCAAAATTCCTAGTGGATCATCTTTCCCACCCAGTCATGTCTGGTCTTATACTCTCTCTCTCTCTGCTAATTTGCTAAATTCGCTTGTTATGTGATTGATGGCTTCGTCTCTATCACAAGATTATTATTATTACTTATTAGAGTTTTTCACATCAGCGTAAGCTGATGGCCTTTATCTGGAGTTCAAGTGATAGCAAGTCTCTTCAAGTCTCTAGGACTCTTCTCAGTATTCTGGCCGTTTTCAATAATGCTGTTGTTTGGATGGTCTCCACTCGGTCGCCAACTTCTAAATCTTCCAGGCCCTTTAATAATCCTTTAGTTACCGTGCCTAAGGCACCAATCACAATTGGCATAATTGTCACCTTCATGTTCCATATATTATTTTCGATTCTCTTGCAAGGTCAAGGTACTTATCTCTCTTTTCACATTCTTTCAATTTTATTCTGTGGTCTGCCGGGACAGCAAAGTCGACAATTTTGCAGATTTTCTTTTTTTTTGTTGACTATTACAAGATCTGGTCTTCAGGCCGAGATTAGGTGATCTGTTTGTATATCAAAGTCCCACAGGCGTTTGTGAGTGACATTTTATTATTATTATTATTATTCACTCTTTTTGAGTTTCTCACATCAGTATTATCAGATGGTTCTTCACTGGAGTTTGAGTGAGAGCAAGTCTCCGGGATCCTTCTCAGTATTCTGGCCGTTCTCAGTAATGCTGTCATTTGGATAGTCTGCCCGTCCGCCAACTTCCAAGTCATCCAGGCCTTTTAATAATCCTTTAGTTATAGTGCCAAAAACATCAATCACAAGAGGTTCGATTGTCACTTTCATGTTCCTCAGCTTTTTCAATTCTCTAGCAATTCGTTCAGTTTTATTCTGTAGTCAACTGGGACAGCAAGTCCACAATTTTGCAAATTCTTTCTTTTTATTAATTATTTTAAGTTCTGGTCTTCTGGTCGAGATTAGGTGATCCGTGTGTATGTCAAAGTCCCATAGGAGTTTATGTGTGTTATTTTATAGGACGGGTGCTGGGTTATTCATGTACCATTTGTTAGTGTGGTAAAATTCAAATTTCTTGCACATTTCCAAGTGGATCACCTTGTCCACCCAGTCGTGTCTGGTCTCATACTCCCTCTGTGCTAATTTGCTGCACTCGCTTATTATGTGATTGATCGTTTCGTCTCCGTCACCGCGTTGTCTACATTTGCTATTTTGCTGAGTCTTTTCTTTTCTCGCTTTGATATGATTGGTTCTTATGGCGTTGTCCTGCGTTGCTATAAGGAGGTATTCCGTTTCTTTCTTAAGGTTACCTTTTTTTAGCCATGTCCAGGTTTTTGTCGTGTGAGATGGTGTTTATTAATCGTTTAAATCGGCTATAGAGTTGTTTTTTTTCCATTTTTGTTTCCTGGTTATTTTCATTCTATCGTCTATCATGTTGTCAGTATCTTTTCTGATGGCTAAAATCAGTCCTAGTTCGTGTTTTTCTATGTAATCTTCGATGCGTTAACGCTTTTTTCGGTGATGTCAAGTCCTCTTCCTCCCTCTTTTCTAGATACATTACTCCTTTAGGGTTTTTCACGTCAGCGTTCGCTGATGGTCTTTCACTGAGTTTGAATGACAGCAAGTCTTTTCACGTCTCCAGGACTCTTCTCAGTATCCTGGCCGGTCTTAATAATGTAGTAGTTTCCATGGTGTCCGCTCGTCCGCCAACTTCCAAGTCCTCCAATCCCTTTACTAATACTTTAATTATTGTTCAACCGCACCAAATACAATTGGTATAATTGTCACCAGCATGTTCCATAGTTTTTTTTTTCTATATTATTATTATCCACTCCTTCAGAGCGCCTCACATCAGCGTTAGGTGTTGGTCTTGTACTGATGTTTAACTAACAGAAAGTCTCACCAACTCTCCAGGATTTTTCTCAATATTCTGGCCGTTCACAATAATGCTGTAGTTTGGATGGTCTCTACTTGTCCTCCAATTTCCAAGAACTCTGGTCCCATCAATAATCCTTGAGTTACAGTATCGAATGTAGCAATCACGATTGGTATAATAGTCAACTTCGTCCCGTTCATGTTTCATAGTATTTTTCAATTCCCTAGCAAGGTCGAGGTACTTATTCTTTTGTTCACTTTCTTTCAGTTTTATTCTGTGGTCAGCCGGAACAGCAAAGTCGACAATTTTGCAAGTCCTATTTGTTTCTTGATTATTACAAGATCTGGTCTTCTGGTCGAGAGTAGGTGATCCGCTTTTATGTCAAAGTCCCATAAGTGTTTATGGGTGTCATTCTCTAGGATAGATGTGGGTTGTGCCTGAACTATTTGTTCGTATGGTCAAATTTAAATTTCTTGCACATCTCCCCTCGTGAAATACTTCGCCCAACCAGTCGTTTCTAGTCTTATAATCATTTGTGCGAATTTGCTTCATTCGATTATCATGTGATTGTGTGGCCATACCCCCTCGGTCCCCCGTTAAATCAACTTCTTTAAACCATTTCAATCTTTGCCGGTGATAATCTAGTGGTTCCGATAAGGGTATCACACATTTCTTTACGGCATAAGAAATACGATCAAGGGAGTGGGAGGAAAGAACAAAGAACAAACGAACAATATGCCTGAGTCAGCTCCAAGTGCAGGAAGAGAAATTATGTAACATTGCATTCCCTATGCATTTGTTGACTAACGCTAGCGTGGATTTCTAGCGAAATTTCTACAAAGATACTATGAATGCCAACTCATCTTGACTGGTCTCTTCTGCTGTCCGGTGTCGACTGCCAACTGCCACTCTCCATCGCACGTCGACAACTGCCCTCTGTGGGTTCCTTCTTCCAACTCCTAACTCACGTTCCCTTACCCACTTCCGGTCGTGTCCGAGATCTCGAGTCCAAACCCTTTGTCTGGTTTCGCGCCAAAACAGACAAAGGGATCGTCTGCTTGACGAACCACCTACATAGTGTCACAATTGATGGTTTCGTTCAATTACCACATAACCTGCATTTGGTACATTGTTGCGTCTTATCTATTCTCGCTATGATTTATTGGTTCTTATGGCGTTGTTTTTCGCTGCTATGAGGAAAGATTATGTTTCTCTTCTTAAAGTTTCCTTTTCTTAGCTACGTCCAGGTTTTCTTATGTGAGAATTTATTTATTAGTTGTGTAAAGCGCCCACTGAATTGTTTTTCTTTTTTTGGTTTCCTAGTCATTGTCATTTTGTTGGCTATCGTGTTATCAGTATCGTTTCTGATGGCTGTAATTAGTCTACCATCGTGTTTTAGTTTATAGTCTTTGCGCCGTCGTATCGATGCGTCAACGCTGTCTTCAGTGCTGGTAAGTCCTCTTCCCTCCCCTTTTTTTCTTGATACATATAGTGCGTCAACGTCCTCTCTGTGATGTAATGTCTGGAGCATGGTCATCAGTTTTCTTCTTCTCTGATCCACTTCAAAAATGGTCCCGAATATCTAACGAGGGGTAAAGCTAAGGTATTATTTCCATTGATAAAGTTTCTGCTACATAGTTTTGTCTTGAGTAGCTTTCTAGTACTCCTGATATATTATTTCAAAATTTTTCTTTCATTTCCACTTGATAGATGTTCTCATCCTTTAAGATTCCCAATTATTTGTTGGTATTCTTTTCTCCAACGTTCTAATCTTTTCTTGGTTTGGTAGTTTCATTCTGTCAGTCAGATATCATTTGCCACTTTTCATTAATTGCATCGCACATTTTTTATGCCAAATTCCATTCCTATGTCCTGACTGTATATTCTAACTGGGTGTATTACAGTTTCTATTTCTTTTACATTCTTTACAAATACTTTGGTGAAGAATCCTTTTACAGTTCAATATACAAGGTGTGTCATAAGGAAATTATTATTATCATTATTATTATCATTCACTCATTAGAGTTTTTCCACGTCAGCGTTAGCCGATGGATTTACACTGGAGTCAGAGTGACAGCAAGTCTCCTTAAGTCTCTAAGACTCTAGTCAGTATTCTGGCCGTTCACAGTAATGCTGTCGTTTTGATGGTCTCAACCCGCCCGCCAACTTCCATGTCCTCCAGTCCCTTTACTAATCTTTTAGTTACTGTTCCAACCGCACCAATTACAATTGGTATAATTGTTACCAGCATGTTATACAGTTTTTTCAATTCCTTTGAATGTCGAGGTACTTTTCCTTCTTTTCACATCCTTTCAGTTTTATTCCGCGATCAGCCGGGACAGCAAAATCAACAATTTTGCAATTTCACTATTTTGTTGTTGATTATTATTAAGTCTGGTCTTCTAGCCGAGGTTAGGTGATCCGTGTGTATTTCGAAGTCCCATAGGAGTTTCTGTGTGTCATTTTCTAGCGCAGGTGCTGGGTTGTGCATATAACATTTGTTTGTATGGTCAAATTTAAATTTCTTGCATATCTTCCAGTGGATCCCCTTGCCAACCCAATCATGTCTATACCTTTTCCAGTTCAAAATGGGAGTTGTTCAGTTCAAAATGGGAATAGTTCATTTCATTTTGAACTGAATTATTCCGATTTTGAACTGAACTACTCCCATTTTGAACTAGAAAAGGTATAGTCTTATATTCCTTTTGCCCGAATTTGCAGCATTCACTTATTGAGTGATTGATGGTTTCATCTCTTTCACCACATAGTCTCCATTTGCTATTTTGTTGAGTCTTATCTATTCTTGCTTTGATATGATTGGTTCTTACGGCGTTGTCTTGTGCTACTATTAGGAGAGATTCCGTTTCTCTCTTAATGTTTCCTTTTCTTAGCCATGTTCATGTTTTGTCGTTTAGTCATTTAAACCGCCCATAGAGTTGTTTTCCTTCCCATTTTTGTTTCCTAGTTATTGTCATTCTGTTGTCCATCGTGTTATCAGTATGGTTTCTGATGGCTGTAATGAGTCCTCCATCGTGTTTTTCTATATAGTCTTTGCGTCGTTATTTTGATGCGTCAACGGTGTCTTTAATGCTGGCAAGTCCTCTTCCTCCCTCGTTTTTGAAACATTATTATTATTATTATTATTATTATTATTATTGTCATAATCCTTGAAATTTTTTTGTCTTTCACCGGATTCTGAGTGACAGATGCCAGAACTTGTTTAAAATGCATACAATTTTTTTAACGTTTTCGATGCTCTGATCAAACAGACTTGACTTAAAATTATATATATATATATATATATATATATATATATATATATATATATATATATATAATAACAAAGTTAGATATACCTCATGATTTTGAGTTTCATAGAAATGAGCCTCGTTATTGACAGATGAGTACGCATCCATTGTGGCTTTTTCCCCTTTTTTTTAAATTTAAAAGATTTAAATGAATAAAACTTGAAAAAGAATGAAGAGATATTTAAGGAGAAATATACAGAATAGATATATCCATATTTTCTTTTTCTTTTTCTTGTTCTTCTTTACCCTCCACTCACTTCATTACACGAATTCTTAACATGTTCAAGAAGTAATATAAAGGCAAATATTCCCTCAAAATATATCTTTCAGAAGATCATGCAGCTCAGTACACGTTAACGTCAGACTCAAGGGTGGTATTCAAATTTGCGCTGAATATATATATATATATATATATATATATATATAAGTGTGTGTGTGTGTGTGTTTGTGTGTGTGTGTGTGTGTGTGTGTGTGTGTGTGTGTGTGTGTGTGTGTGTGTGTGTGTGTGTGTGTGTGTGTGAACGTGTGTGTGTGAACATGCGTCGTCATCTAAATATCAAATGTTATAAAGTATCAAAGTTTCCTTCTCTATATTTTTATCACACTTCGTACGGACGCAGACACACAGACACAGGTACAGAGAAGCCCACTAGTGAAGACAAACACACAAACACACTGTCACAGATGGACCCTTAACACACACACACACACACACACACACACACTTGCACCCCCATCTAGACAACACACGCACACGCATGTATATATATATATAGAGAGAGAGGGGGAGAAAGAGAGGGATAGAGAGAGAGGGGGACGGATAGACAGACAGAGTGTCAAAGATAGAGAGACAACGAGAGCCCATTTCAATATTGGTAACTTAAAATACTTAGATATGATATTCGTATTCTAATGAAGAAATATACGGTTACCTTGATATTTTCAAGATTTTTATAGAACAATTAAAGACAGCTGAATTCGTAAACCGATATGGATTAAAATCCAATGATATTTAGTATTTTCTGTTCGCCAATGTTGTAAAATTACTGGGTACTGAATCCTTTTTACAATTCCATATACTAGTTGAGTTACACACAATTTAATTCTATTCTAAACAACAACTTTCATGGTTTTTCCTTCACAGTAATCCTCCTCGAGTCTAATGCATTTCCCACCTTTTTTTTTTTTTTTTTTACGCTTTTATACTCAGCTGAAACAATTCTCCTGAGTTGCCCCTTCGCTCCCTTACTACGGCTCTCTTTATAGTCTCCTAGTTTTCAAAACGGTTCCCGCGATGAACATCTTGATCTTGCAGAAATATAATCAAATGAATTGGTAGGTTGTTCCAGAAAAACGATGTTCCTATCGGAAGGAACTGCTAGATGTAAAGCACACTTAGTCTCATTTCCTTTCCAGCATGAACAAATCTTCGGTGATAATCTCTCAAACAATATTCTTTTTCGTGTCCAGCTGACCTGCGATCATTCGAACTGTCACTCGAGGATCTCTATGCACACAAATGGCTTACGATCAAGATATCATAATCGATAATAATACAATTCGCTTATCATTCTTTCTTGTACATCCTGGTTGATTACTTCACATATAGACTTCGTAAATAAATGCTTAAATGTCAATCAGAAGTTTGAATAAAATATAATTCATGGATACGTAATTCTGATTTGATCTTACGCATTGAAACAACTTTATTCTCAGTGAAGTAGTTTTAATTTCATCTGAAATTAATTCAAAGAAAAAAATGTTTTACTTTATAATTCTTAAAAAAAAAGATATTTCATCATTTCTAAAATATCATGAACAGAAAACTAACGGTATTCCTTTATAGGTTTTTTTCCAGAGTGGAATCTCATGGCAATGTGTTGTTGATAGAATCTTTACTTATATAAAAACTGAATGTTTGTCCTTTGTAACACGTTATCGCTCATCCACAGATCTTGAAGTTGAACAAATAGCAGTAAATTGATAAATACAATTTGTCTTTTTTTTAAGGTAGAATTTTAGTTCTATTTTTATCACAACAATCACGATCAAATCATCTCCGACATCTGGGAAAAATTATAAGAAAACAATATAATCCCCCCCCCCAATAACAAACAAAAGAAAAACAGTATTAATAAAATAAAAACAACTGGCATCATTTTTTTAAAAATTAATTATAAGTAAGTAAAGTTGGTGACTGTAGTCGAGGGCGACCCGAAGGCTCCCTTTTCAATAACTACTACACCAAGGTGTAGGGGAGGGCACAAATCCTTTCCCTGGATTGCTCCCCTTTACCCTTGATACGTACCTTATTTTGCTGAGTGTTAAGCAAGTAGGTATCAAGTACCATTTTAAAAGTCTTTGGTATGACGCGACCTGTAATTGAACTCAGGTCCCCCGGACCATTGGTGAACATTCTACTCACTTGGCCAATAAGCTGTTTTTTTCTTTAATTATATTAGTCATTTATTTATTTATTTATTTATTTCAGAATCAGTATTTCATTTTTTAACTGCACATACATTTTGTGTTCTTTTAGATATTTTTTCTTGAATGTTATTTTTGAAACTTGCAAAACGTTGTTTATCTAAACCTTTGCCAAAAAAATATGAATTCGTATATGTATGCGTGTGTGTAAGTATGTGTGTATTTGTTAGTTACCATTTCTTTTTAAAAATTCAGTGAACGCTGCAGTCTAAGGTAAATGGTAAGTTGAACTTTATACCTTATTAAAAATTCTTTCTGCCTATTTGGTTTCAGTAAAATAAACTACCCATGAAAACATGTACGTCGTTTAAAATATCTAAGTGGCATCGAACTCTAGGGCATTTCTTTCTTCGCGGTTGCTTGGAAAAAGAAAAACGAAAATAATTCCAAAAACGTTAATCATTCGTGATTGTTTGATTTATTTTTATATTAATGAACTTGCTTTCTTAATTAGATATTTTAAAAAATCATTACTAAATTCCTAACCGTCACTTATTAAATCATATTCATGATGCATGGGAGGCAACTCCAACTGTCTTATTTCGGAACGCTCCTGATGAGAGTGAGCAACAATTCCGTCGCCATATATTCGAGTGAATTAGAAGCTGAATATATTTCACTGCAGAGGCCACTTTAAGGGAGACAGCGTGCCATTTCGTAAAATTATGTCATGTGGAGTTATCGTTCTTCGAACTTTAAATTTGTATTGGATATTTTCACTTAAATAAATGCTTACATATTTTATATCTTGCCATAGAAAGTAAATAATCCAACCGACAAGACAAGTGTGGTTTATAAAATATGTCATTATTTAAAAGAATTTATTCTAAATAAATGGTTTAAGTGTGTAAGCATTGTAAAAGCAGTATTTTTCGCAAGTATTTTATACACTCCGTCGATATCTTAGTTTAATATTTCATTAACATTAAAAAAACAACAACAAACAAACGAAATTAATGAGATCAGATGGAATCGTACGTGAACTTGTTTCCGTAGTTCAGGTCTTTCGGAGAAAATATTTTTGACGAAATTTTTTATTTATTTATTTATTTCTAAAATGTTCTATTATAAAATCGATGGAAAGTCAAGTAGCTAAGAAATGTAATAATATCAGTTTTTGAATTATTAAAGTAATATAACTTTTGTATTTTTATTCTACTCTGTAACATTATATGGGCAATACAT
>OY757904.1:139887426-140005289 GCA_963585895.1 Sepioteuthis lessoniana
AAAATAAACAAAACTACCAAAGAAACAAAAAAAAAGTTTAAGAACTGCCAAATTGTCTTTCCTGTATAATATTATTATTGCAGAATCTATACTGGCTATGAAGATGTAATAAGCTTATTAAAACTGAATACCTTTCGACCATGTATTCGTAACACCTGCTTCTCTGCAACTACCTCCACTTTTTTCTCCCCTACCGTTAGCTATCTCCTTTCTTAATTTCAAAAGAAAGTCTTTTGGTTGGAAAAGATATACGTGTTCTCTTCATACATCAGATAAGGTTCGTGAGGAAAGTGTGTATATGTTGTTCTTAGGAATCTGGTTTTGCATGTCACGTGGGTTATTAGGTGCCATCGATCCAACATGTAAACTTTAAAAGGTTTTAAATTTGGGATTTAGCGTTGATCAAATCTGTCCTTGATAAAGAGTTATATATATATATATATATATATATATATATATATATATATATATATATATATACGACCTATGAATCATTACATATTTATTTTTGTTTGTATGTAATGATTCATGGATTTATTGTTTATTGGAGAATGTAGATTTCTCAATAAGTATTTTCGGATGTCCCGATAATATATATATATATATATATATATATAGAGAGAGAGAGAGAGAGATGGAAAGTGACTGGAAATTTGCTGTGGAACAAGGGTTTTTGTGTTAAGGAAATGGAAAGAGAAAAGCAAGTTCAAAATCTTCAAAGGATTGTTTAATTTTCGCTTCACCATTTGTCTTTCTAAAAGAGTAGGACTGACTAGGCTCACTACTCTTGGTAGAACAATCATAGTAAGAGAAAAGCAATCAAATTGCATACTTAAGTAATGTTCTTCGGAGAACAACCTCTTGCAAAAATGTAGGTTTATCTCTAAAAAACATCACCAACTCGGTTGTAAACATTGACTCACCGTTACGATACAATATACCACAAATATATATGCTTGTCTAATTTATATTTCTTAATTTCATGTTTCCTTGTTTGTTTGAGTTTTATGGTATATCAGCGTTTATTTGTTATTTAACGCCAAATCTATTTTTATACAAAAAAACTGTTCTATTGCAAATAATTCAGTTTTGCTTGAGTACACACTTTAATAGTCAAAAGTTATTCAGTTTTGTCAAACCGGTCTAATTCAAACAATTCAATTTAGTATATGTATAGTTTTTGTCCAGACACAGTTAAATGTCAAAAGAGTTCTATCTTAGATAATTCAGTTTTGCGTAAGTACACTTTAAATATCAAAACATTTTTATTTCACGTAATACAGTTTAGCATAAATACGCAATTTAGGTCTATTTGACCCATAGATAGAACCCTATCAAGAGCTACCACTCCGGGTCCGAGTGAAACTGGTAGCGATGGCAAAGAAGTAGTACTCCGCACTCCCCAAATCTCTAGCATTACTCGAACTTCACTATCGGTTAGTTGGTAGGTTGTTTGGGTTTTATGACATATCCATCTTTGTAGGTTCTTTAATGCCAAATCCATTCTTATGCAAATAATCACTTCTATTTCAAACAATTCACTTAAGCATAAGTACTCTGTTTGATTGTCAAAAAGATTACTATTTCAAAATATAATTTATAGCTCTGCCTTTAGAATTGGGTGCGGGAATTTATTCTTGTAAATCAACTGTTTTTGCGTTTAATTATGTCGTAAAAATGTCTTTTTAAATATAAACACTTCTAAAAATTGTCTTGAAAAACGAGTCATTTCTCATCTTTGAAAGAAGACTGCAACTATGGACATTCGACCGTCATTATTATTCTCACTAAGCGTATGAGGAAGCCGAACGCCCAGTATGCGAACTTCTTTCTCTTTTCATTTAGAAGGGGAGAAGTTAAGGTCAAGTGCTAATTCTCGAGTGCTTTTTCATGCATTGTATTTCACTAATCCTCGATTGAAATCTAATGAGACACTGGGTCCAAGTTCATCTTTCATTGACGTATTGCCAGAATGAGACTTTGAAAATCAGTTTCAGACTTGGCAGTCAATAATTACAGCTTGGCCATAAACTTTAAATTTTTCTCAACTGATTGTCTAGAGTTTTTGTTATTCTTAAACTTCTACAATAATACATGTCGAATATATACTTTCAGCTCCTTCATTTAAGGGGCGTAAAATCATTGATTTAATTATGAGACACACTTCTTCACAAATTAAGTTAGAACAAATGATGAAGAAATTATTCAATCGGGTAATTTCTAGTCGTATTTAAAGCATTGGAAAATTGAAATGCATTTGTACAATTAGCTTTTAAAAGCGAAAAATATTTATGATCCAACCCTATATATATATATATATATATATATATATTCCGGCTTATTCAAATAATGGTTACTGTGTTTCCCAGTGTCCCTGGAGACTCGATTTCTATTCCAAGTCGAGTCATACCAAAGACTCAAAAATGGTTGTAGGTGCCTCTTTGCATAACACTCAGCGTTGTAAGGTTTAGGTCAAGGATAAGTGGAACAATCCAGGGAATGGAGTAGCGCCCTATCTACAACTCGGTGTAGTAGCTAATAAAAAAGGGGTCATCAATTATATATATATATATATATATATATATATATATTGTCATCCACAGATAGTTTGTTTCGTTGTATTAAAACTCTTCAGTAGACGTTCCAAGCCGACATGGAAGCCCGGCTGACTTTACATTAGTCGGATATCTTACATTAGAGCGATTGTCAATCTCAGGGAATTGTCTTCCTTTGCAAAACTTAATGCCCTTCCTATAATATTTATAATTATCTATTGTTTCTTTGTTTATCGAATAAGCAATGAGTGCTGACAGAACCTATTTTTTTTATTGTCCAGAAACTTGCTTTCATTTCAGGAAGTGTACTTGTGATTCGCTGACTTCGGGTTCGGTTGTATTATAATGATAGGTCTAAGTACCGGTGTACATCCAACAAATTGCATCACACGATTGCAGCAACATGGAAATTCCTATGAGTCCTGAATCATCTCAACTGAAAGTGATCAGTGTACTGACTATTTGTACATTTATTTCAGTGAGAGTGATGATCCCCAAATTAAAACCGAATTGATGGTAAATTTCACATTCGTTAAGAGATCGGTAAATACTCCACTATTTTCATGGAAAAATACTTTTGTGTGCGCAACAAAGTAGTTATTAATACCAAAGAAAATAAAACCATTGAACCAAGCTCAAATCCTGGACGAGGTTGCATACGTTTCTGTTCCCGAAAATGTTCTTTCGAAAGAAATAAATCTATTTGTTCTCTTCCCAGCTATGGTTGATATGTAGAGCTGAATGAGTTGTTTAGCTTCATCACGACAACCAGACTAGAAGAAGAAAAACTGAAATCAAATCAGTTTTAGCATGCTTAACAATTGACCTTGTGTCACATATGGCCAATTGCTGAGTGGTTAGGTAAGTGCGTACTTGTGTACGCGATTGCGCGTGCGTGCGTGTGCAATTTATGTAACTGTACTCGTAATCTTTTTTTGTCTATTTAAGTGTGTGATTTCCATATCTGCCTTATTTTGCTTCATTCTTTCTCCTGTATAGCCTTTTACTCTGTCAATTTGATTTCCTTTTGAATCATCCACTGTGTTTGTGTGTCTGTCTCGAAGTGTAATTTCGTGAATACTCTGTGTTCGTGTGTAAGATTGCATATACCTGTTAACAACTGACAATATTATTTTCATAAAATCATGATTCCTCTCGATTTTATAACTCTTTCTCTTTGTTTAGACACATTCTTTTTTACAATTAATTTATGTAAAGCACATGGGCGTAAAATGCACATGTGCATAATGTCGGTACGAACGAAACAGCGGCGTCTGAACCGAATAAAAACAATTGTTTTTTAATTTGAATCATTTTGAGATGAGGCTTCTTAATCTGAGAATTATTTTTTTTTTTTTAAATTCATTGCAGACTTTTTGTCCTCATCTTGGTAATTTTTTTTGTTGTTTCTTCTTTCACTGCGTTTCGGCCAAATTTCACCACTCGCTTTCTTCAGGTGATTAACCGCGACCCCGAATAGGAATGCTGAGTCTTGTAACCGTATCCCCAGTAAGTACTGCCTTTCATAGTTGTTGTCTATCGTACCACGTTTTTTGAACAAGTAAACCTCTGGGTAGGATTTGAAACCGCTATCTTCTGACAATGCTTACCTGGAACCGTAGAGATTTAACGCCTCTATCCGCTGCACCACGGGCCCCGAAGCGCGATAAAGGATGGATTTTTTGGTCTTATAAATCCAATTATTTTTTTCTTCTTATCTGGTCTTCCATTGTCGGGCCCGTGCCGAATTTTTGTAATTGTCTTTAATTGGAATCATTTTGAGATGAGGCTTCTTAATCTGAGAATTTTTTTTTTTTTATTAAAAAAAAAATTAATTCTCGAATAAAAAAAGTCTGCCAGCTTCTGGTTTATAAGAAAAGACATTAAAAACGGCTCAATGAAGAGATTCTTGGCAAATACCTTTAGCAAAAAAGAATATTCTACCATTTTAAATCTCATTTCAGGTATTTAATTTTTTTTTCCATTACGGACAACTAGTATGTGATTAATGATGCAAAAAGACACAGGAACATAACACAAGGTCATTTTTAAGTTGATTACATTTGGTTTGAATTTAGTTTTCCTTCTCTAAGATCGGTAGCCGCACCAAGAATAAAGAACACCGTCTGAACTATTATTTAATGGATTCGGAAGAAGAGAAAGTTATATACACATTTACCAAACCACTTTCAAAAGGCATGACCTGACACAAAGTCAATTTTAAGCGGTTTGTATTTTATACTTTCCTTACCGTACAAAGAATAAATTTACATGTTTTACTTTCTATTTATCCATAGCAGACAATTTAAAAATGCCTTTTCATGAAGTCTTATAAAATTTCCTGGCTTTTGAAAATATTGCAATAATTTATTTTACCTCCAAATCCTTTGCAGCTCAGAAGTTTCAGTTTGATTTAGTTTCTTTGTTTAATACAAATATCTTTAATACATATCTTCATGGGTTATTTAATACCAAAGCCATCGTTCAAGAAGATCAGCAGTGATAATATTTAACTCACAGTTTGAGGTTTAAGAGGGTTCATGCCTTTCCCCATGATATCGATGGAAAGTTGAACGTAACAACACCAGTCACTTCGAAGCAACTGTCCATCACTTGCTGATACTTCCCACACTTGCAGTGATAACTAAACTAGGACAAATATACTCCCATGTTAATGAGATTGTTTTAATGGCATACCGACATTCCTGGGTTAGTTGATGTCTATATCATCCTTGTAAAAGAAATATAAACAAACGATTTAATTCACAGCTGGCGAATCGGGGGTTCATAGCATTACTACATGTTCTTATAATCGATATTCAATGTACCATTGTAAAATAATAACTATGGGCGCGTATATATTTTCTTACTGTATCATATTTATATTTTATCTAAAAAGGTTTCTTCTCGAACATACCCATACATGAAAATATAGAAATGTGCACACATACAGGGAAGGACACTGATGATATGTCATCTGTTATATCAACCTTTTATCTTGTTATTGCATCCAAAATTCTTATCTTGTTCTTTTTATATTCCTATTAAAATGAAAGGGTTTCCCTTCAGTTTTAGGGATCAGTTTCATATGAGTTTAGCGTTAATTTAGAAAAGTGTGGTTAATGAATTTGTAACACAAGAGAGCTTAATATTGTTACAAGGAAGTATGATAAAAGGGTAATGCTGCAATAAGTTATAAAATAAAGCAAAGCAAACAAGACATATAACAGAAGGTTGAATTGAACTGGCGTAGCCATTTCATACATTATTTTGGCAACGATTAAAAATATTTTTGATGTATTCACTTTTTGTATAAGTACTGTATATATAATAGTTTTAGAATTTCCAAAAAATAAATTCTTACAAACTTTTGAGTCCGGAATTCCTTTGAGGATTAATGTTAGATATCGTCATGAAAGTTGTGATTAATATTAGTGGTTCAGCTTTGAATATATAATGTTTGTCTTATTCAATGACTGGACGCCTACTAACTAGAAATATGAGAAACAGGTATGCAGCCCTACTTTGCTTTTGGCCCAAAAATTGGAATTATTTTTTCGGAAACTGTTATTCAGTGGGGTCATTTTCTATTTTTAGATTTGATGAACAACTTGGGTTAGTTAGTTGACCGTCACAGATCAAAATGAAGAAGTCCAGTAATATAATAAAATAATTAAGTGGGAAAAAGAGAAAGGCCGTGCTTTACCAATCCTCCTCTTGATAGGTGTGTTAGAATTTCTACTTTTAAATTATCTCAAAGCGTGACAAATATCAAGCCTATATCAGCGTGAACTTATCGATATAATGCCATGGACATTTTTCACCAATAGGATATCTGGCGCTCGGCTGTGGAGTCGGTATTCTTCCCCTCCAGTATTTGTGCGGCCTATAGCAAAGGGTCACTTACGAGAACAAGTGGATGGGTGCGAAAAATGGTCACATGAGAATGGGAACTTTTAGAAAGCATCGGTTAGTTACTCACTGGAAGATGGCGAGGAACATTCAAAACCGCTCACGCTTCATTAAGGATGACCTACGATTTATTATCTTTTTATTGACTCAAAAATTACTACTTCATGTCTTCCTGATTTGTGATCGGTCAAGAGAGAGGTTGAAATACTACAAATAAAGTGCGTGGCATTTTTTCTTTGACCACTTGTCTGACATTTTCCTTTTTATGAATTCATCGTCATCACTTCATCTAGTCTTGATCACCGGCAACGTTTGTCGAACCCCAGCAATGCAACATTGAAATGACTGTTTTTTACACTTTGCAGATAACTGCCAAAAAAAAAAAAATGACCTGCATAATATACTGAAGAGGAACAATATTTTCTTGTATACTTTTATACATATTTCCGGAATTTTAATTGATAGATAGAAATATTCTAATGTAAAAAAGTTTATATACCTTAATATTCCGTGTAAAAAATATTCTAAAAATAGTTTTGAGTAGGGATTTGCTTAATTATTTAACACCCAAGATTTCTGTTGATGGCCAACTGTAAAATTAAATAACAAACTAATTGCATTATTTCATCTTTGATATTTATAAAATCATTTGAATGTGCTGTATTATTTTAAAGTATGCAAAAATGAATCAATATACTATCATCTAAGAAAAAATGCATCTTCCATCAAACATATATAATACAATTACGAGCAAAAGCTTATATACATCAGCTCTATGCAGACACTGGATGCAACCTGGAGGACCTAGCAAAAGCGAACGATGATAGGAATCTATTGCAAGAAAGAATCAGGGAATTCAATGAGATCAGCACGACTTGATGATGAGGATGATGATAATGATGATGATGATTACCGAGCAATATAATTTCTGCAGATACGTTAAATCGTTTGTATGCCTGAAAGTTGAACCATTCAGGACAGGATATATCTCAGCAAATAAAGATGGGAATCAGACTTGCAAAATGGGTAATCTCAAAGTAATAGAACAAAAAATAAATGGAAGCCGACTTAATTCTCTTATTCTATTTCAGGATCAGATATTCTAAAAGAAAAGAAGAATATATATATATATATATATATATATATATATATATATATATATAAAACGGAAATGAAAGTTCGGTTCAAGGGACACTAATAAGAGGTGACTAATCTGGTGAAAGCGAGTGTTGGCAAACTAAAGTGAATTGAGCGTATATAATGAAGTTTCATTCAAGCAAGTGAACTATTTATATGAATATTCAAAAAGGTTGACGGCCATGTTAATACCGGAAAAGCGATATTCTAAAGTTCTTAAGCACACACACACACACACACACACACACACACACACACATATATATATATTTATATATATATATATATATATATATATATATATATATCTTGTCTGTTGGTTCTTTAGAATATTCCGACTGCACCTCTGTAGAGAGGAAAGTCTCTACCAACGAGTTTCTTGAATATGACATGAAATCATTTGATGATGAGTCTCCAGTCCTAAAACCTTAGGAAATGTGGAGTACCCCTTCATTTTAATTACTCCCATTTCCACTCTGACTCGGAGTAGTAGTAAGTATTAGATTCCCACCTGTACGTCAAACATAACTTTGTAATCCTTTACCATACTTATGCCTAAAAATGATTCATATCAAATTGAATTATAAGTATAAGATAGCAATACTTGAAATTATCTGAGTGCAAATAAAAGTATTGGTGTTCTCAATACTTGAAACTATTTACATGTGTGCAAACGAACGAATAATGTTGACAAGAATTATTAGTTTTAAACAGCAAAACTTGAGACCAATTAACTGTGTGTAAAACAAAATATTATTATTGGATAGCAATACATGAAATCATTTAATTTTGGGAAAACAAATGATTAATACGTTTGGTTTGGTATGGTTTTATGGCATATCAACCTTTGTAGGTAGGTTATTTAACGCCAAATCCATTTTCATGTAAATAATCAGTTCTATTTAAACAATTTGGTTTAGCATGAGTACACAGTTTAATTGTCAAAAACATTTCTATTTCAAGCTATTCAGCCATATATAACAATTCAGTTTAGGGTAAGTTCAATTTCAGTGTCAAAAATAGTTCAATTTAAAACAATTCAGTTTAGCAAAAGCTCGCAGTTTTAAAAGTAAGTACAGTTTAATTGTAAAAAAAAAAAAATTATTTCGGTCTATTCAGTTTAGTCAAGCAATTCTATTTCAGCTAATTAAGTTTTATAAAAGTACAGATTTTGTTTACACACAGTTATATGTCAGAACAGTTCTATGTTAAACAATTTGGTTTAGTGTAAATACAGTTTCAATGTCAAAAAACAGTTGCAGTTATATGTAACAATTCAGTTAAGTGTAAATACAGTTTTAATGTCGAAAAAATAGTTCTATTTCGAACAATTCAGTTAAGCAAAAGCACGCAGTTCAAATGTAAGTACGGTTTAATTGTCAAAAACATTTCTATTTTAAGCTATTCAGTTTAGTCAAACAATTCAGTTTAGCATAAGTATGCCGTTAGTTCTATTTAACCCATAGATAGGGCCCTATCAGGTGCTACCACTCCGGGCCAGAGTGGACCTGGGAGCAATGGCAATGATTGGGTACTCCGCATTACCCAAAGCTCCAGCACTGCTGGAACCTCACCATCAGATGGTTTTAGTGTCATATCCATGACACTCGTTAGGGGTGGGGGTCTTACCCCTCTGCAGACAAGCAGTCAGTGTATTCTACAGCCCCAGCCGACTGGGCAATGATTAATGCGAGATTTAATATTAATATTTGATTAAAAGAATTACTGACGTTACATAACAGTGTTTGAAACTATTTAACTCTTTTCAAACAATAAATAACAATACTTAAAAATATTTAACTGTGAAAAAATGAGTGGTGGCACATTTAAAAATGTTACCTACAAGCTATTTACTTAAAACCGTGAGTATGAATAAACGGGATTTAGTATTAAATAACCATTAAGTGTTGATATGCCATCATACCAAATAACATTAACTGACCTAACACACACACACACACACACATATATATATATATATATATATATATGTGTGTGTGTGTGTGTGTGTGTGTGTGTGTGTGTGTGTGTGTGCATGACATTGAGAGTAGTTTGATTACATCTGACCTATTATGAGAAAATTATAAAATACTTTCTCTTAATATTGGTTTTCAATATTTCACACAGCAATGTTCACAGTACTACACCACACACACACGCACACACACACACACACACACACACACACACACACACACACGTACATGAATATACATTTGTGTGCCCGTATAAATATTGCAATAAAAATGTTTTTCATTGCTCTAATTTTCTCAAGTTTTGACAAAACGATCATCAAATAATTTTAGAAGTTGTTTGTTCATCTATAATATCAATTTTTATGATAGGGTGAGAATGATTAGTTAGGGGTTAAAAGAAAAGAAGATAGAAATGAGTGAAAAAGACGAAAGGCAAAAAGCAAAAGTTAAAAAGCAAAAAGCAACGATCAATTTTTATCTTTCAATTTCACTCCCCACCCATATCCCAACTAACATGCCATAAATAAATGAATATGAAAAATGAACAACTTCAAAAATATCAGTAGCAATCTCCTGATCATGTTATCCAAACGCATGATTCTGTATGTAATATATAAAATTCTTCTGATTTTTCTTTTTAATCTTTTTTATTTACACCAGATCTGATTCAAAAAAAAAAAAAAAAAAAGAAAACACCGCTCTTTATTTTTTCGAATTGATCCCGTTTGTTTGTTTTTTTTTCTGGATAATATTTTGTCTATAGTCATTATCATCATCATACTCATCATCTTCATCATCAAGCCGCGTTGACAGCACAGTTTTCCCAAACACTCACTCATCTCACTCACTCACTCACTCACTCACGCTCTCTCTCTCTCTCTCTCTCTCTCTCTCTCTCTCTCTCAGTCCCCACCACAGTTGGCAGGTCTTCCAATTGACTTTCAGTGTCTGCAAAGAGCTAAGACAAGTTCTTGAATGTTGTTCACTACCATCGTGTCCATGTGTAGGGGCTTTTAAAAGCAGGCTGCATATGAGTTCATCCTTGTTTTTTAAACTGTAGTCTGTATATCTTATTTTACATGAATAGTTAGTGAAATTTGTGGTTGCTGGTCGTGGGGCTACTGTTTTTTAGCATGCCGTTACCAGGATTTGTACTTACATAGTTCCCAACAGAATTTTTCTCTATGAGTTAATTTAGCGTCTTTGTGTTACATCTATACATTAGTATTGACATTGGCAGAGTTTGGAAGAAATCCCGATTTATTTTATCGCATATATAAGACTAAACTATCGATAAAAGACAACACCTTTGCTTGGTGTATAGTGACATCACATTCAGTAGGTCAGATATTACTGCTGAGATATGTGAACTGGTTGACTAATTCTTGAAGCTTGCCGCTAAAATTGGAGGTGATTCATTCTCGTTTAAAAGGCATGAAGTCAGTTTTAACTGAGTTCTTATGGATGCCAGTGCTTATTTTAAGATATATGTTTGGGATTCTTCTTGGACAAGTGTATATGTTAAAAGCGCTTGTTCACCTGCATAGCCTTCGTGATTATAGTTTCTGCAGGATATCGTCTCCTTATTGGCCTAATAAGTAGAGTGTTTGCCAATGGTCCTGGACACTGGGGTTCAATCCTAGGTCGAGTCCTACCAAAGACTCAAAAATTGGTGTTTGATCCCCTCATGCTTAACACTTAGTAATATAAGGTAAAGATCAACAGTAGGGTGGAGCAATCCACGAAAAGAGTAATGCCCTACCCAACACCTGGGTGTAGTAACTATAGAAAAGGGAGCCTTCGGGTCACCTTCTACTAACGTCGGCAACTTTACTTTATTACTTCTTTTTAGCGTATAGCCATGTTCGTTCATTAGATCTATTGACGTTCAAAGAGCGTAGTCTAAGCAGATTATTATGAAATATGGCGCTAATGTATCTTCTTGCAAAAATCTAGTGACATTGTCAACGAAGTTAGTGTTTCTATCAGGTGAACAAATCTTTGCTTTCCTGTTTTTTTGTAAACGTATAGTCTCTCCTGAGAAAATGTTACCATTATAATGACCATTGTCGTAACATTTTTCCTTCGGTAGACTAGATGCCAAAAGTTTTGCTCCATCTTCCCTCTGAGTATGAAAACTAGTGCTTTGGTGAGATCTATGAACAATAGTGTTGCCTCAAGATTTAACATTTAACTATCAACGATATATATATATATATATATATATATATATATATATATATTATGTTGATAATCAAATTATATATATATATATATATATATATATATATATATATATATATATATAAACATGTGGGTGTGCCTAACTCAGTATGTGTGTGTGTGTGTGTGCTAATGTACCTATTTACCAGAGTTTACGTGTGTGTATGTTTTTTTTTTTGCATAACCTTTACAGGTCTATGTATGTTCCTTATGTTAGTAGCATTTAAATTTACAATGAAAATGAAATAGCGGGTCCTACAGAAGGACCCTTTTTTTATACTGTCCCTTGTGTCGACCAAGTGAAGTTAGAAATATGTTAATCGTAACATCATCAGGTTAATGCAGGTAGAATCAGATGCAATCGTAGGTTTGACCAGTGCACACATGGATTTGTTGCTGAAATATTTTTCTAAGACTGGTGAAACTATTTAAGCAAAACCGAGAAATTGTTAAGCCCATTTCATATGACGTAGGAATGATGCTATTCAAGATAGAATATTCTGCTAATTATCACATCCTGCTGAAAGTGATCTTCATTTATTGAAAGAAGAACAACATTTGCAGAAACTATTTGAGCAGCAATTACAGATTCCCCAGTGAAAGAAATATGTTTAATTACCAAACACAGCGTAAGCCCGCTCAAGCCATAGTCGGAATAATAATAGCCGAAAACATTGATGTAACGAGATCGATGGTACTAACACTATGACTTGGCTTAGCTCACTTTCTCTACAGGTAACAGATTAGGATGGAGGTGTTTATTCTGCATTCTGTATGGGACTTATTTTCCGCAAAGTAATACCAAATCGGTGACAAAAATTAATGAACATGTCACTTCATACCAAGCACCACGTCACATAGTCATACATCCTTGATGATTCTCTTAAAATCCTCCGCTGCTTAACATTTTTTTAAATCGGACTGAAATTCCAATGGGGCTGCAAATTTGTGTGAGTCTTATGGTTGTCATTTATTCTCAGGAATTACTTGGAAGTTATCGGGAATTATTCATATAGTCAGTTAGATATAATTTTTTGCTGTTGCAGAATTTCATTTGAGGGTTCGGTTGTGACCAGGTTCTCTGCATCTATAACTAAAAAAGTTTGGTGACTGATGATTGTTAATGGTACACATCAATAGTTGGAACTATTTTAACTTTGTGCAAAAGAATGAACTTAGGCTCGTTAAAACATTTTATCAACAAAATATGTACACAAATCACACATATATATATATATATATATATGTGTGTGTGTGTGTGTGTGTGTGTGTGTCTTAAGAGAATTTGGCATTAGATAACGTAAAATGGTTAATATGCGATAAAGCTAAGCCAAAACTTCTTTTTAAAAGATTAGCGAGTTGAAAGTTATGAATAAAGAACAAGGATGTTATACAATGTCTATAGGAATACTCTAATGGATATTTCGCTGGGGTGTACAAATGTAATATAATAGCCGAGGGATTTCGGTTCATGCCTTTGTGTTTAGCAAGGCTGAGAACCTTTCGGCTCAGCACATGGGTTAGTTAGGTGCAACCTTGATGCAGGTGGTAACACGCGTGCAGGCGGCGGACGTGTCACTCAGAGATGTCACAATAGCCTGAGATGATGAAACGGGTGACAAAATGCGGGTGACGTCACGCACCGGAAGCCCGCGGATGATTTGGGGGATTTCGAAGAAAGTCAGAGAGTTGGAAACTAGACACCGAACGAGGAGGCTCGACTTTTGCGAGATTGCCGAAGAAGACGAATTTGCACCCTATGGGTGCCGCACGAGATGGGGGCCAGATGAATAAGACTGCATAGCAAGATTGTGTCTCTCCTGCTTATGTCGAAACCTTTAACTCAAAGTTCATAAAAGGTTTCGTACCAGAACGAGAAGTCGTTACGTGTTTTCGAATTTCGAGATTCCTATGTTCTATCGTTATGAACATTAAATGTCTACTTCGCACATGGCGTTAATTGTGGCTATGTAACATAAACATATTAAGGGTTATCCAAATTGAATTGACGGGAACCATGCAAAAATAAAAAAAGTTTATATATCTACTTCGCTTCGCAAACGAAGATTCATGAAAGTGTTGCTCAAATGCAAATACGAGAGGCGCTCCCAGGTCCAAACGATGAAGTTATAGGTGAATTGCAGTGTACGCCGGGTCAACCTATTTACACCAAAGGTTCTGCGCCATGTTCAGCCTAACACATTGCGGTGGTGAAGGTTAGGTATTTGCATTATAGATTATATGCCGGAGTGTTCTTCATTTAGACAGTTTCCGAAGACTATGGAGTCTGTTTCCACTGTGAAAGTTTTTGTGTTAGGTAGCCGTTGACCTTTCAAGTGTCTTATTTATTACCTTGCTGGGTGCAAGGCAATCCTTATTTTTATGCAAGTCTGGTTTATTCACCGACTACAGATTAAGGAGAAAAGTTGTATTATATTATATCAATACAATCATGCATACACACACGCTCACTTGCCCAGTCAGCTGGGGCTGTACAATGTACCCCCCTAACGAGTGTCCTGGATATGACAGTAAAAAATCTGATGGTGAGGTTCCAGCGATGCTGGAGCTTTGGGGAATGTGGAGTACCTCTTCATTGCCATTGCTCCCTGGTCCACTCTGGCCCGGAGTGGTAGCACCTGATAAGGGTCCTATCTATGGGTTAAATATAATTAACAGTATACTTATGCTAAAATGAATTATTTGAGTAAAACTGAATAGTTTGAAATAGAAATGACTTTTACAATTAAACCGTAATTACATTTAAACTGCGTGCTTATGCTTAACTGAATCATTTCAAATAGAACTGTTTTTCGACATTAAAACTGTATTTAAACTTTACCGAATTGTTACACACAACTGCTTGAATAGTTAGAAATGGAAATGTTTTTGACCATTAAACTGTGTACTTATGCCAAACTGAATTGTTTTAAATAGAACATATTATTTATATAAAAATGGATTTGGCGTTAAATAACCTACAAAGGTTGATATGCCATAAAACCCACAAAACCAACCAACCAACCAACACACGCTCACGCACACGCAGTCATACAAGTTGAATATATACATATATATATATATATATATATATATATATATATTGAGAAATGATCGGTCAATTTTAGTGAATCTAACAAGATGATGAAAATAAGTGGAAAAAAGATAAATTAGATACTTACAACGGGATTAGTAGCAATATTTCATTCTTTATTCATGGAAGAACTTCTTCAAACTAAACAATTTTTTGCTTTTTTTTTTTACGTTTTAGCAATGGAAAAATAGATAAAATCCTATGTTTTTTACATTTTCACCATTATTTTATCTACGTCCTCAACGGCTATATAGAAAATACCCCAAAAAGATTTTGTCCGAAGAACTTCTTACTTGAATAAAGAAGAAAATATTATTTCTAAAGCTATCGTCAGTGTTTGATTTATCCACTTTTCCACCTATTTCAAACACACAAACACATGACATTATATATATATATATATATATATATATATGTGTGTGTGTGTGTGTGTGTGTGTCTGTGTGTGTGTGTCTGTGTGTTAAACACAAAAGATATAAAATTAACATTTTTCTGGCATCTTAGCACAAAGTATTCTTGAGCTGAGGACCGATAAAAAGTTTTACGAATCGTTCAAACTAATGTGTCTTATGATATTAGAGAGAACTATCCAATGGAATGTTTGTCTGTAATGTTGTTTCTCCAAGCTGAAGCTTTTTTCGCAGCAAGCGACCATATCCGTACTTTAATCCTAATTACTTTCTATATTTTCTGTTTCAAAAAATAGTGTAAACTATAGAAATTCCTGCGTTCAGGCAGCAATAATCAAGCAAATGTTAAACAAATGCTAATTTTAGTTTAGATAAACGATAATTTTCTGAAGAAAATCATTTTCTTAATTTTGGATATGTATAGTTTGAATAAGAGCGTGTTATACAAAAATCAGTAACACATTCACTCACACTTATATATATATATATATATATATATTGGCAGCATTTCCTCATTAATACAAATTTCCTTGAATATAATAGATATTTTCTGTCTACATATTTTCTTGTTGATCCTTTCATATTTCCGTATTGATTCTATTGTATTCGGCGGGAATTGATTGATATATTTTCCATAATTGTTCATTTCCAAGTACTTTTTGCCCGGCTTTGGGCCATCATCAGTGGAGGGTGTATTACAAAATGTACAAAAATTACACCACTTTTGAAATACTTCCTCCACTGATGATGGCCCAATGTCAGGCAGATAGTACTTGCGATATGAAAGGATCAACAAGAAAATATGTAGTCAGAAAATGTCTATTATATTCAACGAAATTTGTGTGTACACACACCCACATACACACACACACACACACACACACACACACACACACATATATATATATGTATATATATACCAACCCCTCCGCTCGGGCAGGATATGACACGAGGTCAATTTTTAAGCGGAGTTTAACAGGTTTGGATTTAGAATTTCCCTTCTCCTAGATTGGTTGTTTGGTTTGCCTTTATGGCATATTAACCTTTGTAGGGTATTTAACGCCAAATCCGTATTCTGTTATATTTCAAACAATTCAGTTTAGTATAAGTACACAGTTTAAATATAAGTACACCTCAATTGTGAAAAACATTTCTGTTTCAAGCTATTTAGTTTAGTCAAACTCTTTTAAGTTGTGCATTCAATAAGTTTCATGACTTTTTGTACAGGCATTTAAAATTGTCGCAGACTCTTGAAAATTCAGTATGTTATTGTTATACATATTATGAGATGACTGGTCAATTTTTATGATTTCAGGTTCAAATGAACAGCTACAGTAGCAAGTGGAATACATCCTACTAAAGCCTGATTGTCACAGCTGGTGAATTTTAAAAATGCAATCTGGATGTCGGGACACTTTAGAAGAACGATATGCTTTTCGACCATTTTGCATGAATCGAGCACCAATTTTAGGGTGGTATAAGAGATTGAAGGAAGGCAGGGAGTCTGTGAGGGATGATGAGAGGTGTGGAAGGAGTATTGAAGTCAAATAAACCAGAGTTGATTAGCCAAAGGGTAAGGGTTAGGGTTACTATTTTGAGGTTTTAAGGGAGTTCAGAAAGAGATTCCGTCGGAAGAGGCCAGCACTCATCAAATCGGATCAGTGACATTTCCCCCAGGACGATGCACCAGTCCTCAACTCCATATTTGTCACAAAATATTTGACCAAGATGTGCATCAAGACATTTCTCACGCTTCCTATAGTGCAGACCTTGCTCCCTGTGACTTTTGGTTATTCCCTTAGCCCAGAGGCTGTCGTTATGAGACAACTGAGGAGATGAAAGAGCCTGTGACGAAGGTCATTGGCGTGCTCAAACAAAAGGACATCCATGGGGCCTTCCCGAAGTTGTTGGAACCGTACAACAAGTGCATTGCAACCGGAGGAGATTACTTCAAAGGGGACTTGAGTTTCGTGCATGTACTATCAGCAAAAGTGCCCATACAAACTTAAACTTATTTAATGATCCTCGTAATTCAACCAATTCAGTTTAGTATTAGTACAGATTTTCTTTACACACAGTTAAATGTCAACACAGTTCTATATTAAAGAAATCAGTTTAGTGTAAGTACTGTTTCAATGTCAAAATACGGTTCCATTTAAATGTTAATACAATTTAATTATCAAAAACATTTCTATTACAAGCTATTCAGTTTAGTCAAACAATTCAGTTTAGCATACGTGGGCCGTTAGTTCTTTTTAACCCATAGATATGACATTATCAGGTGCTACAACGCCGGGCCAGAGTGGACCTGGGAGGAATGGCAATGAATGGGTGCTCTGCATTCCCCAAACCCTTCAGGATCAATTGAACCTTATCATTAGATTGTTTAGAGTCAAACCAGGACACTCATTTGATGTAGGGTCTTAACCCTATGAAGAGATGCAGTCGGTGTATTCTACAACCCCAGCCGACTGGACAATACACAGAGTGAAAAGTCAAAACAGTTTTATTTCAGATAGTTCAGTTGAGCATAAGTACACAGTTTAAACGTCAAAACAGTTCTATTTCGAGCAATTCAGATTAGCATAAGTACGCAGTTTAAATGTCAAAAAAGTTATATTTTTAACAATTCAAATTTAGCATAAATATGCCGTTTAAATGTGAAAATCAGTTGAGTGAAGGAAGCAATGTTTAGTTTTATCTAACCTATAGATAGGACAATTATTAGGTGCTACCACTCCGGACCAAAGTGAAGCCGGGAGCAATGGCAATGAAGGGGTACTCCACATTCCCCAAAGCTCCAGTATTACTGGAAACTAACCATCAGATTGTTTAGCGTCATATCCAGGATACCCTTGGGGGGATTACCCCTCTGCTGAGAAGCAGTCGGTGTATTCTTCATCGCCAGCCGTTTGAGCAAACCCAAAAATTGTTGATGTGCTAGATAAGCAACCCCTACCAAAAAAAAAAAAAACCCTTAAAAATTGATGAAATATTGAAGTTACGTTTTATTCCTTGTTTAATGTTATATCAGTTTGTCTTCATTTTCATCCCAAATAAATTTCGAAATAAACTCTCTATCGAAAAGAAATCATCTGATGGATTATGTCAAGTCACGTTGAATACGTTTCAAACTATATTGAAGTAGATCATTGTTTTGATACGTAACCCTATCAGCTGTCTTCTGCCAGGATAACTCTCATAAATAGTCCAGTTCATTGCCTTAGGAGCAAATTGATGTAATTATACTAACGCACGGGAAATCTGACAGCTATTCAAAGAAGAGAATACGTTCCGCATGGGATAATTTTCTATCAAAGAGTGTTACAATTGTATCCTTGGGAAATTATAATGTTAAACCTAAGAAAAGAAATAGAGTAAGAAAAGTTGGCGATTAGATGATGACCCAAACGCTCCCTTTTCAAGGTGTAGGGTAGGGCACTACTCATTTCCTGGATTACTCCACTTTACCCTTGATCCGTACCTTAT
The DNA here is from genome assembly GCA_963585895.1 of Sepioteuthis lessoniana. Lineage (NCBI taxonomy): Eukaryota > Metazoa > Mollusca > Cephalopoda > Myopsida > Loliginidae > Sepioteuthis > Sepioteuthis lessoniana. The sequence continues at coordinate 139,906,223 of OY757904.1, forward strand.
AATTCTGAGTGTTAAGTAAAACAGTATCAAGTACCACTTTTGAGTATTTGGTATGACTTGACCAGGGATTGAACTATTGGTCAACACTCTACCCACAAGGGAAATGAACCGATCAGGAAAGAAAGTGAGTCTTTAGGGTTATATAGAAATATGGAATTTATCATGAAATAAAGCAATGAATGTTGCAAATCAAAGCCAGATACCTTGTAAATATTTTTGCAAATAGCATTTTCTAATTTGCTCATTCATCAACACATCAGCAGCTAGGTTGCTAGCTCGCTAGATAGATGAATAGAGAGATAGACTGTGTGTGTTTGCACGTGTGTATATATGTACGTGCGCGTATGTGTGTGTGTGTGTGTGTGTGTGTGTGTGTGTGTGTGTGTGTGACAGAGAGAGAGAGAGACAGACAGACAGACAGACAGAGACAGAGAGACAGAATAAGCGAGAGGGAAAGTGAAATCTTACACTAGACAGTTCATTTGTGACACTGGAAGTTAATCTTTGCGTTGAGGATGAAGAAAAAAGGAAGTTAATGCCGTTTTAAACGAAGGAAAGCCCGACAGTTTATTTGTATTAGATTCCAGAGAAACAGGATTTTGTGTTCTCTTTAGATTCGCTATATATATTTTTAAAAGTGCTTTTATTCTTGTTCGTATGTTTTCATCCAAAATCAAAAAGGATTCTCCTGTTATATGGTTGGTGAGATACTCGAAAATGTATCTTTAACTTTACTGAAACACACACACACACACACACACACACACACACACATACTGATACCATCTGATATGATGGCAACTTCTTTATTATATGCTAAAGGATATTATATTTAAAATAATTCTGACAAAAATGCTCAATGTATTTAAGATTTCCTAGAAATGTGATTATTATCATTATTTCACCACTTTGCGACTTTTTAAAGCAATTTCAATTGGTGGTCTGAGAGAAAGCCAAATTCCTCAAGACACCAGGACTTCTCTGAGTATTCTAGCAGATTTCAACAATGCTATAGTCGCAATGATATTGATTTTCCCGCTGATTTCTATACTTTCAAATTCTACAGTATTTTAAGTTCTTTATAAGATCCAGGTATTTGGCAATCTTTTTACTTTTTAAAAAAATGTCTCACTGTCATCCGCCAGAAAGGTAAAATCCACGAGATGGGAAGATTTGTTTTGTCAATTGGCTTTATATCAGGTCTTGTAGCCAGAAATACGTAATCCATTTGTATCTCAAATAATTTATTATGCTTCAGTTTCACGGACCGATTCTGGTTTGTACATTTACCATTTGGTAATATGGAAAATTTTATCTGTTGCACGATTCCTTGTGTGTCACCTTTCCTACCCAGTCGTATTTCATTTTGTACTTCTTTTTTGCTTCTTTACTGCATTCACTTATGTGATTAACTGTTTATTTTTTCCTGTATATAACTTGCATTATTGGGTAGAATGAATTTCCGCTTTAATATTATCGATTCTGAGAGCGCTGTTTTGTGCTGCTATCTGATTGCATTTCACATAGCACTAATACCCTTGGGAAAGGTATGAATCCAATTCTTCTCCCTCCAGCAATGGGAAAATAGTAGGAAAGACTGGGTTCTTCAGCCTTGGTGAGGCAACTAGTCTAGGAGAAGGAAAACTCTGAATTGAAACCTGTTAAACTCCGCTTAAAAATTTGACCTTGTGTCTTATCCTGCTCGAGTGGAGGGGTTTGGTAAATAGGATCTCTAAAGATTCTAATTCTCACTTTACGTTTCCATTTCTTGGGTATTTTTCGTATGCAATTTTGCTAGTTTGTCGCTGGAAATCTCTGTACAGTTGTTTTTCTTCTTATTTCTGTTTTCTATTTTTGTTGTTTTTTTCCATTTGTTCTCATGTTCTTTTTCAGCTTTTTTTCTGATCTTCCGTAAATAGTCGGTGCTATAAAAGCAAATTATATTTTTCTTCTTTTATCTGTGCGGTTAAGATATTCTAATCTTGCCTCAACGCGTTACCGGTCATTAGTGGCTGCGGATGGGGTATTTATGTTTTATTTATTTATTTTTTATATCTGGATCAGAGTTTGTTTTTTTTTTCCTTTTTCATCTACTTGGGTATGTTTTCTTCATGTAGTCATTTTACTCACAGGCTAAATAATTCGTTTTGGATATGACTATTTTAAATCAGGATCTATGCATGGCCCGATGGACCTCTGTTTTCCGATTTGGTACGTTTTTGAGTGTAACTGTGAGTTCATTCAGGGACCCCTCGGTCAGAAAGTCTCCTTCAAATCCTTGTGGATCTAAAACCGGCTCATTGGTCTTGTGGTTAGAGAGTTCGCCAATGGTCCGGGAGACCGGGGTTCAATCCCAGGTCGAGTCATACCAAAGACATAAAAATTCGATGCTTGATACTGACTTGCTTAACACTCAGCATTATAAGATAAGGATCAAGAGTAAAGTGGAGCAATGCAGGGAAAGGAGTAGTGCCTTCCCCTACGTCTCGCTGTAGTAGCTACTGAAAAAGGAGGTTTCGGGTCGCCCTCGACTACTGTCGCTAACTTTACTTACTTATGCATTCGACATTTCTGTTATGTTTTTTCCGTTCACATATTTTGCTCCAGAATTTTTTCCCCTGGGGTCTGGTTCTTCATTTTAATTCATGCTTTCTCGTCCAGTTTGTTGATAGAATTTTTTTCGTTATATTGGGAGATTCTTTTTTACATTCATTGTTTCATTCTGTTTCCGTCTGAGTGTCCCTTCTTTTGCCAATATCTTTATTTCATTTCATCCAGCTTTTTTTTCAGCCTTTTTGCTCTGGTCTTCAATATTTTCATTCCATTATCACTTGTATTTTTACGCTTGTTTTTTGGTTCTTCTTATCTAAATCCTCATCCACTTTGTGAATTTATTTTTGTGTTATTTAAGGGGATACCAATTGTATCCTTGACTAGTTTTGTTCCTGAATAAATAAGATCGTTTATTTTGGTGATATTGTACCTTGTTAAGATTTTTTTTTATTAATTACCTAACGTTTTCGGTTTCTAACTTAACTTCTTTGGGGATGGTAATGCCTCCTTTTTGATAATAGTTTTTCTTTCATAAATTCTGAATTGTTTTTTTTATTTTGTGTAAATCTTATTGCTGTTGCGTTTGATACTGTTAAGTTTTGTGTTTTAGTATTATGTATTTCAACTCTTTTGGATAGCTCTTGGTGATCATATTTATAACGACTTACCTGTCCACATATTTCCATAATGCCGAGGTCAGATTACCAGTTTTTCCTTGAAGTTCTTCTTGGTTTGCTTGATGTGTTGAACCTCACATTTTGTTTCCAAATGTCTATTATTCTTTTCCTATAACCTCTTCAAATTCACTTGCTTTTAAAATTGTTTTGGGTTACATTTTCATCGCCTTATTTACTCTGCTACGAGGATCATTAAATAAGTTTCCAGACTATTTTGTATTAGTACCTTTAATGATAGTTCACGTATTAAACTTTGTCCCCTTCGATGTATTCTCCTCCAGCTGCAATGCACTTGTTGTACCTTTCCAACAAATTCTGGAAAGCCCCATGGAAATCCTCTTGTGTGAGTGTGTCAATGATATTCATCACAGCGTCTTTCATCTCCTCAATTGTCCCATAACGACATCCTCTGAGCTGAGGGAATAACCAAAAGTCACAGGGAGCACGATGTGGACTATAAGGAGGGTGAGAAACTGTCTTGATGCCCCTCTTGGTCAAATAGTTTGCTACAAGGAGGGAGTTGAGGACTGGAGCATTGTCCTGCTGGAAATGCCACATACAAGATTAGAAGAGTGCTGGCCTCTTCCGACGGAATCTCTTCCTGAACTTCCTTAAAACTTCAACATAGTAACCCTAACCCTAACCCTTTAGCCAATCATATCTGGTGTATTGACTTCCTTACTCCTTCTCAACATCCCTCACACACTCCCTGAATCTCTTATGTCACTCAAAAACCGATGCTCGATTGGTGCAAGATGGTTCAAAAGCAGTCTGAAGAATTCCATATGTTTCTCTGGCATTTTTTCCAAGTTCAAAACAGAAATTTATTTCATATCATTCTTCTAAAGAGTCCTCACGTCCAGATTGCATTTTTGAAATTCACCAGCTGTGACAATCAGGGTTTAGCAGGGTGTATTCCAATCCCTGCTGTAACGGTTCATTTGAACCTGAAATCATAAAAGTCCGTCAGTCATCTCATAAGATGTATAGCAATAACATACTGAATTGTCAAGAGTCTACGACAATTTCAAATGCCTGTACAAAAAAGTCTGGAATCATATTGAATTCACCACGCATGTTGGCGTTTGGATTACGTTTTTTTACCTGAAATAAGAACAGCCAAAATTCTCAAAAATACTGCTGCTGACATAACTATTATTTTCTCTAAATTTAACTGATGTTTTTTCGCTGAAGTCTGATTGATATAATGTCCCCGCAGAACTCAAGGACAATTTAACATTTTCTGACTGATTTTTATTGTGCTCTAGTGTGGATTTAATTGATTCTTTAGTTTATTTTTAGTTCTCCCATAATCACTTTCAGGTCCTTAAAAACTGTTTCACAAGCTCCACAGACGGTAGGTATCACTGTAAACTTATTGTTCAATTACTTTTTCCATTCCTCGGACAAAATCCATGTATTTATCCTATATTTTTTTATTCTCTTATTTTCAGTCTGTGGTCAGCTAGAACGGAAAAATACACGACAGGACAAGTATTTCTTTCCTTTTCATGTCCATTTATTTCATTTACAGGTTTTGAGGAACGTTCAAAGGGCAATAACTACAACTTTTATTACATTGATCGAACTCGATGAATGCAGAAATAAATAGATATTGAAAGGTTCAATATCCAATGTAAAAAAACAAAAACAAAACATGCTTGATCATTTCGTAATTTATCTGCTGGACCTAATGAAAAAGTCCCTACATTTTGTCGATTGTTCACTTTAAATGGCATAATTGGAAGCAATAATTGTTCGCTTAAGTTATCTATTTCTCATAAATTATTATTATTCCATACAATTCTTCTGGCGCGGTTAGTTGTAATCCATCATTCTTGTTCTTAATTTTTTTTAATAAAATATTAAGTTGTGGATTTTAATCCACAAGTAGATTATTTCGTAAACGTTTTGATTGATTAGTTTAATAATATATCAACTCCCGGTGTTTTACTAAATAAGGAAATTAAATTCCTTAGTAAAGATCAGTTTTTTAACTTAACTATATTTTTAATCTTCGATCACGTTTTTTTTTCTTCAAACTTCTATTTATTTGTCAATAATCATTTGCTTGCATAGTAAGTATTTTTACCTACGACAAATAATTTCTACACTTACATTGTTTCACGTCTTTTCATTTAAAAAATATAATTCATGCACGAATATATGAACTTATGTTACTATACCAACTTGGAGGTGCCCGTGGTGTAATGGTTATCGTCGTAGGAAATGGACACGGCGACACGAGTTCAATTCCTGGACGAGACTGATTGTATTTCACATAGCACTAATACACTTGGGAAAGGTATGAATCCAATTATTCACCTTCCAGCTATGGATAAATAGTAGAGCAGACTAGGTTCTTCATCCTTGGTGAAGCAACTTGTCTTGGAGAAGGAAAACTCTGAATTGAAACCTGTTAAACTCCGCTTAAAAATTGACCTTGTGAACGGAGGGGTTGGTAAATATGGTTACTATACCAACTTAATTATAACAATAGTCATGTTTCAAGACAAATTTATGGATCGATGCCGGTATTTATCCTTTACTCGAGTGGAGCTTCATGGTAAGTGAGTTCGAAATCTAGTCACAGGATTATGTTGACTTTTGGTGTAAGATAATTGGTAAAGGTACTAACGCGTTTATCCTCCTAGCTATAGATTAAATCGTACTACAACTATTCTTTTCCGTGAATGACTTTGGCATTTAAGAACTAGAAAAATTTGATATATAATTAAACAAAGAAACCAATCTCTCCACCACGATCTAAAATCAAGTTTTAAGCGGAGTTAATCTGCTTTGAATTATTTTTTTCCTTCTCAACTGGTTGCTTCTTATACACCTATAACTTGTTAATATCGGGCGGATTTCTGCTTTTCCTCAGAGTATTAGCACGAAATAGAATGAATGTTTCAATTAAGTAATAGTTATAATTCTTAGGGAACAATTAAAGCTTGGAAAAAGCATTCCACTAACAAATAATTTGCTCCCAATTGTATGATTTTATGTATTCTTAACTAATATGAATAATTTTAGACATATCTATTTAACCCATAAATGAAAAGGGTATTATCACTGAGGGTCAATGTCAATGGAATAAATTACAACGAAAGGGATGTTCATACTCATTAGATCATCAGATATTGAGTCTCACCACGAGATACTGGTTTATCCTTACATACTGAAGGGTTGGGTATTTTCCTCTGCAAAGGACACAGTTGGTATATACTGTGCATTCTGTTTATGAACAATTTTGATAGGTTTTAACATAAAAAAAAAAACTCTAAATTTTGTTTTATTTTATTTATTTATTTATTTATTGGCATATATTTACATTTCTTAAAGTAATTCCTCAAAAAATGTATATAAAAAAATTTGCTTACGTTCCACTATTTTCAATGTCAGAATCAATAAAAAATACCGAAATTTTGATGAATTAAAAAACAAAACAAAAAACGCTGGAATGACAGCTGTCAGAGAATAAGCAAAAGCAGCCTTTTTGAAGCAAATTATTAAGACTAAATGATAAAAGTCAGATGTCACATGATTTCTTTTTGCACACACACACACACACACACACACACACACACACACACACACACACACACACACACACACACACACACACACGCACACACATATATATATATATATATATATATACAAAGATATTGTATTTATGTGATCACACCCCACCGAATAGGACGCAATATAAGGAGAAATTTAGCGAGGCAATATATTTAAGATGTTCTTATGGCTTAAAGCAATTTTCGGTTTTAATTAGGGAGGGTGTCCTCTTGGTTTTTTGGTTAATACGAAGGACTGTGAAATCGTAGTAAGAAAATTCGAACTCCAGTCACGCTATTATGTTCACTTTCAGACAAACACAATTTGTAAAGGTGTGAACCCCCTTATCCTCCCAGCTATGGGTTGAATAGCACTATTCTTCTAGGATCGCTTTGGGATTATATAAGATAAAAATATTGATATGCCATGAAACAAAACAAAAACACCAACAAAAACCTGTTTCATTTAGAACCTAAATGAATATTTGGTTTGTAAGTTTCACACTGAACCTCAATTTTCCTTCGTAATGGTTCTTATTAATGGCTTAAATAGAACTGTTTAACCATTTAAATGTGTGCAAACAAATAATTGATGTTAAATTGAATTGTTGTGGTTTGTTCGCAATAGTTGAAACCATTTAAATGTGCAAAACATGAGCTCCGGCCACCTAAGAATTTTTCCTGCAAACGATCTGTTAGCTCATTCGGCTGGGGCTCTAAAATACACAGACTACATCTCTGCAAAGAGGTAAAACCCCACCAACGAGTGTCTAGGATACTAAACAATTTTTTGACCTGGATCCAGTAATTCTTGAGCTTTGGGGAATGCAGCGTACCTCTTCATAGCTATTGCTCCAACGTTCACTCTAACCCGTGATAGCACCAAATAAAGCCCAATCTATGGCTTAAATAAAACTAACATCTAAACTGTGTGTAAGAAAATTACTGATATTACTTGAGTACTATTAAGTTTTAGGAACTATTAGGTATTCCAACTCTTTTATATAGCTCTTGTTGATCATATTTCTAACGACTTAACTGTCCACATATCTCCATAATCTCGAGGTCCAATCTGTGTCAAATAAAACTAACATCTAAACTGTGTGTAAGCAAATTACTGATATTAATTGAATTGTTTATGATACGCAGCAATACTAGGAATCAGTCTACTGTGTGCAAACGATTGATTATCACTGAATAGACTAATTAGTGTTAAATAGCAATATTTTTGACTACTTATTTATGTAAACACAAATAATCAATATTGCATATTGTTATAATATAATAATAGTCTTAGATAGTAATAAATAAAACTTCTTAACGTGTAAAAACAATTGCAATACGAGTGTGAAAACAAATTATTTCTAACACATTCAAAAAGCAAATTACCGACAAACTAATCTCTTAAAAATCATGTATATCTATTTAAAAGTGTGCGAACAAATAAGTGTTAAATTGCTTCTGTTAAATAGAAATGCTTGAAACCCTTCAACATTGGACAAAAGTAAATAGTTCAGACTCGTTTAAAAATGGTATCAACAAAATGTATTTAGAAATCATATACATATTATATATGTATGAAAAACATTTGGCATTAGATAACTTACAATGGTTGATATGAGTAAAAAAAACTAAACCCCCAAAATAATTCGTTTACAAATCATATATATTATATATTTGTACATATACAAGGATTGGCATTAAACTGCACTGCTTGATATGTCATAAAATGCAACCAAATGAACATTTTTCCTGATTCATCCAAATCCCTGGTATATCAATGAAACGGTAATTAGTATTATATATATATATATATATATATATATATAGGATTTGGCTTCGAATGACCCACAAGGGTTGATATGACATAAAGTAAGTAAGTAAAGTTGGCCACCTTTGACGAGAGCGATCTAATGTCTCCCTTTTCAATAGCTACTACACCGAGTTGTAGGGGAAGGCTTACTCCTTTACCTGGATTACTCCATTTTACCCTCGATACGTACCTTATATTGCTGAGAGTTAAGCCAGGAGGTATCAAGTACCATTTCTAAAGTCTTTGGTATGACGCGACCAAGGGTTGAACCCAAATCTCCCCGGTCATTGGAAAACACTCTACCCAAACAAATTAATCACCCTAAAAAAGAAGCATTAGATTATAATATATTATTATCACTGTATTTATAACAATTTGTTTTTTTAGTTTTCTTAGTTATAGGTAACAAGCAGGAACACACTGCAGTATTTTTTTCGGATACTGATCGTCTTCCAGAACGTTCATGCATGCAGATACATCCTCTTAGAAATTCCATGTACGAATCATAGACTTGTTGTTTTATGAAATGTGATTTCTATTCTAGTTGTTCAAGAGTAACAGAATCCGTTTAGATATATTCAAACAAACAAAATCGTTTTTCTATTGCTTTTGTGTTTGACTCACTCACTGCCACTTGAATGATTCGTGCATTCGAAAGCAATAATAATAATAATAATAATAATTTGAAAAATTGTCGACTTTGCTGCCCCGGCTGACCACCGAATAAAATTGAAAGAATGTGAAAAGAAGGATAAGTACCAAGACCTTGCTAAATAATTGAAAAAGTTGTGGAACATGAAAGTTACCATTATACCAATTGTGAGTAGTGCTTTTGATACAGTAACTAAAGGATTAATAAAGGGCCTGGAGGACTTCGAGGTTTACAGAGGAGTGGAGACCATCTAAACGACGGCATTATTGAAGGGGGACAGAATACTGAGACGAGTCCTGGAGACTTGAGGAGACTTGCTGTCACTCAAACTCCAGTGAAAAACCATCAGCTAACACTGATGTGAAAAACTCTAAAGGAGTAAATATTAATAATAACAAATGGATAAAAGAACTAGAAAACTAATGACCATGCATAAGGCATTACATTCAAGAGACTACGTTGACAGACTATATGTATCTAGAAAGGAGGGTTGAAGAGGACTTGCCAGCATCGAAGACAGCGTTTATGTATCAATACAACGGCTCGAATACAACATAGAAAAACACGAACGAAGACTGATAACAGCGATCCGAAAAGATACCGATAACACGTGTTATATAATAGCCGAGGGATTTCGGTTCATACCTTTGAGTTTAGTTAGGCTGAGAACCTTTCGGCTCAGCACATGGGTGTGTTGGGTGCAACATTGAAGCAGGTGATAACGCGGGCGCGCACGGGCGGATGGAGGTGTCACTCAGATGTCATAATAGTCCGAGAAGAAACAGGATGACAGGGTGCGGGTGACGTCACGCACCGGAAGCGAGCGGAGGTTGTGTGAGAATCTGAAGAAAGTCAGAGTTGAGTACTAGATACCAAACGAGAAGGATCGACTTTTGGAGCTCGCAGGGGCGAGGCGAACGTGCGCCCTATGGGGGCCGCTCAAGTTGGGGACCAAATGAATAAGACAGCATAGAAGATTGTGTCTCTCCTCCTTTCGTCGAAACCTTTAACTCAAAGTTAATAAAAAAGTTTCGTACCTGAACGAGAAGTCGTTACGTGTTTTCGAATTCCGAGATTCCTATGTTCTTTATATGTTCTATTGTTATAAACATTATATGACCATTTCGCACATGGCCATATTCGTGTATATGGCTATGTAACACACGACAGACGATAGAATGACAATGACTAGAAACCAAAAATGGGAAAAAACTCGAGGGTCGCTTTAAACGACTAATAAACACCATCTATCACGACAAAAATCTGGATCTGACTAAGAAAAGGTAACCTTAAAAGAGAAATGGAATCTCTCCAAATAGCAGCACAGGACAACGCCATAAGAACCAATCTTATCAAAGCGAGAATAGACAAGACTCAACAAAATAGCAAATGTAGACTGTGCGGTAACAGAGACGAAACGATCAATCATGTAATAAGCGAATGCAGAAGGAGTATAAGGCGAGACACGACTGAGTCGCTAAGGTGATCCACTGAGAAATGTGCAAGAAATTTAAATTTGACCACACTAACAAATGGTATATGCACAACCAAGCACCTGTAATAGAAAATAACACATAAACTCCTATGCTACTTTGACATACACAGAAGACGAGAAATTGTAATAATTAAAAAAGAAAAAGAAAAAAAATTGAAAAATTATCGACTTTGCCGTCCCGGTGGACCACCGAATAAAACTGAAAGAATGTGAAAAGAACGATAAGTACCTCCACTGTGCTAAAGAATTAAAAAAGCTGTGGAACATGAAAATGACGATGGTACTAATTGTGATTGGTACTTTTGACACAATAATCAAAAGATTATTAAAAGGCCTGGAGGCCTTGGAAGTTTTCGAACGAGTAGAGACTATCCAAATGACAGCATCACTGAGAACGGCCAGAATACAGAGAAGAGCCCTGGAGACTTGAGGAGACTTGCTGTCACTCAAACTCCATTGAAAAACCATCAGCTAACACTGATGGGAAAAACTCTAAACGAGTAAATAATAATAATAATAATAATAATAATAATAATAACGCCCATTGTTTCTCAACGAAAATATATGAGGATTATCGATACTTTAGGGAGGCTACCTTTATGTTGTAAATGAAGTGCATGCATTTTACGACACAGAAAAATAGATTGGGTGACTACGAAGCATTAAACAATTGCTTAAAAAGTCCCTAAAGACGATATCGGTTTGGTCTGATTTCTTTGTTCAATGATAGCTGTGCGGGCGTATTGTTTACGATAGCTATGGCTTTGCCGTGCCAAAGCCGTGTGAGCGAGTCGGGACGGTAGCTATGGCTGTGTCGCGCCAAAACTGTGCGGACGTATCGCTGACGGTAACTATGGCTTTTGCGTGCCAAAGCTGTGCAAACGTATCGGACGGTAGCTAAGGCTGTGTTGCGCCAAAGCTGTGCGGACGGTCGGACAGTAGCTAAGGCTATGCCTTTCAAAAGCTGTGCGGACGTACCGAGACGATAGCTAAAGCTTAGCACGCCAAAGCTGTGCGGTCATATCGGACGGTAGCCAAGGCTGTTTCGCGCCAAAGCTGTGCAGATGTATCGAGTCCATAGCTAAGGCTTAGCGCGCCAAAGCTGTGCAGACGTATCGGACGGTAGCTAAGGCTTTGCGCGCCAAAGCTCTGCACTGTCGAGCGAACAAGCCAGAAGGCCGAGGCTAAGATTGACGTTATCTTAGTGCTGCGCATATAGCGAAGCGGTAGCTAAAGACTAACCCGTGTCTTTAGCACCGCGCAGCCAAACGGACGAACGGAACCTAGCAATGGTTAAGACCGGGTGTTCTTAGTGAGTCCTCTTCGTATTGCCTCCGGGCCGTCTACTTCGACTGGTCGTTAAGGACCGTCAGAGATACTCCAACCCGCAGAAGGTGACCTCTTATGGTCCTTAAAATGACCTTTTGTGCATATCAATGTGATGAAAAAAAAAGGGGGTGAATCTACCTCTAGAAGTAGCGGTGAGGTGAATGTAACCATGATAACGTAGGATTCGACCTCGTGGAGCCGAGTGGCCCCTGAGATCGTCCGCGAAGGCCTCTGAATTTTTCGCCGCCGAAACCTTTTTCATATGAAAGAAAAGCAACACCACATAATGCGACATAAATAGAAAGTTCTTCTATAAAAATTGAGGTAGAAAATAAGTCCTTTTTTAGCCTTGTATAGGTTAACGAAGATAATTATTTTCCATTTTTATAGAATTATTTCTGGCAGAAGTGTTTTGCAGATGTTGATGAATGTTAATTTATCCCTTTCTTAACTGTAAGCCAAAATGATGGTGTTAAACATTTTGCCTATTCAGAAGAAACTTCACATGAATGTCTGAGAAAAACAAGCTTCATTTTGTGAAACCAGAATTTTTAGCTGTCAAATAACAAATGTTTTCAGTCTTATCTATAATTATATTACGTGCTCCTAAATAAGATAATACCTCCGTAAACGTCCTCTAAGAATCGTAATTCCATAATTTTGTCAAGGGTATTATATAAATGCTTATCAGCAGGTGCATCATCGTCGTCCTACAGGATGGAGTTCCATGATTCTAAATAACCATCCTTCGTACATTGTTCCAGGCAATTTTCCTAGTCTTCATCAAGAATCCGAGCATATCTGATAAGTGTTTCTTGGTCGGCACAAACCGGCGTGTCCATGTCAAGGATTCCATAAGGGAATATCCTATACGAGTCAATTCTTAATTTACCAGCAGTATCCACATGTCTTGTTCGTCTTACCTGAATGGTTTGTGAGAGTCGCGGAAGCTGTTGGTAAAACGGCTTCTTTTGTAGTGTGCTGCTCCCAAGATTTATTCAAAATAGCCAGTAACATTCATTCGTTGTTCCTATCTATCTAAATCTGAATACGCTTCGTTAGAATCGAAGTGTTGCGGCTTGGAAGAAATTTCATTTTATTTTGTCGGTGAGATCAGATTTCGATATGATCGATAACCTGTCAATGAGCAGTCAACGTCTTTGCTCTGCGTATGCTGATATCGCTCACAGTCGATGATGTACTGTCGTTGAAGTATGTGAAAGCTTCTAATAATTACAGAAGCTTTCTACTTAAAAGAGAAAAGATTCCTTCTCGTTTAAAACACAAGAACTTAGTTATATTTGCGATCACGTAGAGACCACGATCTCCTGATGCTTGGTTAAGACTATGAAGCAGGGATCGAGCTTAGGCAGAATTTTCTTTTATTAGATCATGTAACTTTCGCAGTATATAATTTAGGCGGAGTATAAATATTTATGATGTTAATGCATCTTCTTTCAATGTTGAAGAAATCAGTATCAACATTGTACGAGTGAACCATTGTTTTAGTGTTTTTATAAAGCATTATCATAGCGGCAATTTAATTCTTTAAGGATATCATATAGTAGAAACATTTTCACCATATTTCCTTACTATATTGAATCAAATGTTTTGGAGAAATTTATGAACAATTATTTTGACTGAATACTTTTTACACGTACTACGATAATTTGTTTAATTGTCAGAACGTATGAAGATATGTGTCGATTTCAGCGACTGCCGCTTTGATAATACCTAATAATTTTATCGATTCAGATGCAATTGATAAACAGAGCGTATATAATTCTCGGCATTCAGTTCAGTAAGGTTATACCTCTGTAGTTTTCAGAGATTTCTGCGTCATCATTCTTAGGGAAGAGGAGGATGTAGCTTTTCGTCCCAAAACTTTTGCTTTGTATTGTTAATACACTGCGTTGAAAAATAAAATAGTTATGTCTCATTGTTTCTTTGTCTTACAGATTTCCGATAGTATTTCGTAGAGACTTGCAGATTTATTAATACTTTTCAGTACTGTGTCAAGCACTTTTCCTGCTAACTTTCTTAGATTAATGTTTAATTGGCTATATATAATTTGTCCGTAACTTTAACAGTGATTTATTGAGGGTTTCCGAGCAAGTTCTTGGAATATTCTTTCCTCAACGGAAGTTTAACTTTTATCTCAGCTTGAAGATTTCAGTTTTTCTCCCGAGGAGCTTTTCCTTCCGCTTTCTTCATTTATTACCTGCCATGCTAATCGTGATTATCTGTCACATACTGACTTTCTTCTTTTATTGATTTCCACAGGGATGTATTGTAGTTATTCTTTTGGGTAAGTCTGACTTCTCTCTTGGCTTTCTTACGTTTCTGTACATTGAAATTTGTTGGTTTCTTTTGTTAAGTAACGATGTTTTTTTCATGTTATCACGTTGTTTCCCTAACTGCTATTGACTCCCAAAATAGTCTATTTTTGGTTCTTCATTTCGTTAGTATGCACTCTTCTACTATTTGTATATAAGCGGAAAGATTTTTTTTCTTATTTATCATTCAGAGTATATTTTTAGGTGTCTTCTAAAAAGTATCAAACTTGTTTCATACATTTACTACATATCGATTGCTTATATCACAACTGTCAAATAAAGACCAGTATAAACAGTATTCATTTATAAAAGGAGGTATACATTTATTCGACCGATAATTAGCATATATTAAAATATCTATTTATGTAATTATTTAAGTCAAAACTTATATATATATATATATATATATATATATATATATATATACAGTCGATCATACATAGTGTACCCTCTCACCATTATTTCAACATATTATAAAAGCAAGTTGAAGCACTTTCTTCAAAATCTAAGACATTAGTAATTCATTATTTCAATTAAAAAAGTACGGATTTATTAGTCATTATTAATTACCAGAGATTAAAAACTAGGATTCTGACCCCCCCATATCTATCTATCTATCTATCTATCTTTATTTTATACCAGTATATTTTATAGATATAATTCAACGGAAATATCCAATTTGAGTGTTCAATGTAAAATGTATAATATATATAAACATATATAAATAAGTCTATGCAGAGCAAAATATCATTGATAAACCAGGAAATCAATGAATATAGTCCATTAGAAATTTATTTCACGCGTTCGCTGACTTCGTCAGATGTGAATCACATTTGCATAGCCCATCGAACGGGAGAAATATATCTGGTTCATTGGCGTATTCGGTAGACTGTTTGTAAATGGTCCGGGAGACCTGGGTTCAATCTCAGGTCGAGTCATAGCAGAGACACGAAAAAGGTAATTGATGAAGCATTGTTTTACATTCAGCATTATAAGGTAAAGTATAGTAATCCAGGGAAAAGACTAGTGCCCTCCCCTACACCCTACTGGCGTAGCTAATGACTAACGTCAACTTTACTTACTCTCTCTCTATATATATATTGATAGAAAGACAGAGACAGGGAGAAACAGAGAGTTCAGTAATTATCTCTGAACTATTACATAAGCATATATTTCGTTATTTTTTTTTTAGATATTCTGTAGTATTTTGATGAGCAATAGCAAAGTGTTATCAGTTTTCATTGCATGTTATACGTGAAAATATAATTTGTGATATTTCTATTTCAATAAGTTTAGTCATGAATTAAAAGAAAAAGTAAGTTACTGGTTTATGTGTGGTACTGTGTATACTCACTATGATTAATAATTATTAAATATTTATAATAAAGGTCAAAATGTTCATACCTCATTCGGAGATTAGGTTACTGACCAGTGTGTCTATGCGTGAAATTAATTATGCTTTTAAAAAAATTTTGAGGAACTTCAAACAAATGAAATATTTAAAGTTACTGAATACCTAATTTATTGTTGATACTGAAAAAAAAAAAAAAACATATTTAGAATAAATATTCTTTGATTAAATAAGCATTATTTATTTTTGCTACCAAGTTTTATCCATGCTACGGGCATTAGTTATGAGGATAAAATGAATTTATAAGATATTCAACGGACATGTGAATTGAACCAATTGAATCTTCTTGTTATATCGGATTTTAGATTGTATTTCTACAGTTTCATTCGTCTGATTTTATAGAACATTTTGTTCATTTACGACCAGCCATAACATGGAGGCCTTTGTTAACATCTTAAAAGATTCTTAACCAATTTAGGAACGGAATGAAATGAATGCTTATTGAGAGCAAAAATAACATTTAAGGCTAATGCAGGAAATAAAAAGCTACTACTCCTGTTATACACTATTTGATTCTCGTAATATTATTTACACAGAATATATTTAATTAAATTATGAGAAGAAAACGTGGATCTCATGTATTATATATATATTTTTTTTTCATCATATAAGGTGTGAAATCACGTGCGATACCCTAGCCTCAGCAGCCGCTAACCGGGGTGATAACACAGTTTCGGTAGCTCAAGGCGGTTCTACCGAAACTGTGTTATCCCCCTGGTTAGCGGCTGATGAGGCTAGGGTATCGCACGTGATTTCACACGTTGTGTGATGAAAAAAAATATATATATATAATACATGAGATCCACGTTTTCTTCTCATAATTTTCTTCTCATAATTATGAAAAGAAATCGTGGATCTCATATATATATATATATATATATATATATATATATAGAGAGAGAGAGAGAGAAAACTTTATAACATTTTATCAGAAGGCGAAAATGTTATGTAAATAGTGCCAATTATATTATAGTTCGCTTCATCAAAGGAATACATTCTTGTTTAGAAGCGGAATTTTTAGTTAAAAAAGGGATTTTTCTAAGCCAGCCGAATTATCTGGTTGCGATTCTTATTTGATTATTGAAATAGAATTTACACAGAAAAATATAAATTAATTTGTGAGACGTTTATTATATTGAAGGCAAACTATGCTCATGTCAATGAAGCCTTTAAGACAAAATTGTTAAAACTAAATTATGATACTACTATTGAGCCATATGTTTATTTGAAAAAAAAAAGGTTGCACTCTCAAGAGTATATATGTGTCTGTGATTTAGATACTGTACGCCTTCGGAGTCTTAAAATGCATCGGATTGAGTATTTTTTCCTTGTTATGAATCCTTGAAAAAAAACGCTGTCCTTGAATCGTTGTACCTACTTCGATCTTATGAATGGGGCATATACATATAGATATATACCAATAGAGAGAACCTAGAGGCATAAATGCAAATGAATGGTCTAGGAAATGTGTAGCATTAAATAGACTATTTAATAATCATAATAGCAGATCAACAAGGGATCGATATCTATTGCATAAAACGACGAAAAAATTATAAAAATGAATGTTCAATGTACGTAGCTTGTAACATCTAAGCATAAACCTAAATGAGTTAACATATCGTTAAAATCAAACACGGAGTCTATAAGCATTTTTCCTTAAATTGCACTGAATATAATCTTTTGAAACAAAAATTTTGTACTGGGTTCAATATAGAAAAATAAATTTAAATATCCTGTCTATAAATCTTCATTTAAGAACATTTCCTCTGCTTTACTGATCACTCATTGATCTGATATTATGGTCATTGAATATTGTATTTGATGCTTCTTATTTCCGTTGGTATTCATTGATATTTATACCTTTAAGGTCTTTCTATTTAATTCTAAAACCAGTAAAGTATGTGGTAATTTCTAATGTCCTCTCACTGTCAACATCCATAAAAGAAAATGAGTGGAGGCATTTGATAGACATGTAAGGTTAGAGTCAGTTTTAGCTGAAATAATCTTTAGGAAAGATTCCTGTTAAAATTTTAGCTGTCACAATCCTGTAGTACTATGAACTGGGAGTGATTTTTTTATGGTTTAACATTTTAGAATCTCCTGTTTATGGACTCAGTATAAACTCTAGAAGAGGCAGGTGCCTTCCATCACCCTATGAAAGCATGATTGGAAACTCAAGGAAATAGACAGCTTAAATAATCAACGCATACATACCGTTTAGTACCAACTGGAAATGCTTGTTCCTTTATTTATTTTATCACCGGGGGATATAGTAACAACTTTTACGAGAAACCCAGGATGTTACAATGGATTTTTAAAAAAAAATACAATTCTATGAAATGAAGCAAAGAAAACTACATTTTGGTATTTTTCAAAGATTAATCTATAAATTTTCCATATGTGTGTAATACATTACATTAAAAAATGTTTAATTCTTGACGAGAATATTCAGCCTATTGTTCTTTTTTTACGTGTTTTCTGATGTTGCTCTCGTCATAAATCAATAAAAAATGATGGCAAAAGAGCATTTAATTGATGTGAAATTTGAATATCTTGTCTATGAATCTTTCTTTAAAAATATATCAAATGTGAGTAAAAAAATTATAGTATTTTTTAACTTGATGTAAGAATCATCGGCTCCGGATTCTTTGACTGATGTGGTGCAGGTGTCGAACCAAGTCTGTACTGAGAGTGATATTCTCTAAATAGAACTCACCGAATTTTCATCTATGGCTCATAAACCTACCTGACATTACTTGTTCATCGACGTTTTAGCAAGCCGAGAAAAATTTCATGAACGATCTGCTTACTGTACCATTATCATGATGTGTCCATCTTTCGCACAAAAGTATTTTTCATTGTTTCCGTGGTGTTATAGCCCAGTACGAACACATTAAGCATAAGGTCCCCAATTCGTCTATGATGCATGTCCATCGATGCACTTCTCAAATTATACAGATTGAAGGAATTCACAACGTTTTAGTGCACAAAATATCACAATACTACCAACTATTGCAGATACCATACATGGTTTGAATTGTTTTTGTTTTGTTTTTGTTTGGTTTCTTTGTTTAATGGCATATCAATAGTTGTAAGTAATTTAATGTCCAAACCATTCTCATTTAATTGTTTTGGTCACGTTATATATGCGCCGCAAACAAACACTCACCAAAATATTTATCAAAAAACTTTTAATTAACTCTCTTAGAAACTAAAACAAAATCTCTTTTATAAGACCTGAAATTGTTAATCTACATAAACCCATCCAATTATTCATGATATGTTTATTCATTTAAGCAAAAGTCAATGATTTTTGGTCGACAAATTTCAGATGTTTAAATTAGTTCAACATTATTCAGGCAGAGACCTCAAAATATCTGTTTTCTTATTATTCATTTCTCGATGGTAGGATAATTTTGTTTACGGAACGATTGGACAAAATAATTTTTTCACTGATTTGCCGAAAAAGGTATTGTATGTAAGTGCATTAAAGAAATCGATCGAGTCAGTAACATGCTTGCCTATGTGTATGTGGAAACACAGATCTGCCCATTTGACTGAAATATATTGATATGCCTGTTTTTTAGACGGATATGTGCCCCATAAAAGATAGTATTTCCTTGGTTTTGTTACACAGATTTTCTTTTTAAAATATATTTATGTTTTCGAGTCTCCAGGAATAGATGAAATAAAATGATGTTGAGTTTAATTCTTTACGAAAGGTTTAATATCCAGATAGAATAGATTACGAATTAGAAATCCAAATTACATAATGAATACTTACCATTTTGCCCTCATTTTTATCAGAGGTGTTATTTAGAGAGTTTTGTTCAACGTGGTTATATGATTATAGTCTATCTGTGCCTTAGCAGTAAAAAAAAGAACTACCCCATATGTATTTTTAATGGTATTTTTGTTAGATGGGATGTTTTTCCTGTGAGATATCTTCCCGTATCTTTTTGCGTTCGGAGGTTTTTATTGTACTGCGTGTCATTGGAAAGTCATGACTTAGAGATAAGCACGTTTTAATCAAAGTATGCTTCGTTGATTTCTATGCAAATCTGCCATCGTCTTTCGATGTTATTGCCGCCCGACACAAATAAGAAAAAAAACTTTTTGAAGGCGTTTTTCGACCATGTTTGGTTTGATATTAATGTCGTTTTGGAAAATTAAATTATCATATTAATTCTAAAAAAAATGAAACTTACCTTGAAAAGGAAGTTTAGAAAGTATGTAATATCATATTTAATCTGATGCGGATATTGATTGCGGTTTTTTCTACCACACGATATATAACATGTATATTATAATTGATATCATCAATTGATGATAATGGTTCCAGGGTGTGAAGCAACTTGTTACTTAAAGGACCTGAATAATAACGGAGAGTTTTTTTCCCCAAGTATGTATTTACCAATTCACTTCACAACGCGCAGGATGTAACACAACGTCACTCTTGAAGCAGTATACAGCCGATTTTATTTAGATATTTCTTTCTTCTTGACTGGTTGCCTAACCAACTATAATTAATCCAGTTCGACATATAATTTACCAATTACTTGTGGAATAATATTGAACTAATACCTTTTCTAAAGGTATTCATTGATTTGAAAAGCAAACATACTCCTCTAGGATTTTAAATAAGGGCATTGATTCCATTCTCTACAACTGATAATCGGGCTTCCTTTTTGTCACTATATTTTACCCCTTATACTTCTCCATAATTGAGTTTATATAGTCACAAATGAAAGTTGGTCTTCGACTTCTGAGAAAATAAATTATATATCCTCAAATTTAACATATTTTGTTCACTAACAACAATCAACAAATCCTGAACGCAACATCCCACAAAACAGCAGCTCTACGGCTATCTACCCTCACCCTATTTCTAAAACCATTTAAAACAGACGAACAAAATATGCCGGACACTGCTAGAAAAGTAAGAGCAAGCTCACAAGAGACGTTTTCCTGTGGACCTCTTTACACCATCGAGCACGAGTATGATGTCCAGCTAGAACCTATCTACAACAGCTTTGTGTGATGTAGTCTAGAGGACGTGCCGAATCTGATGGATGATTGACAGGAATGGTGCAGGAGAGAAAGAGAAATCCCTGCTAGTGGCACGACATAATGATGATATATTCATTTATGTGTCTCTGTATATAAATTGATTGAGTTTAAAAATATGTCAACCTGTCTAGTTTTATTTTCTGCCTATAAAATACGGAAACACGATCATTGTCTCCCGTTCATATTTACATTTTATTATGTACTTACTTCCTTATTTGTTTTAAACACTGTTATATAATATCAAATATTCCCGTCAAATATAAATATTTTCCTAAAAGTAGTGTACATTCAAGCAGCAGACCATAAAAAAATCTTTATAAATTAACGTGGTGTAATGGTTATCGTCGTAGGAAATGGACACGGCGACACGAGTTCAAATCCTGGACGAGACTGATTGCATTTCTCATAGCCCTAATACACTTGGGAAAGGTATGAATACAATTACTCTCCCTCCAGCTATGGATAAATAGTAGGGCAGACAAGGTTCTTCAGCTTTGGTGAGGCAACTTGTCTAGGAGAATTAAAACTCTAAATTCAAACCTGTTAAACTCCGCTTAAAAATTGACATTATGTCCTATCCTTCCCGAGCGGAGGGGGTTGGGTAAATATGATAAATTGAACATTTCTATTTAATTAATTGATCATATGTAAATCAGACCTGACCGATAAAATGAAACGCAGTTTCTCCAGGCAGTGGTCGTATCGATACCGCAGTATGGATGCACTACTTGGACGCTAACTAAACGGCTGGAGAAGAAGCTAGATTACACGAGAATGTTGCGAGCAATATTGAACAAGTCCTGGCGGCAACACCCCACAAGGCACCGACTATATGGCCGCCTGCCTCCCATAACAAAAACTATTCAAGTTAGACGAGCCAGACATGCAGGACACTGCTGGAGAACCAGGGACGAGCTCATAAGTGATGTACTCCTATGGACCCCAAAATATGGCCGAGCAAAACCAGGACGACCAGCTCGAACACACATACAGCAGCTATGTGAGGATACGGGATGTACTTCTGAAGACCTGCTGGATGTGATGAAAGATAGGGAGAAGTAATGATAGAGGGTCAGGGATATCCGTGCAAGCGGCACGACATGATGATGATGATGATGATGATACTTGAAGGTACTACCTTTCCTGTTCAGAGTGGACCTTTAGATTAACTAAATTAATAAGTTCCCCACCCTCCCAAGATCTCTAGAAGTGGAAAAGCGCTGCTTAGTGGAAGACCCAGGAAACGTGTTTTTTTACGGAGGTCTTTGCACTCTTCACGGGATACAGTCTGTCCATTCTGAGTCTGGCTGACCAGACAAATAATCTGTGAGATATCCAATGGACGATATACATTTAAAGAAGAATTGAACTTGAATCACAAACTTCAATATATTATTCAAAATATTTTAAATTTGATTCAAAGACACTATCTCAAAAAATCTATTCCATTAACTTTCATTTCCGATTTATTTTATATCAAACAGCTTATATATCATGATAATAGTGTTAGTAATAATGTTTCATTTGTTTTGAGTTTCTGCGAGAATTATTTACATTATTAGACACAGTCTATATTAAGTTTAACGGAAAAGTTTGTCAAGTGTTATAAACTAAAGCAACAAAAATAATCGAATAAATTTGTATAATTTATTTTTTCCTAACATCGTTAGCAGTGCTGCTGAATCTGAAATTGATTTTAGTATGGAACAGTTTGAATTAGTGTAATTATATTTATGACTCTAATGGCATTTTATTGCAGCATATGATTCACAATATTTAAAAAAGTGTTACACATGGTCGACATATATATACGCAACCAAATAAATCATGGCAAGCGTATGAGAACTTGCGCACCCTCCATTCATATTTATTTTGGTGAGTACAAGATATATATATATATATATATATATATATATATATATATATATATATATATATATATATATATAGAGAGAGAGAGAGAGAGAGAGAGAGAGAGGGGGGGATCTAAAATTTCTTAACATATTTTCTGAAAAATATTTTAAATATTTGACTATTATATGCCAATGATGCATATATGTATATATACATATACATATATGTATATATACATCTCAGCAAGCACCCATCGATATGTGAACTATTTCATATCCAAGTCCTGATGATGGTTAATAAACCGAAACGTTAACGTCGACTTTACATCATGATATATTCACGTATTTGGATTATATTTTTTCCTGCTACCTTCATACTGTCGGATTTTATCCATATTTACTTTCATACTGTCTTTTCGGAAAAAAACATATACCAAATACATTCTTACATAACATTTAACATGGATGATTCCAAATGTAAACTTATTTGTTGCGTATTTCTCAATAAACGGGAGGTTTTGTCTCGTTTCTTTGAAAAATCCACAATTTTCAAATATTTTTCCACGTGCCAAACACATTCTGATGACTTGAACTTTGAACGCTATGTGCATGTTTATGTATCTTTTCGTTGTATATTTCTCATTTGCTCCTGTCATCTCAGCAAGCACCCATCGATATGTGAACTATTTCATATCCAAGTCCTGATGATGGTTAATAAACCGAAACATTAACGTCGACTTTACATCATGATAAATTCACCTATTTGGATTATATTTTTTCCTGCTACCTTCATACTGTCGGATTTTATCCATATTTACTTTCATACTGTCTTTTCGGAAAAAAACATATACCAAATACATTCTTACATAACATTTAACATGGATGATTCCAAATGTAAACATATTTGTTGCGTATTTCTCAATAAACGGGAGGTTTTGTCTCGTTTCTTTGAAAAATCCACAATTTTCAAATATTTTTCCACGTGCCAAACACATTCTGATGACTTGAATTTTGAACGCTATGTGCATGTTTATGTATCTTTTCGTTGTATATGTCTCATTTGCTCCTGTCATCTCAGCAAGCACCCATCGATATGTGAACTATTTCATATCCAAGTCCTGATGATGGTTAATAAACCGAAACATTAACGTCGACTTTACATCATGATATATTCACCTATTTGGATTATATTTTTTCCTGCTACCTTAATATATGTATATATATATATATATATATATATATATATATCATCATCATCATGTCGCGCCGCCTGCGCGGATATCCCTGACCGTCTCTCGCCATTTCTCCCTATCATTCATCGCCTCCGGCAGGTCTTCAGGATTACAACCCGTGTCCTCACATAGCTGCTGTATGTAAGTTCGTGCTGGTCGTCCCACTCTTGCACATCCATGAGTGGGGGTCCACAGGAGTACATCGCTTATGAGCTCGTCCTTGCTTCTCCAGCAGTGTCCTGCGTGTCTGGTTCGTCGAACTTGTATAGTTTTTGTGATGGGGGGCAAGTGTCCGTATAGTTGGAGTCTCGTGGGGTGTTGTCGCCAGGACTTGTTTAATACTGCTCTCAACATTCTTGTGTAATTTCCGTCCAGCCTCCTCTCCAGCCGTTTTGTAAGCGTCCATGTGGTGCATCCATATAGCAGTATCGACACAACCGCTGCCTGGAAGAAACTGCGTTTCATTTTATCTGTTAGGTCCGACTTCCATATGATCGAGAGTCTATCGATAGCTGTCCATGCCTTCGTCAGTCGTGTGTCGATGTCCTTCTCGGTTGATGAGACGCTGCTTCCTAGGTAGGTGAATTTGTCGACTAGTTTCAGAGAGGCTCCGTCTAGTGTGGCAATGTTGCCTGTTTGGTTGTAACACATATATTCGGTTTTGTTTGCATTGACATGTAGGCCAATGCCAGCTGCAGCTCGTTCCAGACTATGTAGTAGTGTCTCTGCTTGATTAGGCGTATTCGCTAGTAGCGCCAAGTCATCAGCGTAGTCGGCGTCCGTGATTGTTTTTGCGGGGTACCTTTTGCTTCTTCTCTTAGTCAGCTCAAAGCCATTTTCTCTGATTTTGTCTATCGAAGTCCTAAGCACATAGTCTAGACAGATGATATATATATATATATATATATATATATATATATAAATATATATATATATATATATATATATATATATATATATATATATATATATATATATATATATATATATACGTGGTGAATTCAATAAGTTTCCAGACTCTTTTGGTACACGCATTTAAAATTAGCGTACATTCTTGAAAATTCAGTATATTAATGCTACACATCTTATGAGATGACTGATCAATTTTTATGATTTCAGGTTCAAGCAAACAGCAACAACAGGAATTGGAACACACTCTCCTAAAGCCAGATGTTACAGCTTGTGAAAAATGCAATCTTGACGTGAGGACGCTTTAGAAGAGCGATATGCAATAAAGTTCTGTTTTAAACTTGGAAAAAATGCCACAAAAACCTATGGAATGCTCTAAACTGCTTTTCCACCATCTTGCATGAATCGAGCATCAGTTTTTGTGTGGAATAAGAGATTCAAGGAAGGCACGGAGTCTGTGAGGGATGATGAGAGGTGTGGAAGGATTAAGGAAGTCAGAACACCAGAGTTGATAAGCCAAAGGATTAGAGTTAGGGTTACTATGTTGGGGTTTTAAGGGAGTTCAGGAAGAGATTCCGTCGGAAGAGGCCAGCACTCTTCAAATCGGGTCAGTGGCATTTCCACCAGGACAATGCAGCAGTCCACAACTCCATCCTTGTCACAGACTATTTGACCAAGATGGGCATGAAGATAGTTCGTCACCCTCACTATAGTCCAGGCATTGCTCCCTGTGACTTTAGGTCATTCCCTAAGCTCAGAGGCTGTCATGGGACAATTGAGGAGATGAAAGAGGCTGTGACGAAGGTCATTGACACGCTCACGGAAGAGGACTTCCATGGGGCCTTCCAGAATTTTTTTGAACGGTGCAAGTGCATTGCATCCCGATGAGGTTACTTCGAAAGAGACTAGAGTTTCATGTGTGTACTATCAATAAAAGTGCCCATACGAAAGAAAGTCAGGAAACTTTTTTAATGATCCTCGTATATCAAAATTAATAGGTCCACGAACAGCGTTTCACAGTTTACATCGGTACTCTTTACTGAGAAGGTGAATCCATGGAGGTGACCCCATCCATGAAGAGATTTGCATTTTTTAGGATTTATTTATTCGTTCTAACATACGTGTATGTTTCCAGCTTATTGCTTTCGTCAGAGAATATATATGTCTCGAGGCCTTGTAATTAGTGTATTCAATGAAACTTGAAAACATTTGTGTTTGATGTTTGAAATGAAATACATAAATTTAAAAAAATACAAATCTATTTGCGAACTATTCCTTTTAAAGTATTTCCTTTTCTCTTTGGACCTAAAATGATTTTTTATTATATATATATATATATATATATATATATATATATATATATATATATATATATATTGTTGTTGATCCAACGAGAGAAAAAAAAATATCTTTAAATGAATTGGCCAGGAATTATTTCCAACTTGATAAGTAGTTCATCATCAGGCGTTGCATGCATGTATAAAGAGTGTTTTTAAAGAATTTTGAAAGCTTTTAAATAGCATGACAAAAATACATAAACGCAGACTTGCATAAAATTAAGACGCTGATGAATTTAAAAAACAGAACTTTATCAACGGAAATAGAATATTAGAAAAAAAATATGGAATATTAGAAAAAAAGCGAAAGGCATTTCAAAAAATTGTCGCTCTTTTCAAATATAATTCTATTGATTTTAGTATTATTTTTTTTTTTTTTATATTCTAGGATTTTGAACCAAAGCTTATTCATTTCGTGTTATGTTTAAAAAAAAAAACTTTCCAGTCTCGTTTAAAACACTCTTTATACATGCAAGTAACTCCTGATGATGGCCTAAGAAAGGTCCAAAAGCACACAGGACAATTTTGGTAAATTCATCCACCAATTCCCTTCTGAGACCACGACACATATCAGGAAACTTGAAAAGATCATAAAAAAAATTATATAGACAAAATGTGTCATTTTTATTTAATCAAACATGCTTTAAAAAATGCTGCCCAAGTATATATATATATATATATATATATATATATATATATATATATAATGCAAAAAATTAGAGTATAGATAAAAGGAAAGGTAGGAAGTAATATTTGCAAAGATCCATCCGGTACGTTTGAAAATATACGAGAATATGGATATATGAGTGTATATTGTTAAACATGTCAATAAAAAAAATACGCGCAACACATACTTATATATCCAATAAAATCATTTACAAAGACATGAGATCTTCAGTGGTAATTAACTCATATCATAACACATAATCTCGAAATAAAAAAACAACCAAAACAACCAAATGAATTATTCTTTATTTAGCTTACCCTTAAATCGCCTGAAGATGAAATAAATGCTCGAAAAACATAAAGCGCTCAAGTATATAATAATAATAATAATAATAATAATAATAATAATAATAATAATAATAATAAGTGGATGACTTAGAAGTTGGCGGACGAGTGGAGACCATCCAAACGACAGCATTATTGAGAACGGCCGGAATACTGAGAAAAGTCCTGGAGACTTTGACAGACTGTATGTATAAAGAAATCATTTACAAAGACATGAGATCTTCAGTGGTAATTAACTCATATCATAACACATAATCTCGAAATAAAAAAACAACCAAAACAACCAAATGAATTATTCTTTATTTAGCTTACCCTTAAATCGCCTGAAGATGAAATAAATGCTCGAAAAACGTAAAGCGCTCAAGTATATAATAATAATAATAATAATAATAATAATAATAATAATAATAAGTGGATGACTTAGAAGTTGGCGGACGAGTGGAGACCATCCAAACGACAGCATTATTGAGAACGGCCGGAATACTGAGAAAAGTCCTGGAGACTTTGACAGACTGTATGTATAAAGAAAGGAGGGAGGAAGAGGACTTGACTGCATTGAAGACAGGGTTGATGAATCGATAAAACGACTCGAGGACTAAATAAAAAAGCACGTAGAAGGACTGATGGCAGCCATCAAAAATGCTACTGACAACACGATGGACAACAGAATGACAATAACTAGGAATCAGTAATGGGAAGAAAAAGAAAGATACGGGTGTTTTAAACGACTAATAAACAACATCTTCCACGAGAAAACCTGGACGTGGCTAAGAGAAGGAAACTTTAAGCGAGAAAAAGAATATCACCTAATAGCAGCACAAAACAACGCCATAAGAACCAATCTAATCAAAGCGAGAATAGATAAGACGCAACAAAAACGCAAATGAAGGGTATGTGGTGATAGAGAACAAACGATCAATTGCATAATAAGCAAATGTAGCAAATTAGCACAGAAGGAATATAAGTCTAGACCCGACTGGAAATGGCATATACACAACCAAGCACCTGTCCTGGAGAATAACACAAATAAACTCCTATGGGACAGACAAACGGATCACCTAATCACGGCCAGAAGACCAGATCTTATAATAATCAACAACAAAAGAATATAGAATTAGCAAAATTTTTGACTTTGCTGTCCCGGTTGACCACAGAATAAAACGGAAAGAATGTGAAAAGAAGGATAAGTACCTCGACCTTGCTAGGGAATTGAAAAAATTATGGAACATGAAGGTGACAATTGTACTAATTGTGATTAGTGCATTTGGTACAGTAACCAAAGGATTATTAAAGGGAACAGAGGACATTGATTTTGGAGGACGAGTAGAGACTATCAAAACTACTACATTATTGAGAACGACCAGAATACAAAGAAGAGTCCTGGAGACTGGAAGAAACTTGTTTCACTCAGACTCCCGTGAAAAGCCATCAGCTAAAACTCATGTGAAAAACTTACATTGAGTAATTAATAAGAAAGTGGTATATGCATAACACAGACTTCATCATAGAAAAGGAAACTCTCAAAATTCTCTACAATTTTAAGATAGAAATGAATCACCTAGACTTGGCTTATACCTTGTTAGTGAACGGGAAATATATAGAATATGATATCAATTGTAATTGGCGTGTTCGGTACTGTTATTAAAGCTTTGGTACAGGGACTGGAAGACATAGAAATAAGAGGATGAGTGGAGACTATCCAAAGTACATTATTGTTGAGATCGGCCAGAAACTAAGAAGAGTCCTGGAGACTTGAAGAAACTTGCTGTCACTCAGACTCCAGCGAAAACCCATCAGCTAAGGCTGGTGGGAAACACTCAATAAAGGAAAAAAATAAAAAAGATAATACAAATGAATAAGTTCAGTCACCCCAGAATACGCGAATAGCCGCTTTCCGAGCGTGTAAATGACCGGAAATATAAAGCCAAAAAATAGCTTTACGTTAAAATTTGAAGTAGGAAAGCGTTGAAAATTGTTAACTTTAAACTAAACGATCAGTACCTTCTTTTATTTTGCATTATTATCAGAGGAATGTATGTAAAGCCGTAATGCTATTAAGTTCACTTCACTTTAGAACCCAACAACCAAAAATTGACAATGGTTGGAAGATAGTTAAAAAATTGGTAGAAAAGCCAAAACACAAATGAATAAGTCCTATCTCCCCCAAATACTGATTTATACTAAGTTCAAACTTGTCTATTTTGAAGATGTAATAATTCATGCTTTTCTGTGTCCCACTGAAGCATATTCTGAAGAATACCGGGGTCATATCTGATAAGAACACAAGTAATAATCAACCCTTGGGTCTGATATATCCACATTATACAACATATGAAAATTGACAAATCTAAATCCAAATCAACTTGATCTGAGTGCCATGATCAGCAGGTACTCACTTGATAGCCAAAATGAGGGAACCGATCAGCATCCACTGAATATTGGCTATTCTAATATCAGCAACATATACAACGACTAAACCAACTACAAAACGCAGACACCAAGGGAAAAATAGACTCAAGAAAAAAAGAAAAATGTACTTCACTGTCATATTAAGAGCAATACGGTGCAAATCGGTTACAGAAAAAGAATGATAAAAATCTGAGTAATTCCATAAGATTTCATACAACAAGCCAAAGAGTTGCTGACCATGGAAAAATATTAATAAAGAAAGGGTGGTTTTATGGACTCAGTATACTAGAAATATGGGGACAAATAAAAAACGTATAACATTAGCAAGATTCCCAGACAAAAATAAAAATACTTTACACAGAAAATCATGAGCTGCCTAAACGAAATTAAAAAAAGATTCTGTTAACAGCGTGAAAAAACAAATGTATACACAATAAGACAAAATAACGATCGAATTAATAAAGAGAATCGTGTCTGAAAAGAAGAATACATTACCATCCCTAAGGAATCAAGACAGGGAAAAATTTATGATAGAAACTGAAATGGACAACAAATTATTACCAAATCTCCCAAAGGAAAGCATAACCGAACTAAACGAACTAATTTATGCCGGAGAAAAATTAGTCTGTGATAAAACCAGTGTTCTCATAAGGAACCCAAACAGAAATGCTAAGGGAAATTAAGTTAAAAAACAGGTAAAGAAATAGCTTAGGAACGAAAACACAGACATATGTTAAGAAGAAAAGACCAAAAAAAAAAGCAACGGTCATGTTTCAAAATGCATAGATTAATCAACAGCAATTGATAAAAGAAGGATGACTAGAAAGATAGTGAGATAGTGTAAAATAATACAAACAAATCAAAATAAGGAAAGAAAATTCTATTAGTAGAAAGATAATGCACAATGATAAACGAGCAACCGGATGGAAAGGGATAAAACCAATTTTTGAGTAACATATTCGAAAGGAAAGAACATAATAGAAAGCCTCCACGTATATCTAACAGGAAAAAAGAATTGCAAGCACTCGAAGAAGGCATAAGGCGGGCATATAGACGGAATTGCTCGTAGTAACAGAAAAGAAAAGTACCGAATCGGAAAACGCCAAATGATGATTGCATGGTTTGAGAAATTCACGTCAGTCTCCAACAGGCTGTAGAATTGAATAAATATCTAGAAGAAACAAATATGACCGAATTGATTACTTAAGGGAAGACTACACTGATCCAGAATGACCCCAGAAATGGAACACTCTACAGCAACTGTTAACGTATTTTACAATTATGTGGAAGGTCCTAACTGCAGAGATGAGGAGGAGATTTACTACACATTTGTATGCCCTAGTCTGTTTCTGATTAATAAAAAGAATGCCACAAAGGAAGAAGTAGAGCGGTAGACTCACTGTAACTTGATCAACACAAAATCTGGAATGAATAACTAGGCGGAAACTTTTAGCCATAGCGTGGAATGATTTAAACAAGGCCTATGAGATGGTCCAAGAAATTTCGATAATAAATTGTCTGTTGAATTTCTTGTATATTTTTCAAAGTTAAAAAATTCGTTACAGTTTCTATGAATAGTTGGAAAGTGAAATAAATACTTAAAGAAAAAATCTTTAGCCAAAGAAAAAAATCCTGAGAGACATTTTCCAGTGAGCGTCACTTTCGCTGTTATTATTTTTAACAGCAATAATGCCACTCAATTACACAATTTAGAATTGCAATTAGGGAAACAGTTTCAAAAATTTCAAAAAAAAAAAAAAAAAAAAGATTAATCTCCTCATGTATATCGACGACATCAAGCTGTTTAAAAAATAGAAACGAATTGGAATCCCTGATATAAGCCATGATGATATACAGCTAGAATGTGGGAATTGCATTTGGTATAGGCAAATGCACGATGCTCATCATGACAAGTGGAAAATGTAAAATAATGGAAGGAATGGAACAGCCTAATCAAGAAAGAATCAGAGTGGGGGGAATTTAAAAGTACTTGGGTATATGAGAAGCGGACACAAGCAGAGAAGAAAGAAAAATAACAAAATAATACTTCATACTAACTAGAAAACATCTCGAAACCAATCTCTGCAGCCGAAATCAAAAGAATAAACTGCTGGACAGTACCCATTGAACGTTACGCACGAGCATTCTTAAATTGAACAAGGGAGGAACTGAGATAAATAGACTGCAAGAAAAGGCAATGATGACGATGCACCAGGCTTTACATCTGAGATATATCAAAGACAGATTATATGTGTCGAGAAGATAAGCCTAAAAAGAGTCGCCAACATTAGAGATTTCGTGGATGCATCAATACAGAGACACGGGGGACAACATTAAAAAGAGTAAAGAAAATCAAATGATAGCGGTTAGTAAATGCCCAGACAACATAAGAACAAACCGAACAACAACTAGAAAACATGGAACCCGAAATGGGAAGAAGAACAACTGGATGGATATTTCAAGCGACACACTGGGGAAATATCGAACGAAAAGACCTAAACGTGGATACAAAAGTAAAACATATAAAAGAAAGTAACTCTTTTTTTAAAAGTTGCACAATTATATTGAAGGGAAAATTGATAATATGTTTCTGAATAGCAAAAGTAGGTTATTTGGAGACAATGACGAAACCATTAATCGCATAATAAACGAATAAAAAAAAACCCTCACAAAATGAGTTTACGGTTAGATCTTACAGGGTGGGAAATGTGGTCTACCAAGAATTGTGCAATAAATTAAAATTATACAATACCACCAAATGTTATATTCCAAAACCAGAATCCTTTCTAGAGAATTAAACGCATATAATTCTCTTGAATTTTGAGATAAAAATTGATCACCGAATCCCGACCATAAGACCAAAAAGAAGATAATTAAGAAGATGAAGAACTTGTTTGTATATCGGATGTTTCTGTAATAGTGAAAAATCAAAGAAGGCGAAAAAGAGACAAGTTCTTAGAGCTTGCTACTGACCTAATGAAAGTGTGGAACATGTGGATGACGGTGATGCTAATTTTTATTGACGCAGTTCGAACAGTGCTCAAAGGATTGGAAAGACGAATGGAATAATTAGAAAGTGGAAGACAAATTTTCCAGATTACATCATGGTTAAGATCCGCGAGAATTCTCAGAATAGTCCTAAAGACCGGAAGTAGCTTGCTTTCTCCCATAATCCAGTAAAATACCACCAGATAATACTGGTGTAACGAACCCACCAGGAGTTAAATATTAATAAATGTCAAATTTTAAATTATTCGTAGATCTATTCCTTTTTATGAATGTGGGTGTGTGTGCGCGCGTAAGCGTGTGTCTGTCTGTCTCTCTCTCCGTCTGTGCGAGTCTCCGTTTGCTTTGCGTGTATTCTAAGGATTACGAGTAGCTTTATGTATACTGGGTCATAAATTTTAATCGGAACGTTGAGTTCAAACTGTTGCTTTATTGTCTTTGCACTTATATATATTTCCTTAAAAGCTATCGGTAAATAGTAAGAAATAATCTACTTTTAACTCTTTTTCCTGCAATCAGAGTTGGGTAATGACTACTATGGATTCTATACTACTGTGGACACTTCGTGAGCTTGGAGCAGTAACTCATTCTAATTGCTATGCTTTACAAACTTGTGCGAGAAGATATTTCTTGCTGATTATTATGAAAGGTGATTATCTATATAATTGAAGTAGTCACGTTTGTTTTAAATATGTGTCGACTAATGTATTAGGAAAGATCTGTCATTTAACTTTTAAGTATATTTTAAGATATAATTAGGAAAATTCGAAAACTATTATTTTTCTGTTTTACTGATAAAATTATATAATTCTAAAATTAAAAACTAGACGATTAGTGGAACTCTTTAGATATCTTCATATGTAATTACAAAAAAGGGGTTATTCTGTTTGTCTGAAGGTCTGCATTATTTTAAATATCACACGGACACCAAATGCGAAATTTTGAATCTAAAGGCTTTTAGAAAATAATTATTTATCAAGTTAGGGCTAATTACAAAAAAAAAAATTGATTGTTTGAAGAATTAAGAATTTAAAAAAATGTCATCAAAATGTTTCAAAATGAAGAGTACTTTTTTAAAGATACTATTGTTAATGTAAATAAAAAACAAACATTCATATTGTAATTTTAAAAAAATACATCTTTAATTCTTAACATTGTTTTATTGCTAGAACAAACTTATACTTCTTAGTTGTTTTTTTTTTATTATATCTAGCAATAATATTACATCTAAAGTGGGTAAAAGTATTAAGAAAAATTAACAAAAAGTAAACGAAGGTATTGTTTATAGTAACTTTAAAACTGTTATTTAAACGAATACTTTTCATATTCCTTAGAACAAGATATATTAAGTTTTAATCACTGTATGTCAAAAACGTTTTTTTCTATAATAAAGAAATAAACTATTCGTAGAATAAACGAATAATTTCATTTTAATTAATACACAAAGTTTTCCTCGAAAACATCAGAATAAATTTGTAGTTCTTTGTTACTTTGAATGGCTATATATTTATATGGTAAAAAAAAAAACACAAATTAAACGAATATATATTCTTTATCGTTATAAATTGAATTGAACATCCGGCGGGCTCTACGCGTGACATACGGAAACACTGGACAACTGTTTCAACCTTATTAGGCCTCAATAGCAGCGCATACCGTGATCTCCCCAGCTGGATATCGAACCAACGAACACAGAATGCTCGCTATATTTTTGGTCAAAGTTATTCAATCTCTAATGTATATAATTCCTCTACTTAGAAAAAATATATATCGATTTTTTTTATCATTGTTTTTAAACAGGTAATAAACAACTGAATAAAAATTTTTGTCATATCTTTAAAAAAATAAAATTACAATTCTAATGACTCAGACGTTTTAAGATTAGATTAAATAAAAGAAAAAAATTAAACGAAAACAAAAAAAAAGAAATTGAATAAAAGAATATCATAATTTGTGAATTTGTAGTATCTTTTATCGTTAAATTTTAGTGGGTAAATAAAAATAGAGAAATAAACTCTTCTGCTTTCCAAAATTATTGACTCAGACATTCTTCTCTAAGTGAACATTAATTGCAAAAAAAAATGTTAATGGAGGCCAAAAGAAAAACTAAAATAAAATAAAAAACCCTGAAATTTTTTTTAAAATCATTCACTAGTACAGTGCTACAATCTTAGATATGTTATTTCAGATATAGACATAACAAGTCATAATACAGAAAAAGTCTTAAAAGTAGATTATAATTTCCATTTGAACTATTTGGCGAAACTACAAATTAGCTAACTATTCGCTTCCTCTTTCTGTCTCACTAAGTTAGTTTCATAAAATCCTTTTAGTCTTGTCATGAATCGTGTACTTCAACTAGTGTACACACACACACACACACACACACACACACACACACACATATATATATATATATATATATATATATATATATATATATATATATAGAAAGAGAGAAAGGAAAGAGAGAGAGATTAGGGAGGATGAAATAATAATCAAAGTAACTCGTTTATTTGAGTGGGATTCAACTGATATTAATGAGATTCTTTATCTGTGGGAGTTGATGATGGGAAAACGTAACTGATATGAGTATTCACAGAGTCGAAACCAATGTCATTTGTTTGTCCTAACCAAAATCCTATTGATTCAATCTTTCTTAACAGTTGGCTCAAGTATTTACCACAGAATAATTTCCTGTAAGTAGCACAATTGATCGGATCATAGTTTCTTATTTTCTCCATGTCAAGACAGGCAATGCCCAATCAACCATTTTGTCA
Organism: Sepioteuthis lessoniana; assembly: GCA_963585895.1. Lineage (NCBI taxonomy): Eukaryota > Metazoa > Mollusca > Cephalopoda > Myopsida > Loliginidae > Sepioteuthis > Sepioteuthis lessoniana. Next base: position 139,941,662 of record OY757904.1, read on the forward strand.
AATGCAAATGTTAACAAGTGAAATTTCATGAGTACTTTTTCACGAAAAGATTTATCGAAAATAATTGTTAATCCAACGAAATTAAAAAGAACATGCAGGCATTCCAAATAGGATATGTAGAAAAAAAGATCAAATGCTTTAAGAACACAAAATAAAATGTTAGCCACACACTGTAAAGCAAAAGACATAAACGGAATTTGACGTTTAGTTAATAAACTTTTATGTACAATCCTCTGAAAGTTAGTTGCAGGTTCAATCCTGAATACAGTTAAAAATAACAAGGAATTCTTACTATTAATTAAAACTTGTACCCTGTTTAGATTAATGGAATTAGAACAATCTACCCTCATTGATAAAATAAAGGGTTCGGTTCGAAGTTTCGTGTAAGCTTCTGAATTAGAAAAGACACACCGAAAGAAGGCAGAAGAACGCATCGGCCAAAACTATGGGAATATAAATCTGAAGATGAAGTCAGTTTTCTAGATACTCGAAGGGATAAAAATGATTAGGCTTCAACTTTAAAAAATAATATCTAACAAATCAATATTTGATAAATTTCTTTTGTTTGAATTCATTTACTTTGGCTTTCTCTTTGTGGCAACTTGAGGAATTATCGAGTTATCAATTAATTAATGTTTGATTTTTAACTATTAAATTATTCAATTACTTTTACGGGCAGTTAAGAACTACAATTTTGTGAAACAAACAACAAATGAGGCTATCCGGAACATCATTTCTTTAGTCTTGGTTTGAAAATCAGTCTACGAGAAGGAAAAATCTCGATGAATTGGGTAAATATGCACATATTTTTGACAAAATTATTGAAGGTATGAGGATCATTAAATAGGTTTCCAGACTTTTTTTCGTATGGGCACTTTTATTGATAGTATACACATGAAACTCTAGTCCCCGTCGAAGTAACCTCCTCCGGCTGCTATGCACTTGTTGTACCATTTCAACAACTTCTAAAAGGCCCCATGGAAGTCCTCTTTGGTGAGCGTGTCAATGATCTTCATCACATCCCTTTTCATCTCCTCAATTGTCCCATAACGACAGCCTCTGAGCTTAGGGAATAACCAAAAGTCACAGGGAACGAGGTCTCGATCATAGTGAGGCTGACGAACTGTCTTGATGCCCATCTTGCGCAAAGAGTCCGTGACAAGGATGGAGTTGTGGACTGCTGCATTGTCCTGGTGGAAATGCCACTGACCTTATTTGAAGAGTGCTGGCCTCTTCCGACAGAATCTCTTTCTGAACTCACTTAAAACCTCAACATAGTAACCGTAACCCTTTGGCTAATAAACTCTAATGTATTGAGTTCCTTACTCCTCCCACACCTCTCATCATCCCTCACAGACTCCCTGCCTTCCTTGAATCTCTTATGCCACTCAAAAACTGATGCTCGATTCATGCAAGATGGCTGAAAAGCAGTCGGAAGTATTCCATACGTTTCTGTCACCTTTTTCCCAAGTTTAAAACAGAATTTTATTTCGTATCGTTCTTCTAAAGTGTCCGCGCGTCCAGATTGCATTTTTGAAATTCACCAGCTGTGACAATCAGGCTTCAGTGGAGTGTATTCCAATTGCTGCTGTAGGTGTTCATTTGAACCTGAAATCATAAAGATTAGTCAGTCATCTCATAAGATGAGTAGCAATAACATAGTGAATTTTCAAGAGTCTACGACAGTTTTAAATGTCTAGAAACCTATTGAATGCACCACGTATTTTATAATATATTATCAAAGTAAATTAACTGTCGTATGTTTTAATTTTCAAGGAACTTACCCCATGATTTCACCAAGAACCAGCAATTTTTTCCCTTTTTTTCTCTTTAAGAAATGAGAACATTTTATGATATATTAGTATATTATTACCTCATTATTGAAGTGAAAAAACAACTCAATTCAAGCAAAGTATTCTGAATCTCTATCAGCAAAAAATCATAAAATATAACGCTAGGTACTATTATATACCGGAATAATGTGGTGATAATGAATTTGAATTAGTTATTAGTCATTTTAAGAATGAAACCCTTAGGAAAATCTGACTAAAATAGTTTGGGATTATCTGGCATGCCAGTCGTGTAACATCCGGACATCTATTGAAGAATGTAGGAAAATAATGATCTTACCCTCAGCGTGCAATAAGGTGAATATATGATTACGGCTATCCGAAGGACGCTTTGTCTCGGGTCTTTGCCCACGGCTTTCTGCCATTGTTACAGTGGCAATGCTGGATACAATACGAAAATATCTTGTCAGTGGAACGCAGAACAAACGCATTCATGAATTACAAAGTGGTATATAAATACCTGACCGTGTCTAGATTAACCAAAGGGACATTGCCAAATTGGTAACTGGATATTATTCTTGGATTTTTTTCCTCTAAGTGCACATCTAGGTCTTTTAAGCATCATAATCGTAGTCATTTTGCACATTATTTTTCAAATGTAGGCGAAATTCTGCAAAATTTTTCATTACAGCAATGTTGTAAAATATTGCATGTTGCCAAGTGTTTGAGTCAATAAGACTAATGCAGGTTGTTCTTGAGATTCAATGAACATTGATCTTTTTCAATCCTTTCTGAAATAAGTCAGTTACGTAAGAATTAAGAAAAAAGTCCTTCAGGGACTTGAAACTTTTCAATAGATAGCTCATTTGGTTACATGCGAAGAAAAAAACAGAAGCGATATCAAACAACTTATACATCTGAGAAAGACTTTAAACCCTTTAGATCACAACGTTAATAGTACGTCGGAATGCACTGAAAAAATCGTCATTGAAGTTTATGAAGAGATACATTAAACAACAGCAAAAATAACAACAATAGGAGAACTAGAAAACTACTCGAGACAAAACTGAATAGCAGAAATCTTATCAAAGGAATAAATATCTGAGATGAACCACACGATAGATATTCCGGACCCTTTCTCAAGTGGACCAGAGACGAACTTAAAAAATAGACAAAAGAACAAGAAAACTAATGACAAGGCATGAGGTTTTACATCCCAGAGCCGACGTTGACAGTGTATATGTTTCAAGAAAAGAGGGAGGAAGAGGACTTGCCAGCATTGAAAACAGCGTTGACCTATCGATACAACGACTCGAAGACTATATACAAAAACACGAAGGGGGACTCATTACAGCCACCAGAAACAATACTGATAACACGATGGACAACAGAATGACTATTACTAGGAAACAAAAATGGGAAGGAAAACAACTCTGTGGGCGGATGAAACGACTAATAAACAACAGCTCACACGACAAAACCTGGATTTTGCTAAGAAAAGGAAACTTTAAGAGAGAAGCAGAATCTCTCCTAATAGCAGCACAAGACAACGCCGTAAGAGCCAATCATATAAAAGCGAGAATAGATAAGACTCAACAATGCAGACTATGTAGTGACAGAGATGAAACCATTAATCACATAATGATTGGGTCGGGAAAGTGATCCTCTGGGAGATGTGCAAAAATTTTTTATCTGACCATAAAAACAAATTGTATAGGCACAACCCAGCACTTGTCCTAGAAAATGTCACACATAAATTCCTACGGGACTTCGACATACACGATGGTCACCTAATCACGGCCAAAAGACCAGACTTAATAATAATTAACAAAAAAAAAAAAGAGAACTTGCAAAATAGTCGACTTTGCTGTCCCGGCTGACTGCAGAATAAAATTGAAAGAATGGGAAAAGAAGGATAAGTACCTAGACCTTGCTAGGGAATTGAAAAAAACTGTGGAACATGCTGGTGACAATTATACCAATTGTAATTGGTGTTTTTAAAACAGTAACTAAAGGATTACTAAAGGGACTGGTGGAGTTGGAAGTTGGTGGACGGGTGGCGACCATCCAAACGACAGCATTATTGTGAACGGCAAGAATACTAAGAAGAGTCCTGAAGACTTGACGAGACTTCCTGTCACTCGGACTCCAGTGAGGAGCCATCGGCTAACGCAGATGTGAAAAGCTCTAATGAGTGAATAATAATAATAATAATAATAATAATAATAATAATAATAATCACCATATGAAGAAGTGGTATATGCAAAATCGAGAAATTAACCTGGAGAATACGACGCTCAAAATTCCCAGGCATTTTGAGATAACAACATTTCACTTAATCTCGAAACAGCCTTGAAACAGTTTGCAAAAAGAGACAAAAGAAAAAGTAAGTGTTCTTCAGAAAACTTCTCGAAACCAGAAATTTAATCATGGGAATGAATACCTGGACATTCTCCCAGCAAGATACTCTGGACCGTTCTTGAAGTGGATACGACAGAATCTCAGACAAATTAACATGGAAATTCCGACAACATGCAAAACCTGGACATTGCTAAGAACGGAATTTATTTTAATAGCATAAAAAATTAATGCCGTGATGATTAATTATATCAAAACGGAAATTGATCATATGCAACAGAATTGCAAGTGTAGATTATATGCAGACAGAGATCAAACGGTTTATTGCATTATAAACAAATGCAGCAGACTGGCATAAAATCAATACAGGGCGGTGCAACAAAGTATGAATGGGGATCAACTGGAAATAATGCAAGTGATCAAAATCTGCCCAGTTGATAAATTTTTGTATGCATAAATAAATCATTGAAAATTGTGACCCATAAAATTCTCTGGGATTTTGAGAAGCACCATATCTCAGGCTGGCCAGACATGTTGAATGACAAGAATAATAGAACTCGTAATTTGTTGGATTTCGCCTGCCCAGTAGTTCATAAATTGAAACTAAAAGAAAGCAAAAAATTAGAAAAATACTAAGATCTTTACTGGAGCTGAAAAAAATGTTGCATATGCATATGACGATGATACACGGCGTAATTTGAATTTCTGGAACTTTCCTCGATGGCTTGAAAAAATACTGGACAAAAGAGAAATCAGAGAAAGAATCGAAAACCATACTGACCACAGCATAGTTAAGATAAGCAAAAATACTCAGATGAGTTGCAGACGCATGAGGACACATTCAATCACTCAGAATCCAGTGAAAGACCACGTTAAACTTGTTAACATCTCGTTAAGAGTGAATGAAAATCAAAGAAAGTGAAGAGAGACAAGTATTTTTCACTCTTGAACAAAGTTAGCTGAGGAACATATAGTTGACGGTGATAGCATTTGTATTTGGTGTATTTCGAACGGTCTCATAGGGCTTAGAAAAAGTAATGGAAGAGTTTAAAATGAAAGGAGAAATAGAGATCATCCAGGTCACAGCATTTTCAAAATCAGCCTTATTACAAAGAAAAGCCTAGAAAACCTGAGAAGACTTGCTATCATCAGACACAAGGGAAAAACTATTTGCAAACGTTGATGTGGAAAACTCGTGAAGATAACAGAAAAAAACATTTCAAAAAGAGTATCTCACTGGATCGAGAAAACTACTCGTAACCGACTATGGAGCTGGATTACTACCCACCAAAAAGAAATAAACCCCTGAGTCATCTCCCACGTAATAGACTCGGGATCATTCTTGAAGTGGACGCGGGAAAAACATAAACAAATGGATCAGATAAAAAGAAAACTAATGACCATCCATAAGGTTTTACATCCCAGAGCTGACATTGACTGAATATAACATGTCAAGAAAAGAAGGAGGAAGAGGACTTGCCACCATTGACGATAGAGTTAATGTAACAATACAACAATTGGAAGACTGCATGAAAAAGCGCTGCGGAAAACTGATTACAGCTGCTAGAAGACAACCTGAGAATCAACATAAGAAAAATAACTAGAAAATAAAAATGGGAAGAAAAACCGATGTAAATAAGCGAAATTTCTCAAGGGAAAAGGTGGACGTGGCTAATGAAGGGACACCTTTTAAATAGAAAATGAATCTCTTCTAACTGTTGCACAAAACAACGCCATAAGGACCAACTGTATTAAACCAAGAATAGATAAGATGCAACAAAATATCAGTTGTAGGTTATATGGTAATAGAGACGAAAGGATACCGCACATAATAAGTGAACACAGCAAATTAGCGCATAAAGAATATAAGACTAGGCACGACTGGTTGGGCAACGTGACTCACTGGGAATTGTGAAAGAAGTTTGAATTTGAAAATATGAACAAACACAGAATTTATACTAGAGAATCATACGCACAAACTCCCCTGGAATTTTGAGATACGAACGGATCACCTAATCTTGGCCAAACGACCAGATCTAGGGTTAGAAAACAATAAAAAAGAGAACTTGCCGAATAAAGAACTTTGCTATACTTGCAAACCACAGAGTTAAATTGAAAGAAAGCGAAAAGAAAGATAAGTATCTCGACTTTGCTAGGGAATTAAAAAAACTGTGGCACATGAAAGTGACGGAGATACCAATTGTAATTGTTGCTCTTGGTACAGTCACCTAATGACTGACAGAAGGACAGGAAGACTTGAAAGTAAGAGGACAAAGGGAGACCATCAAAACTTCAGCATTAATAGGATCGGCCAGAATACTATGAAATGTCTGGGAGACTTGAGCAGACCATCTGACACTTATATCCCAATGACAAACCATCGGCTAATGTTGGTGCGAAAAAAACACTCGAAATAATAATAATAATAATAATAATAATAATAATAATAGTCAGTATCTGCACGAGATATAATGGGACGGTGAATAAGAAATCATGAAAGACGAAAATGAGAAAGTAACATTTCAGACAGCCTAACAACTAAACAGATATTTCAACGCTGTTGGGGTAACCTAAAGATAGAAATCAACTTGTTAATAATGACGAGCTGACACCGTGTCATTAGGAACAACTATACAACAATCTCAATAAATGCTGCACAAGATATTTCTAAATGCCGACTCTGCAAAGATAATGAAAAGAAAATCAGACACATAATAAGCTTAGAAATAGTATAACAATATCTTGGAAAGATTCTGAAAGAATTGGGAATGTTATTAGGTTAACTGATGCTTAGAGGAAGAATCGAGTTCATCCAATAAAGCAATATTATTATCGACTAGGATACTTAAAAAGGTTTTGGAGAAATGAGGGGAGTTTTTCTTACCCAAATAATATTTAAACGCATCAGTTTAATCTGTTTATTTTGTTTGTTTAATGGCATATCAACGTTTGTAGGTTATTTAATGCCAAATATATTCTCCTTGAAAAACAGTAGTGGTGGTACTATTTAACCCCTAGCTGGGAGGGTAAGGGGGTTTATACCTTTCTCAAAGGTATCTGCCCGAAAGTAAACGTAATAGCGCGACTGGAGTACGAACTCGCTTACTACGATTCCGCAGTCCATCCCTTTAATCATTACACCACGAGGACACTCCCTGTTTTATCTGGTGTGGAAAACTCATAAAGTGTGTATTAAAAATCACAAAATTATTATGACACATTTGTTTTGGTTTCTTAATATTAATGACATATCCAGCTTTATTGGTAATTTAATACCAAAGCAATTCTTGTAGAACAGTAGTAATATTATTCAACCCGGAACAAGGTAAAAAAAGGTGTTTATACCTTTCCAAAGTGTGTTTGCCTAAAAGTGAACGTAATAATGCGACTGGAGTCCTAACTCATTTGCAACGATATCGCAGTCCAGCCCGTAAGCCATTGTTCCCCATAATGACATACATGTATGGCACTAATCATCCAACTAACAACTCCATTACAAAGACAGAAACGAAATGTATGGATGATTAATAGAATAGTCTTACAAAAAATGTATTTAACTCCATATGTAATGTGTATACGATGCATAAAGAAACACTTATTTGTGTAAAATGCTAGAAGACTGAAAAATCTTAATCGAATTCGATAAAACAGAAAGAAATAGAAAAAATTTAAAAAAAAAACAACAAAGTAGAAACAATTTTTGACTCAAGACTAGGAACTAGATGTTTAATAAGATGAATGAATATGTTTGTTTTACTCGCAGCTATTTTCCTACGTCTAATCACAGACAGGTTCAACGAAACTAATTAATATAGAAAACAAAACTAATTAATATATAAAAGTATCTACATCTCCAAAATGATATCGTACTCGAAGTTTGTTTTAATTTAAGTTGAGGGAAGCAGCTATGTTAGCGTCGAAATTGCTAATTATACACTGTAGAGATGAGTAAGGCAATCGCTTATAACGATGAAGAAAGTGTAGTATTAAAAATAAGATATTAGCTCAACTTTACCAACAAAAGGTTATTAAGAAAATAGAGAACCAAAAGATGAGGAAGAGAATTAATTATAGGGTTATAGGAAGAACACAACATTATTTTGGTTTCTATCCCGGCGTGCGAAGACGCACACAGTTGTGAAGGATAAGAATCGACGAAGAAACGATAGAATACCGAAGGTGAAGTGAGTGATAAAAATGGCGAGGGTCATGACTAATTTTAAGAATTATATATTCAATCCGAAACCTATCTGAACCGGCAATAGAAGTGAGGCATCCAAAAGAGAGGAGTGACTTTTCAGACCTTAAAATGACAAAACTAAAAATTATAGAATACTAAAGAAAAAAGAAATAAAGACAACAAAAACAAAAAAATGATAATATCAATGTCGCATGGTATGCAAATGAGACACCTGAATAAATAAAGCAAACATCGGGTTCTCAGTACCGGGAAATGACGTGCCTCGACACGCGATTTCCCAGGCACAAAAATGGCGTTGCCGATAGGATGTCTGACTATACTCGACGATCCTGACTATGTGGAAACATGGATAAGATTCTTTGAGTCGCTGGCCAGGGTAACGAAACTAAGAGACAGACGAAGGGAAGGGGGACAAAATGAAATCGTTGACATATTCCACGTAACATCGCCTAGCCAAGAAATCAATGGCCTACCAAGAAATCTAGAAAAGCTGACTTTCAAAGAAATTGGCGAGGTAATAAAAAGTAATATCAGACCAAAGAAAAGGTTAGTCATCGCGGAAAGAACAAAGTTTCTGGAAACAATACAGCATCCCGATGAATGTAGAGTACAATTCATACATCGATTGAAGAAAGAGGTAGATATTGCGAATTTGAAAGACTTTGCACCGGTGAAATGACTACAGAAGGTGAATTGATGTTGCTACGCTTGTTAGAAGGTTTGCACGACCCGACTTTTTAACGTAAGTTATTAGAAACGGTTCAAAGTGTTAATTTAACAGCATAAGCATGTATAGAGTTCGTGCAGCAACTAGAATTACTAAAAACATATAACCAACAACTGAACGGAGGAGAATTGCACAGTACAAAAAATATGGAATTATATGCAAATCCTGTCAGGGAAAAATGATTGCCCAGCCTTCGGTAAGACATGCTCCATTCGCAAAAGAAAAAGCACATCTGAAGGTCTGCAGATACAAAAAAGTTGTTAAATTTAGACACGCATGTGGATAGAGGAGGGGCTGTAATTTTGATGCTAAAAACACCAACAAAAAATAGAAAAAAAGTAAAAATAAATGGGAAATACTTCCACATGCAAGTAGATTTTGGCTCTGAAATAACACTTATTCCAGTAAATTTTTTGGCAGGATTTAGGAAATCCGAGGCATAAAAAGAAAGTCTTGCCTCTAGAACAATTCGATAGTACCATAATCAAATATTAGGCACCTTCGACGGTACATTTGAGACAAAGAATCTGTGTCATGGCATGTACTAAAGACCATGGACTGCTAAGTAGAGATGTATAAAAAGTTAACACATCGAAATTAGTTAATTCTATGGTGTCGGAAGAACACGAAATAGGATTACTAAAGAGTTCTAAACCAAACATTAGCTTGAAAGAGAACTACCATCCTAGATATAGCCAAGCAAGACGAGTACCCATACACATTTTACCTATTGTAGTATCAAAACTTTAAAAAATTATTAAGCATGGTATTTTGGAAAAAAGTCACTCATGAGGGAAGCGATTGGGCGTCACCAATAGTCGCTATTAAAAAAGACCGATAGGTATATTAGAATATGCGGTGACTACAAAATTGGCGTCAACCACCAGGAATGTTCAGATTCGTTTCTCCTACCGAGTATCCAACCTGATAGTCACGAACTCGCAAATATGAAATACTTTGTGAAGATCGATTTAAAGTCGGCCTACAACCAGATCGAATTAGACCACAAATTTAAAGAAGTTCCCACACTGAACACACCCATTGGATTATTGATATGGTCTTGCTTGGCTTTTGGAATTAAAACTCCTCGTCATGTTTTCAAAGAATCATCGAGAAAATTTTATGCAGAAAAGTTGACACCATAATTATATATCAAGATGATATATGCCTGGGTGCCTGCAGTAAAAGAGAACATGTCCTACGGACATTAAACGGGCAGGCATGACAATAAATAGACAAATGTAAATTAGACTGAGAAAAAATATCTAGGGAAGGAATATCTCCTGAGGAGAGGATAACCAATAAATGGAAAAGCCCACGAAGAAGAAAGAATTGGAATCTTTCTTGGGATTAATTAATTTCTACAATATATATTTATTCCAAGATATAATAAGCTTATTGAACCGTTTGTTGAAGTGCGTAAAAAATGTAGAATTTATATGGACGCAGAAGCAAAATAAGGCTTTCGAAGCATTAAACAAGGCCTCGACTAGTAAACTGGTAATAAAAATGTTCGACCCTAAAAATAGCTTACTTTAACAACTGACTCAAGTGAACGTGCCATAGCATCTGTTGTATCTCAAGAAGGTCATCCAATCATGCATTTGTCCGTAAAGCTAACGTTGGCAGATTGCAATTACTCTAACGTTGAAAAGAAACATTAGCCATAGTTTGGAGTACGGAGAGAACACAGCATTTTTTGTTGGGCAAAAAGTTCCTCTTAAAATCAGAGCACAAGCCCCTGAAATTCTTATTCAATCGTAGGAAGGAGTTACCTAATGTAACATCGTCAAGAATTTTAAGGTTGGCTCTCAAAATCATGGCATTTGATTTTGACAATATATATGTTAACGAAAAAAATATCCTACATGTGGACGCACTATCCAGGCTATGATTTCAGAGTAAAAATGGAGAGGGGCATGAAAAATCGAAGGACAGAATTATACAATATGTGGAGACGGACGTTCTATCTCGCAAAGCATTCAGCAAAAAAAAAAAAAAAAAAAAGACCCGATATTTGAACGTGTAAAAAAGAATGTATGTATAAACTGTACTATGGCGGAAACACCTTTCAAAGAAGCATGACATAATTTGACGTTAAAAAGAGGTGTTATATTTAGTGCAGACGCAATAGTGCTGCCCCAAATTTTAAGGAAGGACGCAATTAAAAGTGTGTATGACGATATCTGTAGCGGAGAAGATTTAGATTACAGGCTTGATGGCCGGGGTATTGTAAAGACGTTAAGGAACACATAAGAAGTTGCCCTATATGTACCGAGATCAAAACTTTTAAACAAAACAAAATACACACGTGGCCCAAAGAGTGGGCACCATGGACAAGGATCCATATGGACCATGCACATATACGATACATTGGTTCATTCTTGATCTTAGTAGATTGCTTCTCGTGTTGAACGGAATTTATAAAGGTGAGAGATAGGAAAGCTACTACTGTAAGACAAACATTGAGAACAATATTTACAAAAAGAAGCACCTAAAACCAGTGTCACGGACAGCGCACTGGAATTCTGCGATTCAAGTTTAGTGTTGTCGTTAAGGAAAATAGGGTGTATGCCATACAAAACACTCCTATGCCACAATCATTCAAACGGCATTGCAGAAAGGATGATCCAAACTTTAAAAATGGGTTTATAGGCGATTTCACTTTTCGACCAGAATACTGAGGCATTCATCCCTAATTTACTCTAAAGTTATTGAAGGGTTCCTCATGCAGATAGAAAGCAAAGCCCATCAGCGTTAATAGGCAGACAAATTAGAGCCCCAATAACCATATCATTTACCACAGACAAGAAAGTTCGGTATAAAAGAAAATAAGGAGGCAGAGCTAGAGATCAAAATTGTTTCTACAAAACAGACATAACTCGGCTGTATTAAAAAAAGACAGCCAATATTAGCTCATGCTGTCTAATTTAGAGCGACCTTTGAGCCTTAAGATGTAGAAATGCCCTTGGGGGAACCCGAGGAAACTGAGGAAGAAGAAAAAGAAACAACAATACATGGAGGAAAGCGGGAATGACGTAACAGATTTAAAAGATGAGGATAGTCCATGATCTCCGTTAAAAAGGACAGAAGAACAAATGCGAAAATGGCATAGACTTTCCAGGGTAGTCAGAAGTGATAGGCCAAATAATGGTGTCAAACCTCGCAGGATCAGGGAGGTGTAGCATGGTATGCAAATTAGACACGTTAATATGTAAAGCTAACCTAGGGCACTTAGTAACGGGAAATCAAGAGGCTTGACACCCGATTTCCAAGGCACAAAAGTCAATAAACGAAAAATAAGAAAAAAAAAAAAGAACGAAGAAAAAAGCTGGGCATATTGTACAAAGAAAAATTGAAGTGCCCGTGGTGTAATATTTATCATCGAAGAAAATGGACACAGCGACACGAGTTCAACTCCTGGACGAGACTGATTGCATTTCACATAGCCCTAATACCCTTGGGAAAGGCAAGAATCCAATTATTCTCCCTCCAGCTATATGTAAATAGTAGGTCAAACTAGATTCTTCAGCTTTGGCGAGGTAACTCGTCTAGGAGAAGGAAAACTCTGTTTTCAAACCTGTTAAACGCCGCTTAAAAATTGACCTTGTCACAGCTGGTGAATTCCAGAAATGCAATCTGGACACTTTAGAAGAATGATATGCAATAAAATTATGTTTTAAACTTGGAGAAAATGCCAGAGAAGCGTATGGAATGCGTCCGACTGCTTTTCGACCATCTTGCATGAATCTAGCATCAGTTTTAGAGTAGTATAAGGGATTCTAGGAAGGCAGGGAGTCTGTGAGGAATGATAAGAGGTGTGGGAGGAGTAAGGAAGTCAGTACGCCAGAGTTGATTGGCCAAAGGGTTGGGGTTAGGGTTACTATGTTGATGTTTTAAGGGAGTTCATGAAAAGATTCCGTCGGAAGAGGCCAGCACTCTTCTAATCGGGTCAGTGGCATTTTCACCAGGACAATACAACAGTTTACAACTCCATCCTTATCACAGACTATTTGACCAAGCTGGGTATTAAGAGACTTCCTCACCCTCCCTATAGTCGAGACCTTGCTCCCTGTGACTTCTGGTTATTCCCCAAGCTCAGAGGCAGTCGTTATGAGACAATTGAGGAGATGAAAGAGGCTGTGACGAAGGTCATTGACATGCTCACGCAAGAGGACTTCCATGGGGCCTTGCAGAAGTTGTTGGAACGGTACAATAAGTGCATTGCAGCCAAAGGAGATGACTTCGAAGGGGACTATAGTTTCATGTGTGTACTATCAATAAAAGTGCCCATACGAAAAAAGTCTGGAAACTTGTTTAATGATCCACACACACACACACACACACACATATATATATATATATATATATATATATATATATACTGTTGGGAAGAATATGCGTGTGCGTGTGGGGATATTTTTGTTAAAAACAGAACTAATCAAAGTAAAAATAAATAACCTGAATAATTCGACAAAAATAAAATTTGAGCTACGTTAGACGTAGCTCTTTCCTCCTTTCTACTCCAAGCTTAATGACTGGAGTATTCTTTTTACAACAAACGAGTCAAGAATATTTAAATTATTTTTGAATGTGAGGAAAACGGTTCGTAAAGACTCGAAATATAGTTTGATGCTCTGGTAAACATACCTCTGACCTTTTTAAATTTGTTGCTTTCGTTGATATGCTGGAAGAGTAGCTTAGTTCTAGATTCTTCAAAAAAAAATCCCGGCCGTACAGCCGAAGAAAAAGTTAATGATATCCTTTATATATATATATATATATATATATATATATAGAGAGAGAGAGAGAGAGAGAGATAATCACCCACCCCAAAAGACAACTGCTAAATTTGATAAGAATACAAAAAGAAACTTTTCTCGTAGCTCTTTCCTCTTCCCTTCTCCAAAGTATAAAATACTGGAGCATTTTTTTAAATCAAAATACCCAGGAGAGAGGGAGGGTTAAATTAATTTGGAAGATATTTGAAACAGGGAGTAAAGTTAGGGCCTCGTAGAATACTTGTCGGAACTTGAAATCCTCAGGATCTTGTGTAGACATTTTTGTACAGAACTTGAGCAAACGTTTAGTTTTCAGCTACTACTATGATACCACCAGACTAATTATCTTATTTCCTTCTAATTTCATCTATGTGAATTTAATTCTGATATCTGCTGTATTTCTTGGCACCTGAGTAACCAATATTTCCTCCGAAATTAAACTGAATTTTATTCTCTGTATATTTTTATTAATACCGTGCTAATGGATCCTTGTCCTAAGGAACCATGCTTCCAAGCAGTACATTCTTGGCAGGGCTGTGTTCATCACTTGGCGCACAAGATACCCCAAAATTAGGAATAGCAACGGGATCAAGGATTTTTTTTTTTTTTTGGTGATGGCCGTAATTGTGCATGGTCCCTACAATAAAATAACGTTGTGTTTTATGCTGTCTAATTGTCGTAGGTGAGATAAATATCAATCAATTTGCATATTCCGAGTATTTCCCCTTGACATATGATATAGTATGTTGAAGACCAGATTTCATTGTTCCTTTGCTACCCAATAAAACCACATCCAATTCCATTTCATTGTTTGTATAACGCAATAATATTTGCTCTTGAGTGTAACGCTTTGAACTTAGCATAAAAGCATACTTATCTTTCTATCCATTCTATGAATTTCCTCTTTTATTCAATGATTGTAGTGCTATAACGAACTACCAAGGCCACGTAAATCTTTTTGACATCAATCAGGTTTTGTGATTTTAAACCTGACTTAAGCACACTTCTTAATCTCTCAAATACTCCTGACAAATCCTCTTCATTTTCCTCACAAGAATAATGACGATTTCAAGGATGCAGATATACTTATATCCGGTCCCATTTGTTTTATATATTATTTCCCCCGTAAGTTAACTCGATATCTCCGCATGTATCTCATTTAATGTGACATAATTTACCGCTATACACTTCGAATACAAAACTACGTTCCAATATGAGTGCTACACACTTAAATTGTAAGAGAATTTTGAGGTAACCCATGAAAAACCAAAGATAATTTCAGGACTGACCTATTTATATTTTAACCCATTTTCTGGATCATAGAAACATAGATCGAGAGGAATTAACTCAATTACTAGCAGAAGAGGTGAGAATATGAACCCTAAAATCGTTCACTCCTGATGTTGACAAAACTCAAAATACATTAAAAAGAAACTAGTCTTATAGCTAGATAAACGAGATGTTATGGGTTTTATAAGTTATTCCGATACATAAGATATTTTCCCAGTTATAATTATCCATTTTCCTGCCACTATTCATTTCTATGACCAGAGAATGCAAAAAAATTATATTAGATATATTGTATATGTTTGCGTGTTTAGGTAAGAAGAGGTACAAAGCGATAGATATATCTCGTATTGCTATTTACTATGTTGTGAGACCCTGTTGTGAGACCATGTGCAGTACATACATGGAAAGACAGAGTAGGCTTCATGTAGAGAACGGTATTCTAAACATCTTCTTCTTCTTCTTCTTATTATTATTATTATTATTATTATTATTATTATTATTATTATTTTCCTCCACAAGAGGTTTTCACGTTAGCTGATGGATTTTCATTGGAGTTTGAGTGAAAACAAGTCCCCTCAAGTCTTCAGGACACTTCTAAGTATTCTGGCAGATCGCAATAATGCAACAGTTTAAATGATCTCCATTCGTCCTCTTATTTCCAAGTCATTCAGTCCCTAAATTAGTCCTTTGAAGTCTGTACCAAAAGCATCAATTGCAATTGGTGTAAACGTCACTATAATGTTCCACGTTTTATTCAAATCCCTTGCAAGATCGAGTTATCTCTCCTTCTTTTCATTGAGGTTAGCCGGAACAGCAAAGTTCTCGTTTTTTATTGTAAATCATTTTAAAGTCTGGTCGTCTGGCTGAAATTAAGTGATTCTTTTGTATGTCGAAACCCGACAATTGTTTGTGTATGTCATTCTCTAGGACATATTAAATTGTATGGTCAAATTTCAATTTCTTGTACAACTCACAGTCCAAGATTTGGTGATCCGCTTGTTTTTGCGTGTCATTCTCTAAGAAAGATTCTGAGATTTTTATATACCATTTCTTTGAATGGTCAAACTTCAATTTCTCGAAAACTCCCGATGGATCACCTTGTCCACCAAGTCGTACCTACTCTTATACCCTTTCTATATTAATTTGCTGCATTCGTTTAATATGAGATTGATGGTTTCGTCTCTCTCACCACATAACCTACATTTGTTGTTTTGTTGTGTCTAATCTATTCTCGCTTTGATATGGTTAGTCCTTATGGCGTTGTTTTGTGAGGCTGTTAGAAGAGATTCAATTTCTCTCTTAAGTTTTCTTTTTCTTATCCACATCCAAGTTTTCTCATGTGAGATGTTGCTTGTTAACCGCTTAAAAAGTTCGAAGATTTATTTTTCTTCTTACGTTTGTTTTCTGGTTATCGTCGATTTACTGATCCTCTTTTTTTAGTATTGTTTCTGATGCTTGTAATCAGTCTTCCTCCACGCTTTTCTATGTAGTATTCGAGTTGTTGTATCGATACGTCAATGCTGTCTTCACTGATCGCAGGTCCTCTTCCTCCCTCTCGACACATATTGTCTGTCAACGTTCACTCTGGGATGCAAGACCTTATGCATGGTCATTAGTTTTCTTGTTCTCTGGTACATTTGTTTAAATTCTTCTATGGTCCATTTCAAGAATGGCCCCGTGTATCTTACGAGAGGGAAAATTCAGGTACGTATCCATTTGACAAGGTTCATGCTATAGTGATTTGTCTCAAGTAATTTTCTATTTCTTCTTGACACTCTCTTCTATTTTATCTGTAATTTCCACTTGTTTGATGGTGTCAGCTTCTAATATTTCCAAGTATTTGTAGGTTTTGATTTCTTCAAGTGGTCTGATAACTACTTCTTCCGTCATGTATAGTTTGCTAGTTTTAATTACTAGCATGTCGCATTTTCCTATGTCAAATTCCATTCCTATATCTTTATTGTATATTCTCACAGTTTGTATTAGGGTTTCCAATCTTTTTCGTTTTTGGCAGACTTTTTCATATCATCCATGTACATTAAGTGGTTGATCTTTTCTTGCGATTTACTGACTTTGTATCCGGCTGTGCATTTCCTAAGAATGTGGTTGAATGACATCATGGCTTTCACAAATAGTAATGACTATATTGCATCTCCCTTGAATATGCCTCTTTGGATCTTTACCTCTTCTAAGCTTTTTTTCTCCAGCTGTCAATTCCGCTCTCTGAGTTTGCATGGTCTTCTCGATAAATTCTATGATTTGGTCGGGTATCTTATACATTTTGAGACAGTGTAGTATCCAGCTTTGTGGGGCCATATCGTAATCATTTTTGTGGTCAATGCAGGCCATAGCTAGATTTTTCCCTCTCGTTTTACTTTCATTGAGGATGTGTTATATATAGTAGTTCCTCTGTGCCTCTCGTTCTCTAGCGACATCCTTTCTGTTAGTCGTGGAAGATTCCACGATTTATCAATGTGTATCACACCTTTCTAATTTGTGCCGTTAGTATTTTCCAAATCATTTGTAGGCACGTTATGGATCTATATTTGATTGGGGTAGTTCTTTTGATAGGTCTTTTTGGATAAAAATGTTTTTCCCTTTGGTTATCCATTCGGGTATCTGCGTTTTTTTAATGCATATATTCATTTCCGTGGCAAGTTTGTCGTGTATAGAGGTGAATTTTTTTAAAACGAAAATCCACACATGTCTGCTAGGCCAGGGTTTTTCTAGTTTGATATCGTTTCAAGTGGTGTATGTTCACCTAAGAACCTTCTTCGAGCATTTGCAATTATGTTTCCATGTTGTTTATTTATTCGCCTTTTGTTATGATCTTTCCGTTCCCATATTTTCCTCCTAAATCATTTTTGCCTCTGTAGCATCCAGTTGTTCACATGGCTTCGCCCCTTTTCCCCATATTTGTTGGTAGAAACTTTTTTTCGTGGTTTTGGCATGTTCCTTTCTGTCTATATTGTTTGGTCTTGTCTCGTTATCTTTTTAGTCTTCCTTCTTTCACCAATATTTTTGGTTGGTCTCCTCAAGTGTTTTTTAAAATTCTAGTTGCAGTGCTTTTTCAGTTTCGTAAGAACATTTCTTAATGTCCCGTTTCCATATTCTTGCTTATTGTAGTGTTTTTTATCCGTCATTATAGCCTGAATTACTACCCGGGTTTCGAGTTTCTGTTTGTGGTCATCAAGGGGACCCCGATTTTTTCACAGTCTAATTTTGCTCCTGCGTATATTAAATCGTTTTAGTCAGTGATGTTGTTGGTTGGATATTTGTCGATAAGTCTTTCATTTTCTCGGTTTCGGACTTGTCTGTCCTCCACTCTTGTTTCCAGAGAGAAGGCAATGTGGTTTTCTTCTCATACATCATTCTTCTAATGGTATCTACATTATTTTTTTCCATTTGGGACAGTGCTTGCCTTTGTGTGTTTGCAGTGTGTGGTTCTTTTCATGTAGTGTTTTGTTAGGAGTTTCTGACTCTCCTATATTTACTGTCTTGGTTACTGTGTTAGGGGCTTGTTAATATGTTTTCCTATATATTTTTGGGTTAATTTCCAGGGTTTCAAGGTTAGAAATCCAACCAGTCTCTGTTATTGTCTTAACCTTGTCAGAGAACCTTTTGTTTTTGCCTTAAATCTACCGAATTCTGTCCAGATTTCTAACATTTTTTTTCCATACTCTCCTTTCGCAGGGTTGCTTCAAAAATAATACTATAAGGCTATTTTTTTATCTTCCCTAATCCATTTTCTACTCTATGGTCTCTGGTGTGAGTGGTCGTGCGGGGCCTTATATTGGCTATCAAGGGGGTACCTACTGATCATAACACCCAAACCTCTTGTCTCGGTCCCATGTTCATTTGTTCTGATTTATCTCATTTTAATGGTTATTATATTGAGACTATAACAGACTCAGGAGTTCCTTATAAACTACGCACTTGACACAGATGTGATCGAGAAAAGTTACGGAAAATGTTCATAAAAAGCGGATCACAAAAAAGATTATCGTCTGAAATTTAAACAAATCTAATTAATGCTTTCAAAATAGTTTAGTTGAACAAAATCCAAGAAAAAATGCCCTCATTTAAATCACAAACATCAACCACGAGCAACGAAATCTATTATGCATTTTGAATATAAGAGAATTTTTATTGACCAGATTTTTTTCATCTCGAAAAAATATACAGCGAAGATTTGTTTATCATTTATGCTTGCAAGTTTTTCGATTCTTTGCGGCTACAACTGTGTTTTTGTTTTTTTTAATAATAAGAAGAGATCATGTGACATTCGAGAATATTCGATTCTAAAGGCATCCCCTTATAATCACCATTTATTATCCATGTCAGATACATGTTTCCCCTAGCGGTAGAAGGCACGAGTAAACCATATAAAATTTAGCGTGGAAAATTTAAATGAATCTAATTCGTGCTATCGAAAGAGTTTGGATTAAGAAATCCTGAAAATATTATCATTGTTGTTTCTTACGATTTTTTCACACCAGCGTCAGCTGATGATCTTTTACTTGTGTCTGATTGACAGAAAGTCTTCTCAGATCTTCAGGAATTTTCGTAGTATTCTAGCCGACCTCAGCAGTTTATTATTATTATTATTATTATTATTATTATTATTATTATTATTATTATTATTATTTACTGCTTTAGAGTTTTTCACATCAGTGTTAGCTGATGGTTTTACACTGGAGTTTGAGTGACAGCAAGTCTCCTCAAATCTCCAGGGCTCGTCTCAGGATTCTGGCCGTTCTTAGCAATGCTGTCGTTGGGATAGTCTCTACCCGTCCGCCAACTTCCAAGTCCACAAGGCCTTTTAATAATCCTTTAGTTATTGTGCCTAATGCATCAGTCACAATTGGCACAATCGCTACTTTCATATTCCACAGCTTTTTCAATTCTCGAGCAAGGTCGAGTTACTAATCGTTCTTTTCACTTTCCTTCAGAATTATTCTGTGGTCTGTCCGGACAGCAAATTCTACAATTTTGAAGATTCTTTTTTTTTTTTTTTGTGATTATTATGAGGTCTGGTCTTCTGGCCGGGATTAGGTGATCCGTTTGTATGTTAAAGTCCCATAGGTGCTTATGCGTGTCATTTGGTAGGATAGGTGCTGGGTTGTGCATATACCATTTGTTTGTATGGTTGAATTGAAATTACCTGCACATTTCCCAGTGGATCACCTTGCCGACCCTGTCGTGTCTCGCCTTATACTCCTTCTGTGCTAATTTGCTGCATTCGCTTATTATGTGATTGATCGTTTCGTCTCTGTCACCGCATAGCCTACATTTACTGTTTTGTTGCGTCTTATGTATTCTCGCTTTGATATGATTGGTTGTCCTGTGCTGCTATTGGGAGGGATTCCGTTTCTCTCTTAAGGTTTCCTTTTCTTAGCCAGGTCCAGATTATTATTATTATTATTATTATTATTATTATTATTATTATGTTACATTTAACCAATTATTTTATTCTAATTTATAGGTTGTTATGACATTACTGTTTAGCCTTTAACTGTTTTTAAATTTTCTCGGGATAACATTTTTTTTTCATCAAAATACGCCTAAATCTTACCAAATAATGAGCTCATAGTTTCCAGAGAAACTCTCTGGTAATTCGTCTAGAAGTTTATACTTTTGTACCTGCTGATGGGTCTTTGACGACTAGAGACTCCATTCCATTAAGCTTTCATTGAGGAGCACTTCCTTTTGTTCATCATTAATTCATGCAAGGTATTATTAGAATTCAATCGTTTCATCCAAAAGAAAAATCATCATTCTTGGTAATTTGAATAGCGCTTAGTTTAAGCTTTCATACCCGCCAAACCTACAAGGATATTGTGAGTGAACTATTAGCTCAACCGTTCAATCCCAATAATGACTATTTCTTGAGTTAACGTTTACGATTGTTCTTGGAAGCATGGAAAAATTTCGTCTGGCTGATAATAAAATGAGTGATATGGAAACAGTGTAAGTGAATGACTCAAGGGTTCGAATAGATAAGATATCAAAAAATGTCAGCAGCCAGAAGGAAGGTGAGTCGGCAAAATTCAACATCTCGTCCAGTATATTTAGTATAAGAAAATATTTTTATTTAGTACACCAGACTGAAGACAACAGTTAAACAAGACCTATTAAGGTGTTCAGATTCAGTCGACCACCTAAATAGTGGTTGGGAGCTGGCTAAATGATATCGTCAACGCGAGGCGGAAATAAAGTTGGTTTATTCTCTGAATCCCAATAAAAGATGGGAGAATATATTGATACGCACTTTTTTGGTGTCTGGGCGTTAAAGAGCTTAGAATAATGGATGATTCAAACATACGAAAAAATCCATTTCCAACTAGAACGAAAGAAAATCTCCGCTCACTTTTACAGTTATTCATTGCCATCTTCTTCCACAAAATCTCTTCTCCTCTCTCATCCGATGACTTGCCATCACCGACATTGCAGTATTTAGTGTCTACGATGCAAAATGTCCATTATACGTATCTTAACGTTACCAAAGTAAGCGAGTCCTCGTTGCATAGCGACTAAAAGGCTGGACTCTGACACCATAGTAAACGAGTTCAAACTCTTGTCGCGCTGTTATGTTCCCATTCGAAATAATATTTCTGGAAAAAGTATGAACTCTTTTTCCCTCAGCTGCAGGTCCAATAACATCACTGATGTTCTACAAGATTGGCTTTGAAATTAAGTTACCAGCGAAGGTTGACATGTGAGTTGTTGTATAGTGGCTCGTACCACGTGACTTCCGGCCTCTTAAGCTGGGGAGTAGAAGGAGATGCAGAGAGACAGAAGCAAGAAGCGGAAGTAGAGAGATAGCTCTGAAGGATGTCGGTCAGTAGTAAGACCAACATCGGACGTAACACCAACGGCGGGAGTCTTATAATACTAATAAGTCTGTATACTTGTAAGTCTATATTTTCCTTACCACGATGCAACACGATTAAACAAAGAAACCAAACTAAGTCGTTGTTTCCAAACTCATTCTTATTTTCTTATCAAGAAATCCCTATTAATATAATTTTACTTTGCATTTGTCTTTTAGCTTTGACGTTATTGTTTATGTTTTTGCCTTTCTTTTAATTTTTCCTCGAATCTCTTCACTTCAACCTTCTCAGTAACACCCATTAAAGCCATTTGAATTAAATATCTGAGTTTGTGATTCTCTGAATTTTTACGTAACCTGATACTCTATCAATTTCCAGGCTTTCGATGCCTCTGAATTAAAGGTCCCTGTGTCCCAACAAGATCAATAATCTCAGCTTATTCAAGATATTACTTTCCTCATTAGTTAAACGTATAAGGCCATAGGATCAGCAGTAGCAGGATGTCAATTATCAGGGAGTTGTCTCATCTCTGTTAGTGTCACCCTCAAACTAATTTTCTCTCCAGTCATTCTTTTCACTAGAGCTGTGTATATTAACGTCATTATTATTTAACAGTTACTGATTTTCATCCATCCCGTCTTTTACCATTCCACTCATCTCAACTATTTCTATGATCCTGAATTACATTTTTCAGAAATTTGTCTTAACTTCGTACATAGAGACTTACAGCCAACACACTTGCCATATCGAAAATATTGGTATTTAAATAGTTGATGAAAAATTTGTCCCTTCCACTCATTAACTAATCTATACTACAAAAACCCACTTTCACATCTCTGACATGCATCTATTGACCAGACACACTAAACGGAATACGTGATTTTTTTTTTGTTTTTCTTTTCTTTTTTTTTTTTTTTTTTTTGGCGAAGGAAGAAATATTTACTCTTAAATTCATAAGACACCTCCACATCAATGGCGGATGGTTTTGCTGAATAAAAAATAGACTTTTCCTAACATTTTGGTTCAATCAGAAACTATCAAGATATCAAATAATTTCTTCAATTCAAAAAGAAAAGCCAATGCGATTTTTATTTTATTGATGTTCCTCTTTGTACTGAATCCTGAACAGTGACCTCTCTATCATACCACCACATTGTAACTGGGTTATTCCAATTTGTAGATACGAGCCATGCCATATCACTTAATCATTCCATTCGTCATATGTATCTTTATCCGATATATCTATCTACTTTTAAGTTTTATATCTCAACCTATCTTGTTAAATCTTTCTAAAAGTCAACATACTATTGATCTAAACATTCCTGCTATCAAAACAGACGTTAAAGGTTAAACTTTCAAAGATCACTTTCTATTCTACGCACGAATATTATCAAACATTATGTAAAGGAATTTGAATAAAATAATTATTTATAATTTTTTAAGCAAATGGTATTTTCTAGCATTTCAACATATAATTAACTCTCCAAGTATGTTGAACATTAGACGCTTTCTTCTCTGTTCTGGAAACAATGAAATAATGAAACCGAACTTGTAAAAATGAAAATAACGAGACAAATATTTGCATAACAAAGTTGCTTATCATTTTTAACAAGACCAACAAGAATAAAAACCTCAAGATGGATCACTACAACTTAGGAATGTACAATGTGAATAAAAAATATTACCCTAAACAAGTAGAAAACTCCTTATCATCCCTACTTTTTCTCATTCTAGGTCTTCGGCAAAAACAGGTAAAGAATTGTTAGAGTCCGAAAAATAAATAATCGAACAGTGGAGATGAAGTTTTTAAAAAAAGTATCTCGGGGGAACGAGAAAATACACGAAACCAAACTATATAGTAAAATCCATGTATTTGTCCATCAATTCACGTTCTTTTGTTTTTACACTTCGGTTCACTGGAAAGACAAAATACCCAAAATGACAAGTTCTTTACTTTTTGTTAATTTATACTAGGTCTGGAAATCTTGCTGTGATTTGGAGATCTCTTTGTTTCACTAAGTCCCAGATAATTGTATATTTCTTATTTTCTAGAACAGCTTCTTGGAGCAAATACCACACACAATTACGGTGAAATTTTAATTTCTGATAAAATTCCCGGTAGATTTTCAATACCCCATTGGATGTCTTTTCTGATATGCATTTTGTTCCAGCTTTCTGATTATGCTTATTATGAAATTAACTGTTTCATCTCTGTCACCCCACTACTATAATTTCATATGCTTAGTTGCTCCTCTCGTAATTGAGTGAAGTGAGTGAAATTTTGTGTCTCAAGTGAGTTATTTAGGACAAAAAAAAAAAAAAAAAAAAACAATCTTCACATCAATAACTTTTCGTAGCTTTCAGTGAAGAACACACTATTTTTTTCCGTTAAAAACAAACAGAACAGGAGTACAAATTATATTAAAAATATATTGATTATTATTATGTCTGGTCTTCTGGCCGAGATTAGGTGATCCATATATATGTCATAGTCCCATTAGAGTTTATATGTGTCATTTTATAGGACAGGTGTTGGCTTTTGCATATACCATTTGTTTACTCCGTGAGAGTTTTTCACATCAGTCATTGGAGTTTGAGTGACAGCAAGTCTCCTCAAGTCTCCACGACTCTTCTTAATTGTGTATTTCGCTAAACTCGTGTTACAACCAAAATCAGTTATTATTATTGAATAATCAAGACTTCGTAAATCAATAGCACAATTTATACAGCTATCATAGATAGTACTGTTTGGATAATCTCGGACAATTTCAGGTCTTCAGTAATTTTCCAATCTTCTACTCAAGATTCCCGTGTTTATGAATTGTTCTAAGTGCCTTATTATGGATACGGCTCAAACCTTCATGTTCGATATCTTTATCAATCTTTTATTTGTCTTTTATTAGTCCTTCGATCAGTTGCTGGATTTCTTTCAACAAATTGATTTTTTCATCCTTGAACTAATATTTCGTTTTTTTTAGTCTAATAGTAAGCATGTTATCAATTGTTTGTTTACGACTTTGTTATCTGATTTTTTGAATAGGATTGAGAAAACATGATATTTGTCAGCATCCCGCTATGTACTTATGTATTTGCTTTCTAAGACATTTTTTAAAGTACGGAGAGCATCATTTCTATCCCTACACTAATATAACATTTTATATTTGGTTTACATCAACTTATACATTCAATTCTTATATGGCTTACTATTTCAATGACTCCATCACATTGGCATAAATTAATATGTATCTGGCTGGTACCCTCTTAGTAGAACATTTCGAAACATTCCCGAAATTGTCATGGGTTCTCTATTATAAAAAGATCTCCCGAATAAGTAGGGGAGGGTTTTCATGTCGTCTGAAATTTTCGTTTACAAACAAGCTGTTGCAAACTATATTAATATCAAAAGTAATTTTACTTCCAAAGAATGTTTACACGACGTCTACTTCAAAAACTCATCAAGATTATTAATATTTTTGTAAATATCAGTAAATATCAGTCACCTTTTAAATTCAGGCTTTATAATGGTCAACATAATGCATAGGGGTATTTTATAATGTTTGGTAATATTTTAACCAATGTTGCATAGTACCTGGAATTACTTGTGATTTCGATTAGTGAATGAAATTTAAACAATATTTGACCAAGTAGCCAGAAACTGATTTAATGTCGTTTACTTGAATCTTGATATAAAATTCACATTTTGAGGAACAGCAACAATCATTAATGATTCTGAATGGAGGCGAGAACCTTGCCGCTGATTCGTGAAAACTTTCAGAATATTAAAAATCGACAAGAAATACAGATCTACCATGATGCATTGAGATTTTCTAGGCATAACAACGAAATGGATGTCCTATTATTTCAAATATATGATTATTTTTGGAAGAGTTAAGAATACTGTGAAATATATTCTAAGTTTATTGTATTGCAAGATAGATATGCAGCATAGTGTACATATTTCATTGCTCTTGGCTTTTTATTCTTTTCAACATTCATTGGAGACAGTGTAATCAAAGTTAAAAGAAAAAAAATATTGCTGATAAAAAATGCAGACTAAGATTGCTTTGCCGTCTTTTTAGTAATTCAGGATACTAATTATCATTATGGCTAAATTTTAATTTCTTTTCTAATTCCCAATAGATTTCGATTCCTACTCAACTATGCCTACCCCGGGATTAATTTTTTGCCAGTTTTCCAAACATACATATTATGCGATTAACTGTTTCATCTCTCTTACTCCATTCTTATTGTTTTATAAATCTGCTTGCTCAGCTCCTATGCCGAGTATTTTCTCTTGCGATAAAAATGTGCAGCTTTTTGGAAATTCCGACGAATCCTTTGGCTGCTGCTTGACAAATTATTTGTTATATATATTGGGTACGTGCATAAATGCTTGGTGCCACTGTAACATACTCATATGTAGATGCATACAGAGACATAACGACGAATTCAATGAGCGAACGAAGACACTTCTTTAGAAAAATATACCTCTCACTTTATTGAAAGGTTTGTGTGTGAGAGGTGAGTTGGAGACTGAACAGAACTGCAACATATTGACCCCCCCCAACTCATCTGGCTACAACAGCATTTCTTTCCCGTTCTCTTGGGCTGCTCAACCGGGGGCTTGGGGGCCCAGCCACGGCTGGGACATGGTTCTCATTCCAGCATCTTCTTTCCAACTGATCTGAACTTCCTGTCACCGGGGTTATGTAATAAGTTGTCGTCCACCTACGTCCTGCGAGCGTCACATTTGCAGTCAATTCAACCCGTTGACAGTCAAGGCCATTCCCTGATATCTTCGATCGGATGCACCTGTTATTTACACAGGTGCATTTCTTATTTTGACCGCTCGGCCGGGGGGACAATATATAACACCACGACAGTGGTGTAAGATTGTGTTGAATTTGTATTGCAAAATATCATAAATAAAAATGTATTGCAGGACATCATAAATAAAAATAGAGCACTTTATTAATTTTACGATGTTGTATTCTAACGCACAAAACAGATCAACTTATTTTATTTTAATTTATTAGAATTTTAGGTGAATTATTCACTTGTTTAAAAATGTTTGTTACTTTGTAAATTTTCTTAAAATAATTCTCCCAATTTACAAGAATTAAAAAAAAAAGTCTCTGCCAGCGAAAAGTTCATTATCTTCTCACAGTTACCTTTGGTACCTTTGTTTTAGGATGCATGGATTACTGTTTTGGTTTTTCTTTTCAGGCTTCCTTTTCTTTACCATGTCCACAACTATTTGCAATAGGTTATTTCTGCTTTACAAATATTTTGATGAGTGCGTTGTTTACACATTAAAAAAAAAATGTTTTAACAGCGTTTATATATAAGACAATATTACGCCAAAAATTATGACGAATAATATGTAAACTTTCAAAAACATTTTTTTTATTGATTCGAATCTTCTATGAACTTGCTGGGAAACCTCGTATTTTTATGATGGTGAATACTACCAACATTATATGGCTTACTTTTCACTCTAAGAGGATTTATATCGGTAAGTTTTCTATTAAAAAAAAATACCAAAAGCAAATAAATGGAGGCAGTCATAAAAAAAAGACACCTGCTATATGAAAATAAATATCATTACAAGAACAGAAAGACGTAATACTTTTCCTTGTTTGGGTGAGAGCATATTGCGGCTCTCAGACAAATAACCCATATTTATTTCCTTCTTTTTTTTTAATATGACTTTATATTGTTATATTTATTGTGCAGAGTATTAAAATTCCTCATGTTAATATGTGCGTCGGAACTGATGATAAAAAAGCAATTTCGTGAGAATTCTAACACTCACCAATCAACGTGAAGAGATGTCAATAGTGTCTTAGCAGTTTCTTCATCCCATCAATTATTACCTTTTTTCCTTTTACATTCTTCCAATACTTTTTCCTTTACGTCAATCTAGATAAACAAGTCCATGTCTGATTCATTTCAGCATCGTATAAATGTGCCAGTATTGAGTCATGTTTACTGTGATGCTGTAGTAATTATTACAGTCATATTTGTGAGTGCATTTCACTGTTTATTTATGTAAAAGCAATTTAGTTAGAAATGTGCATTTGCGTCAAAGAGAATTTGCAATTCTTTGCATTGGTATATTTCTATGAATATGTGCAGCTATGCACGGTCATTGAATAAACAGTGTGAAAGGAAGAAAATTGACTTGTAAATATGATTATATGTAAGGTTGCAAAGTAACAATGGTTCATCAACATTCTGTTATAATTATGCATGCAGATATCTTTCAATCGAAATCTCATCTTCCTATAATGAACACAGGTACAACCGCATATAAATACAGACATCTCCTAATCATTTACACCTACTTATATGCATATGTAAGAACACATACAAACATATGAATAAATATGTTAATCCAATGCCTCAAGAGTTTCCAAAATGCGTGCGTGTATAAATAAATAAATAAATAAATAAATATATATATATATATATATATATATATATATATATATATATATAGTACAATAAGTAGAAACACCATTGGTGATAATAGTAGGGGAACTAAGTAAAACTATGAAACAACGAAGGGCCATTTTCGTCCGGTACTTTTCAAGTTAAGGACACCGGAAAATTTAAATAAAAACGGGGTATATATCTATGATATATAAGTAGAATGGCCAGATAGAAGGGGAGAAAAAAATTAAGTAACCGCTGTATCCAGAAGTTCCCCAAATATATCAAAAGTATGACCGTTTAACTGCCTACACATTAATATAAATCGCCTCTAGAAATTTGAGATGGCATTTATTTTTTGCCCTGTAGAGGACAGAAAAACAATCATCTTCATAACAAGTTCTGCAGTTATTTATTGTGAGCAGATGCTCACCAATTGCCGAATCCATTGCTTGGGAATGCCCGGATATTAATCGGCCTGACAAAAGAGATATGGGTATATGCTACCTACACACACACACACACATATATATATATATATATATATATATATATATATAGTCATCCACAGTCAGACTGTTTCGTTCTTTCACAATGCATCAGTGCATGTTGACCGGCAAGATACTTCTCACTGGGATCGAAACCTGCCTGACTTTACGCCAGACGGATATCATGCCGCAGAACGATCAACAACTGTTGAGTAAGCGAAGGAACTCTACGTATACATATATTTTTTGTTTACTTATAAGCTCATCACCTACCGGAGTGCTCAATTCATTGTAAGATTATTGCATTACGCTGGAGAGGCAGCTGCTACTTTTTTCACTACAATTTTCACTGTCTCATCCTCAGCGCATGTGATAAACATTCACCTTTAAATTACGTGGAGTGACAATTAAGAAGATTGTAATGAAATATCTATCAATCTATCTAGTCACTGCACTTAATCTAGTAGTGAACGTCCATCTCATGCACTGAAGATGAGATGGAGAAACTTTTAGAAAAAGTACCATTAATTAATAGTCAGAACACGAATTTTTGATCCCTTCATGCAGACACACCCGTATTTGAATGTGCGTGTGCGTGCGTAGATTAAAGTAATGATGTAAATAATAGAAACAAAAATAATTAAATTTAGCTTACGTTCTTTTATTGAAAAGTTCGCGGTATCTTTTATAGAGCCACAGTATTATTTTATTATATCTAACACGCTTTTTATCTTTGTCTTCAGAGATTAAGACAAAATTTTGCGTAACTTGTAGTTCCAAGAATACCTTTCCGGTGTTATATTTATGTATCGACCGTAAATCTTGAAATTAATTTCTACTTCCAAGCACTATTTTAAACTATCACACTCACCAACCTTAATGTATTTCAATAAAATCATCTTTCAACCAAACCAACGATTTACGCTAGAGCTTGCTATAATCAACCAATTTCAAGAGACGTTTTAAAAACAAAACGAATATAATTAGGGTTTAGAAATGATACAAAACATAGTCAGAGAAAGAAACACGTACTCACATACATATACACATCCATGCCAGTTTTTATGCGTAGATTATCAGGTTTGAATTCAGAGTTTTCCTTCGCTTGAACTGATAGCTAAACCATTTTTCAAAAGCACAGTCAGACCAACTATTTACCCATTGCTAGAAGGAGATTTGTTGGATTCATACCTTTCTCAAGTGTATTAGCGCAATATAAAATGCAGACAGCCTAGTTCAAGATTTGAACTCTTGTTACCGTTCCTTTTCATACGACTGTAATCACTACACCTCGTGCACCACTAAGTATATATATATATATATATATATATATATATATATATACGTGTGTGTGTGTGTGTGTGTGTATGTAAGTTGAGTTTTGCTGTAAAAGAGATTGCTATGTTGATAGATACGTACACATGGTGATATTTTCCACTTAACATGTAAAAAAAATCCAAAGTATGGGATTAAAAAAAACAAAAAAACAATGCAAAAAAAAATGGCAGAGTAAAAAAATCAATCAGAGATCCTAAAACTTTAGGAGAAAGATCTAAGCAAACTCAACTTACAATGTGGCAATTGCTTTTTGTAGATGATCATAAGATACTTTACTTCAAAGAGGATTTATCTGTCTTTATACATTTCTATTTCCCAGAAGCCCTTTCTGTAAATTCTCTGAGAATGCACTTTTTTCCATTGAATATGAATAATTTATGTTTCATTGTTATTTTTTTATGCGATCATTATTATTCTACTCTTTGCAAGTTTTAACAGCTGTTAACACCGTTGGTATTTTACTGTTGTATAAGTGACAGGAATACTCCTCTAGTCACCAGGACGCTTCTGAGTATTCTAGCTGATCTTAACAGTTGTTTGGTTTGGTTTGGTTTCTTTGTTTTTAATGGCATTTCAACCTTTGTAGGTAATTTAATGCCAAAGCCATTTTCCGAGAAGAACAGTAGTGGTACTATTTAACAACTAGCTGGGAGGATAAGGGGGTTCATACCTTTCCCAAGGGTATTTGCCCGAAAGTGAACGTAATAGCGCGACTGGAATACGAACACGCGTACTACGATTCCGCAGTCCATCGCTTTAACCATTACGCCACGAGGACACCCCCACAGTTGTTTGGATGGTTACAGTTCTTCCTCTACTTTCCATTTCCTTTTGTTCCATCATAGGAATGTGAATTCGTATCACCGTCACTCTATTTTTCTATAGTTTATATAGTTATCTGCAAGGTCCAAGTACTTGTGTATCAATTGGCTTTCTCGTATCCTTATACTCTGGTATAGCTATGCGTCAATATCTACAAGATTGCAAATTGATTTTTTTTATATTCAACTCTGGGTCTGGAATTTGGCGATCCGTTTCTATCTCAAAATTCCTGAGAATTTTATTCGTTCCATTCTCTGGGACTGATTGCAGTTTATGCATATGCTATTTGAATGTATGGTCAACATTTAAACTTTTGCAAAATTTCTAGTAAACCATGGCATCCAGTCGTTACCACTCAATCACAATCTTTGCTTGTTTCTGCTTTTGTTTATTATGTGATTAACCGTTTTCGATACACTAAACTGAATTGCTTGAAATAGAAATATTTTTGACTAATAATCTATATACGTACATTTAAATTGTGTGCTTATGCTAAAATAAATTATATGAAATAGAACTGTTTTAACATTAAAACTCTACTTACACTAAACTGAATTTTTTTTATATAGAACTGTTTTTTCATTTAACTGTATGTAAACAAAATCTGTACTTATACTAACATGAATTAGCTGAATTAGAACTGTTTGAATAAACTGAATAGTTTGAAATAAAAACATTTTTGCCAATTAAACTGTACTCCTGCTAAACTGAATTGTTTGAAATAGAACTGATTATTTGCATAAAAATGGATTTGGCGTTAAATAACCTACAAAGGTTGATATGCCATAAAACCCACCCATCTAACCAACCAACCAATATTTTTTCTTTCATTCATGACGGCGCGATGTTTTTCGCTTCCAATATGACCAAACAATATTAGTCTTCATATCGACTCCAAGCGTTCTGATTCTTTTTTGATTACGAAAGTCTTTTCTTTCTATTCTTCCACTTTTCATAATTCGTATGACAAACTCAGTTATGCCAAATTTCAATATAATAATTGTGTATGTTTACTTTTCTATCAGGGTATCTAGTTCTTTTTCATTGTAGGTAAATATATTGATATCATCCATGAACATAAGTAGGTTGATCTTTTCCTGTGATTTTATATTGTAACCATCAATATATTTCCTAAGAAAATAGTAATAAATTTCCTCTTTTTTCTGTGTGTTTAGGATATTCCACGACATAGGTAGACTTGTTATTTGTCTATAGTTCCTGGGGATGTTTTATTCTGGGATATTTCAAGATCAGGGTAATTTTCTCCGTTGTCTTCTATTCAAACTAAGTTCTAGACATTTATTCACTTGCTGGGGCAATTTGACATGGATGGATGTGAATTTTTAAACTAAAATATGAGTATGTCATTATGGTCTTGTGCTTTCCAATTTGGTCTTTTCTTGAGTGCTGCCCTAAGTATGTTCCCGTGTATTTCTGAATTGTAGCCTTCTTAGCGTCTTTTTCAATTCTTTTTTAATGTTACTCATACATTTAGCCATTCTGTAATGTTCTTTTTGTTCCTATATCTTGTTTGAAAATACAACTTGTCTAAAATGTTTATGCAAATAAAATAATCCTTAATAACTCAAAAAGTTTTCAACCGATATTCAACATTCAATTCCTTCTACGGAAAGCATAGAACTAAATGTTCTTTCATTTTAAATGATTGTTTTTTGTTGCTTTTTTTTTTTTAAATATTTGACTTTACGCAAAAAGGACTCATTGATGTTATTATGCAGATTTCCTAAAGACATATCATCATCGTGTCGTGCCGCTAGCACGGTAATCCCTGAACCTCTCTAGCCACTTTTCCCTATCGCTCATCGCCTCTGGCAGGTCTTCAGGGCTACATCCCGTATCCCTACATAGCTGCTGAATGTATGTTCGAGCTGGTCATCCTGCTTTTGCTTGGCCATATGTGGGGGTCCATAGGAGTACATCACTTATGAGCTCGTCTCTGCTTCTCCAGCAGTGTCCTGCTTGTCTGGTTCGTCTAACTTGGATAGTTTTCATGATGGGAGGCAGATGGCCGTATAGTTGGTGCTTTGTCGGGTGTTGCCGCCAGGACTTATTCCATATTGCTCGCAACATTCTTGTGTAATTGCCGTCTAGCTTCTTCTCCAGCCGTGTTGTTAGCGTCCAAGTGGTGCATCCATACAGCAGTATCGACACGATCGCTGCATGGAAGAAACTGCGTTTCATTTAATCGGTCACGTGTGATTTCCATATCATCGATAGCTGATCGATAGCTGTCCATGCCTTCGTTAGCTGCGTGTAAATACATATAATTAGATAAAACTTCTAATTTTTGCCAATAATATATGTTGAAACGTAGGTGAAAAGAAAGAACAAACAATTGCTGAAAAACAGAAGATGGCAAAGTTATTAAGTGATAGTATGCCCTGTTTGGAGATTTTTAAGATCTGCATAGGTTATTGATTGCTAAAAATGGCTGGGGAAAACATAATTAAGTTAATAATACGAAGCAATGAAAAATCCTTTAGGAACATGTTTCCTTGAGATCAAATTTAACTAGAATGATTTATAGCAAAGTAAATAGATTTGAATTGCGCTCACATCTTCGAAAATCCTGAAATTAAGGCTGGCAAGAAATGCAGAATGTGTAGAATAATCCTCATTGCAATTTCCTCTGTTTAGGAACATATATTTCAACCTCAAAATTAGGCCAAGAAATACGTAGAAATTGACTTTTCTAAAAATACTTTTTTTTAAATTAATCTCCAGTGACATTTGATGGTGTTGATTAATTGACCAAATTAGAGATTTTATCCAATTCATACGTGTCTGTTGCTGGATTAATACAATAAGGATGCGGTAGTGTGATAATATGGACTGGAATTGTTGACAAAACTATAAATAGACCATTGAATGTTGACGAAGGAATTAAACTAAACATTGCAAACTATTTGGATTTTATGGACAAGATTTCTCTAGATGCAACAATTTGCTGTCTCGCAGTTTCAAAGTAAAACACGTATGTTTGCGTGACAATGCTCATTCACATATTTCAAGACCAAACCATGAAGTATTTGAGCATGAAAGATTTACAAGAAATAAAAAAATGGAATGGCCGCCATCATCTGGATCTGATCAAAACCTATGGTCAATCAAGTTATACGAAGGAAGCAAACATAATAGAAAAGGAGATTAATTGGAATTAATTTGAACAACAAGTGAGCATACTGAAGTAAAAAAAAAATCATTGGTTAATAGATTACCTGACATTACTGAGAATGACTGCTATATTGGAATGTAGAGGATTCGAATACTTATATATGTTTATTTATTCTCTTACAGGTGTTGAGCGATTTTTATGATATTATTAACCTTTTATTGAAGTAAAATTTGATTAATTGCTTTTTACCAAATAACTTGAAACGGCTGTTTTACAATAAATCAAATTGACACTCCCTAAAATTTAACTCTAGATTTGTCAATTTCGAAATTGATTGTTTAACATTGTGACAGTGTTTTTTAAAACCAAATTTCAATTACAAGAGTTTATGGCATTTACTAAATAACTTATGTAGATTGCTTTCCCTTACATCTGATGGTTGATTTGTAATGAATTTTCCACTGACTTATTGGTAAAATTTTATTGTATTGTTTTGAAAAGGTACATCTTTGTTTGTACTGTTTGATCTAGTTCCGATATCTTTTGAGTATTTCCTCTTTCTCAAATATGCTTTTCTTAAAAAGATTTCCATTAGTACTTTCAGTTTTTCTTCTTGCTGCTTTTTGGTCTTTTGGTTCAAGTTTTTTTTTTATTTTTGTAATTTCCCTTTCATAATACTTTCGCTTGTTTTATCAGTTTATTTATTTGTCCTTCTAGCCTCATTTCCCATCCACGTTTCTTATTTCTGCTTGAGTCTCTTGGGGATGGTGATTTTATTACTTTGCTCCAGCGTAAATCAAATTGGTGAGTTTGGTGGTGTTGCACTTTAGAATGTTTTTTTAAAATTATTTATCTAATTTTTCGGTTACTCCGATGACTTTTACCCTGTCCTGTTTCGCTAGGGATTATAATGTAGTCTTCTTTTTAATCGTGATTTTCTTTATTAACTCAACATCTTTTCTTACATGTAGATGTTATGGTGATCGTCATCATCATTATCAATTTGCGCTGAGAGCCCAGAGTTCCCTGACTCTCGCACACTCATTTCTCGCCATCCATCCATATCATCGATCGCTCCAGGCTTGTCTTCTTGTCTGCATCTGGTGTATCTACAGAGCTGATGGGCATAAGACTTTGTTGATTGGTCAAAACTGGCACGTCCTCTTGCCGGCGTTCATTAAAGAACGTCCTTGTTTGTCTAACAGTATCCAGCATGTCTTTCCCATTTTACTTGAATAGTCGTGATATGAGAAGTAAGTGGTCGCACAACTATTGTTTTGTTGGATGTTAATCCCCGGATTGACTCAAGACAGCACACTGCATTCTTGTATAGTTCACATCAAGGCATTTCTCAGTGCCTTTTGTTTGCAACCATGTAATGCTTTCATATTGTAGTACGGATACCGCTACAGCGGAGAAGAAATCCCATTTCATTTTATTGGATAGATCAGATTTCCATATGATCAACATTACGTCAATAGAATTCCACGCCATCGCCAGGCGTATGTTGTCATTACTTTCAGTCGATGAGATGTTGCTACTGATGTATATGTAATTGTACATTTATGTTAGTGGCTTGCCACTAAGAGTGGAGATGGCTCTTTTTTGTTTAAAACACATGTTGCTTTGTTTGCATTAATTTAGAGGTCAATACCTCTCACTGCTTTGTCCAGGCTATGCACTAAGCATTCTAGTTAGGCAAATGTATTTGTGAGAAGCGCTTGGTTGTCTGCGTAGTCTGCATCTGTAATTACTAATAACACGTATAATCAGCATCTAGTCTTATTTAATGTGAAACTATTTTCTTTTATTAAATCTACTGAATCTCAATGTATGCTGTCTAGGCAGAATATAAAAGAAAATATAGTGCTAAAGTACTTCCTTAAAAGTCTCAAGCGTCTATATCGAACAAATCGCTGTCTCCCGTGTTTTCGAAAAGTTTCCTTAGATTTGTAATAGTTTCTTTGGGAAGACCATATGTAAGTAATATTTGATCCGTATTTCTTCTCTGCATGGAATTGAAAGCTTTTAAGAAATCTACGAACAGTAGAGTTGCGCCGAGATTTCTCGCTCGAATTTTTTGACGATTAGATGGATTGTCAGACTCTATGAGGTTGTGAAGCGATTTCTTTGAAAACCGTTTTGGTTTTTTCTTAGAATTTTTCTCGGTTTTGGGAAGAAACGTATTATAAACATTAATATCTATAAACAGATTGTTATTCCGAGGTCCTTTTTTTAGGCAGAGAAAGAAGCAACATTTTGTCCATTTCTCTGAAGAGCATCTGATTTGTTTCTTACAGTTACTGTATATCTATTTCTAATACCCTTGTTTATTATTGAAGACCTATCGTAAAGTGTGATTTCGACTGTTTTTTTTCTGCATAGACCCAGTCAATATTTTCCTGTAACGATTCTGTGACTGGAATATACTCCTTCGAAATATGAATATACCTCACAATTCCCAGTGGAATTTTCAACATCTTGTTCGTAGGAGTATAATCTAGGGTCATTTAGAGTTACTTGGAAAAATATTCATCCATAGTTTCTATCCCTTTTATGGATATAAGATTTTTGGAATGAAAGACTGCTCTCAAGTGGAAATCTGCCTGATATTCGCCATTTCGATTTGGCAAGTTGGGTAAGCAAAATTTATCATTTTCTTCTTTGCCTATTTGAGCATCCATGTTTCTACCGATGATTAAAACGTTGTGTCCAGCAAGTAAATATAGCATATCGTAGAAGGTTGTGATATCCGATTCATCATGGGAATTAATGGGACAGTAGCAAGTTGTGCAGGGGTTGCTATTAAATGTAGCACAGAATATTTTCGATTGTTTTTTTTCCATGCAAGTAAGTGATTTTAAGAAACGAGGGCTGAAAAGCATTCCTACACCTTCTATGGTGGCATTGACTGAGTTTCTCCAGGCAGATGCCCAGACAAATGTCCAACCATTATTGGTATTATGGTGCTTCATGTGTAAGTTACAATTGTAAGATCTACGTTCTTACCTGCACAAATTTCTATATAGTTCTTCATACACATGATCTAGGTCCGAGAAGCTGGATTATTGAATTTAAATTGCTATCGTTAAATGTCACTATGTTAACAGATTTTCTGTATCTAAGTAGTTTTGTCTTATTTTGTGTTTTCATTCGGTTAGGGAACTCTTGAGTATACTCTTTGCAACTTATCCATCCATAATTTTTGACGCAAGAAAACCAGTCTTTTGATTATGTTATTTTAGCTTGGCCAGCGAGTCTTTAGCTTTCTGTATTTAATTTAGTAGATTATGCTCAAATTTTAATCATTTTTATGACTTTTTTGTGCGGGACTGATTTTAAAATAACGGTTATCCCCATTTTCGTTGTCTTCTCTTGTCCATTCTTTCGGTTGGCGTCTCTCAGGTGTATTGTTGTTTTAATCTTTGTAAATATACCAGAAATTAAAACTGGCAAGATTAGAAGGATGCTAACCAGATCCCTCATTTTAGTTATTTATTGAGAAAATGCCGATCATGATATTCAGCTATTTCATAAGAATCCTACATTAATTCAAATTTTTATTTTAATTTGAAATTTTTCATGGGTAGCATAATATGACTCTACGAGACCCGGGGTTGATTATCCGCTGTACTCCTGTGACTCATGAAACTTGGTATTCTTCCTTGGAAAATTGTTCTACGGCACCCACATTCAAAATACGCCTTTAAAATGATTAAGTTTTGACTTTAATAATCCAACATTCATTTTTAAATCTACTTTGAAGGTTTTTATCTCGATTGGTTCTTTGTGCAGCCACATTATTTTTAATTGGATTCTTGCTTGTACCTATTTTAGGCTCTTGTGCACCAGCCTATATTAAATACTGAATTATAGGAGGTGCCCGTGGTGTAATGGTTATCGTTGTAGGAAATGGACACGAAGACACGAGTTCAAATCCTCGACGAGACTGATTGCATTTCACATAGCACTAATACCCTTGGAAAAGGTATGAATCCAATTATTCTCCCTCCAGCTATGGGTAAATAGTAGGGCAGACTAGGTTCTTCAGACTTGATGAGGAAACTAGTCTAGGAGAAGGAAAACTCCTAATTCAAACCAGTTAAACTCCGCTTAAAAATTGACCTCTTGTCACATCCTGCCCGAGCGGAGAGGTTGGTAATATATATATATTGAAAACTGAATTACGCTCACCTTTAGGAAAAAGTGAATTAGTTATGCATGTATCTTTATTTTTCTGGACAGATAAGATTGTATTTTTTCTTTTTTTTAAACCCACAGGGCTTTGACGAAAATGTTCGAATCTGTGATTTTAGAGGGGATTTTTTTTCTTTTTCGTCTCATATTTTCTTTCATTTTATTAGACTATGCGGAGTAAATTTACAAGTGTAAAGCCCTAAATTACTAAATTCACTTCTATAATTCAGCATAGATATAAAAAATATAGACATATACACGTATGCACAGTTTCATATACATAAAAGGTAGAAGATTATAATATTTAAAATTATCTTCATCTGAAAACTCTTAAATTCTAAACAGACTTTAGCATGAACTACCATTGGAATCGCCACCATACTTAAGTTCAAGAGCTTTCTAATTTCTTCGACAAAGTTCAATTATTTGTCTATCATTGAAGTTTCTTTTATTTTCCTTCTGTGGTTCGCCGGAACGGAAAAGTCCAATAGATGACAATATATTTTTCTAGCTAACTTACACTAGATCTTGACTCGTTAACAACGAATATGAACAAAGATGACAGCAAAAAATAAGACATCAGAGTGTTCAAAGTGAGAAAATGACTGAAGAAGAGTTTGTTAAATAATTAAGGATGCCCGGGTTAAAAAGAGTAACGTATCAGCAGCGAATCGACAACGAGTTCTGATTGGCCGAAGGAGACTCCAACGAGAAAGCCGTTAAGAGTGGACTCGTGTTAGTAAACGGAAAAGGATTTAGTTGGCAGCCGGATGCGACGAAACAAAGATAGTTGATGACTAGATAAGGCAATGTAAAGACAGCCAAAAGTAACGGTTCCTATTTTGGGGTGAGCTCCGAAAAGTGGTGTCACACCAGACGCGTTGCTGTGGAGACAAAACCACCGAACAAGGATCTTAGAGCTACAATAGAAAACCAGAAATAAAATTCAAATTCTATGTCTGCTCTCTTTTTCATCACGATATTTTGCTTCTCTTTGTCAACTTAACAGGGTCGACTCAATTATCATACTCTGTTCCTTTTTTGCCGGTGACTACTTGTTGTAGCGAATAAACTTTTGTATAAGCAAACCAAGACAGGGTTTTTGTGTGTTTGTCACTTTACCTACGGTGAGGTTACAACTGACACTCAAGACCTAGCACTACACTTATAAACCCATTCGCTACGTGGTGATACAAATGTCTATGCATAGTAGTAGTACTAATAGTAAAAAAATGTCTATTAGGACAGGACCATCAAGAAATTTCATTTGAAAATATATAATATTACAACTTTCTATTTGGTGTGTAACGCTACAAGCTGAAGTGAAATTATGAATGGATTGAAATGAGGTAAGTATGATGAAAGCAAACTTATCAAAGAGCAAGTTCATAAAACCGAAGATCCTTATGTAAGACACATATAACATAATGCTGACTTAGTGTCATATAAACCAGCCATTTCGACATGATATGAAAACTGTTCGAACGTAGGCCGTCTATAATATGACGAATAGATTTCTTTAATCAATATTATGAAATTTACGTCAGAAGAAAAGAAAATTTTCGAAGAGGAGGAAAAATTAAGAAAAAAATAGGAATAGCAGAAAAAAAAGCAAGTAAAAACAATAGCAGAAGAAATGAAACCATGATAAAAAAATAAATAAATAAATAAATAAATAAATAAAAAAAATAGGGAAACATAATCAAGAAGCAGAAGATAAAAGGAAAAAGGAATATTAGTACGCCATCGTTTATACACGTACGCACGCACGCGCATTAAAAGGAGTCATTTAATTTGGACGAGAAAAAAATACGAAGTGACATGAATATTCGGAAGGAAACAGGGGCTCGATAAAATGTTTACTGATATGTATGTTCTTAAAAAAAGAGAAGACATTAACTGACGTATATTTTGTTACAAATGAAAGAAATACAGACAGAGACCAGAAAAAGAGATAGACTGTTCGTTTAAAAGAAGGGAAATAAAAAAAGGAAAAAGTGATGAACACGCAGACCCAGAATTGGATAAAAGCTTTTTTTTTATTCTACATATATTACCAGTTGATTTTAAATGCCTGTATTTTGTTGTAATGCGGGGCTTTTTTTATGTGTTTGTGTTTGGAGTTGAAAGAGTGCAAAATTAAATCCGCCCATAAATTTTGACACGCGTGATCATCGTATAGAAAACCAGTAGACGATTTTTACACGTAGATTATATTTTAATATGCACCCTGTGGATTGTAATGCTAAATTTTAGGTTACCAAAATCATGAGGGAGAGAAAAATACGGGCGCCATGTTTTATTGCAATAAAGCACATCAGATAAGAATAGATTCCTTGAATTGATGAAATCTTCGATCTTAATTTTTTCGAGGGTTTATTAAACTTAACTCATTTTTATGTTGGTACTATGTTAAATTTCATTTTCAATTTTAATTTTAGTAATGGACATAATCATCATAATCATGTTGTGCCGCTAGCACGGATATCCCTGACCCTCTCTCGCCACTTCTCCCTATCGTTCATCGCCCCTGTCAGGTCTTCAGGGCTACATCCCATATCCTCACTTGGCTGCTGAATGTATGTTCGAGATGGTCGTCCTGCTTTTGCCCAGCTATATGTGGGGGTCCTTAGTAGTACGTCACTTAGGAGCTTGTCCCTGCTTCTTCGGCAGTGTCCTGCCTGTCTGGTTCGTCTAACTTGGATAGTTTTCGTGATGGGAGGCAGGTGGCCATATAGTTGGTGCTTTGTGGGGTGTTGCCACCAGGACTTGTTCAATATTGATCGCACCATTCTTGTATAATTGCCGTCTAGCTTCTTCTCCAGCCGTTTAGGTAGCGTCCAAGCAGTGCATCCATACATTAGTATCGATACGACCGTTGCCTGGAAGAAACTGTGTTTCATTTTATCGGTCATGTCTGATTTCCATATGGTCGATAGCTTATCAATAGCTGTCCATGCCTTCGTTAGCCACGTGTCGATGTCCTTTTCGGTTGATGAGAATCTGTTTCCTAGGTAGGTGAATTTGTCTACTAGTTTCAGAGGGGTTCCATCTAGTGTGGAGACGTCGCCAGTTTGATTATAGTACATATATTCCGTTTTGTGTGCATTGACATGGAGGATATAATAGGGTCGATTATTTTCCGTTTTTTTAATGTTGTACGGTTTAAGCTTCAAACTGTGTATTGTGTTTTGCTGCAACAGAAATTACCTGCAGTAAATTCAGTTTTAGAATTAAATTTCCTAGAAAAGGGGTAAGAAAGTTACTAGGGAGAAGGTCAGCCGATGAGAACCCTTATATAAAGTGCGTAGTGAAAATTTGTCCCAACAAGTAAGGAAAGGTATAATGATAGAAAACTCTTTTTTTAAAGTAAATATGGCAAAGTGAAACGTATTGGTGATGACGTATTAAATGGTCGGTCAGTCAGATGGAAGTTTTTTTTTCAGGTAAGCGATTTTGTCGTTATGTCGATTTTTGATAGCGTGCAAAGGTTGGATATTGAAATAACGAAGATGGACGGGGGTTCAGAATTGCTTTTATTGTTTGTTTGATCGATTGGTTGGTTTGTTTGGTTTTATGGCACATCAACCTTTGTAGGTTATTTAACGCCAAATCCAGTTTTATGTAAATAATCTATTCAATTGAAAACAGTTAAGTTTAGCATAAGTACACAGTTTAATTGTCAACATCATTTCAATTTCAAACTATTCAAGCAGTTATATGTAATAATTCAGTTAAGTTTAAATACACTTTTAATGTCAAAAACCCGTTCTATTTTAAATAATTCAGTTTAGTATAAGCACGCAGTTTAAGTGTAAGAACGGTTTAATTGTCAAAAACGTTTCGATTTCAAGCTATTCAGTTTACTCAATTCAGTTTTGCATAAGTATGCTGTTAGTTCTATTTAACCCATAGATAGGGCCCTATCAGGTGCTACCACTCCGGGCCAGGGGGGACCTGGGAGCGATGGCAATGAAGGGGTACTCCGCATTCCCCAAAGCTCCAGCACTGCTGGAACCTCACCATCAGATTGTTTAGTGTCATATCCAGGACACTCGTTAGGGGGGGTCTTACCCCTCTGCAGAGGTGCAGTCAGTGTATTCTACAGCCTCAGCTGACTGGGCAATTGTTTGATCGAATTTATGTCTGAGAATTAGGGAGTTCATAAAATGATCAAAAATTTTACTCATCTGCGTGTGAAGCAAATAGTTTGCTAGTTCGCTAGATGCAAAACTCGGAATCTGTGTTATCCAAGCATCAGGACCTGTGAATGGAAACATGTTGGGATCTGATATATGACGATTTGAATAAGACTCAAATATGGGCTAAAAGTTGTATTCTTGATAAACAAAATTTGAATATGTCAGATGAGCAGTATAAGATGGAAAAAGTTTAAAAATCATTGTAAATAAAAACTATTGTAAAAAATAGGGAAAAATATATGGCTCATTGGGTAAACTGCTTCGGGGTTTTTTTTGTTGATATTTTGGCATGCAAAGATTTTGTATAGTTATTTACATTGGTGATGCATTGTGTTCGGGTTACTGAATATATTTTTTCAGATTTTTATTTATATTTTTTTTGTACATTGCATTTCTCTTCGGGTGGAATTTTGGTTCACGTCGAGAAAAATTAACGAATTGTCAGGTCATGTTTTTCTTTTTTTGTGAACGACAGGGATCCAGAAAATAAGATTGGCTTGGAATAACAGGGTGGCTGGCGCTTGTGAACAGAAAGGGACATAATTTGATTGGCGTTTTTCAATATGTTTCTGAAAGGATTCCTGTGACCCTGACATTATCTAGATGGCGATGAATCAGATACTCAACTAATTTTTAGTAAACTCATGGTCTCATTTTAATTGACACAGCATTATTGCTACGGGAATTGGGCAATGTTTCACGAGGTAATTCCTCTACAATATTCATATACAAATCTTCTTTTTAGCTTATAGAAAAAAGAGGAAACAAAATTGTGTCTATCTGGGGTCGGTATTTGAGTTATGCCAATGCTTATGCATCTTCTCACGTGGTCTCCAACTGAGAGGAGAGAAATAAGAAATTTCCCCTACCCTTCTGTGTTTGAATTAACAGACCTCAAAGATTGACCGTTAAAAGGAGGAATAAGGAATGTAGATCAACTCCTCGGCCAGACCGTTAAAAGAGGAAATTAGAATTTAGGTCAAGTTATCTGTACTCCATAACCACACCTAGGTGGATAGAGATAGTAGTCCGAACGAATCGCCTGACAGGGTGAAGGAAGAAGAAAGAGGCTAAATAATTGGCCAGAACTCTAAAGCCGGAGGCACCCTTTTCGTCAGCGGAAATAGGAATGAAGAAGGCAGTTTTTAGGACAACAGTTGGCGTGACCAGAGGTGTTGAAACTGTCACCATAACTCCGGGCGAAGAAGCAGAGCCGGGTTTCAGGACAGCAGTTGGAGTGACCAGATGTATTGAAACTGTCGCCGAAACTCCGGGGAAAAGCGGAAACGATATTGGACAAGAAGTTAAAAAGTACCTTCAAGCTAAGTTGTACAGAATCTCAGTAGCCAGTAAAAGAAAAAAATTATCTCAGAAGAAACCCGTCGAAAAGCTAAGTAAATCTTAAAGCCGTTTTCTCCTTCCACCGTTCCTAAGTATTGCAATTGTATGTTCTCTCTCTCTCAATTTAAAGAAAGAAGAAAGAAAGGAAAAAGGAAGAAAGAAAGACATTTGTATTTGGTATTATCCGCTCGTAATATTGCCGACACCTTAATATTTGTCTGTGTCAGCGCATATTAAAACCTTGTTATATTTTAGATGTCCTCTCGTGTCGAAATTTATTCATTGTGTTGTCTGCCTATCGAATTTGCCTTCTTTTGCATATTCCTTTTCAGCTTCATTCGCATCAATTTATTCTCGCTAGATGTCTTATTCGCCTTTAAAAATATTACACGGGAAATTGGAATTGTCGACAACAATAAATAACAATATTATATATAAACCTAGAGGCCCATATCTTCCAGTATCCTAGGGGTAGAAAGATGAAGTGATCTGGTGGGTGTGTGTAACGTGAAAAATGAAAACCCCTTGCCAGCGGCGGTCAGTCTAGCCCAAATTAACCTCCGCATTATCTGCCAGTTCCCATGTGCCCGAAGAAGGAATCTTAACTGGGGCTTATTTTGCGAGGGATCAAGTGCCAGACTGACCCC
This sequence comes from Sepioteuthis lessoniana, assembly GCA_963585895.1. NCBI lineage: Eukaryota > Metazoa > Mollusca > Cephalopoda > Myopsida > Loliginidae > Sepioteuthis > Sepioteuthis lessoniana. The sequence goes on from OY757904.1 coordinate 139,986,248, forward strand.
GACTTCACATGTGCAAAAAATAAACTCCCGTCCTTGGATAAATATTTAATGGCACCGTCATAATCTCAACACAATCATTTCACTACAAAGAAATGATTGGATTGTAATGACAGGAGTTACTGACGTTTGTAGCCAGAATGGGACAAAGATTGAACAGAATTTTTAAAGATATTTATTAAAGGATACAGATGGCTATGTAATGTTTTTAGATAAATTTTCTAATTGATGGTCGACGTGAAAAAAAAGCATAGATTGAGAGGTTAAATCAATTATTGAGATGTTTAAACCAGAACAATGATAACACCTCAACTGAGATGAAGGGTAAAAAAAAATTCCTAACTTGACTGTTTTAATGTGAACATGATTATGGTAGGAATTGGAGAATGCATCACTGAGATCTATTTTCGACATGTAGTGTAACATTAAATGTAACGGTAAAGTGGAAAAATACAAGTATATCAAGGAAAACGATGGATAAGTTTTGGATTCGTTGTCAATCTGAAACAACGTCTCTGGTTGGATGGTTCCATTCAGGTGACCAAAACGATTCAGACTTTAGGTATAAGTTAGTTAATGAAAAACTCTAAAGACAAGAGGTTGAATGCTCTATCTTAAACTCATTGATTCCTAAGGATTAAAGTCTAGTACTATTTGGTTTAACAGGAATCACCATGCTATTTTTGTTTCAGGCCGTATGCATCATTGCCTGTTGATTGTAAATATAGTAATTAACCCAAGACAAAGCCCACTTGGAGTTGAGACTTGTATTTCGTTACTTTTTTGTTCGTTGTGGAAATTCTGTTTCTCTGAGTGGCGGAGGGTGTTGTTAAGTCTTCTAATTTTACTGCTAAGTCTCCAACAACTGCTATCTGCCTTATTCTCTTTCTAGCAATTACTCTGGGTTCTCACGACGTATGGGTTTTACTTCAATCTTTTCTCGACTGATATCGGTGGCCTGCTTCTGGCATATATGTGTTACACCTACTGATATCTTAAGTCACGTCAGCTTCTCTAGCCATTTTTCGTTTCCTCCCTAAAACACTATTTCTGCTGTGTCGGAACATTTTCATGTATCCGTATTTATTCAAATCTCAACGAGCTTCTATTCCCCCCACTGGGTGTGTCATATTCCCAGCTCTACTCTTAGTCAGCTCTATTATCCAGCCTCCATTTGGTTGGCTAACATTTTGGCTATCAAGAAGTTCATAAATAAAATCGGAAGTCCTGTATATCTTATCAATCCAGTTTCTTCTAGGTTTTTTTTTTTTCATTACATCCAATTTTTTTCAGTCCCTAAAAAAAAATTCATCTTTTAACTGATTTTCTGATTTATTGACCCGCAATTGAAGACTTAAAAAAAAAAGATTCGTCGATTCACCAGATTTGGTGTCTGTGTTGAAGGATGTTGTTTTTCGAATTTTTGACTTTTTTAATTTAGGGTACCTATAATAAACTGCGGTATCATTACGTTTTCTGGTGATGTTGACCTTTTACTCTACAATTATTTACAGGAATTTGGCAACGAAATGCTGTCTAGTTCATTAATTTTCTTTTTGATAAAGAAAATCTGCTTTCCGAGTGAAGTACGTTATCGTCTTTCTTCATTGAGTTTTTTCCAATACGTTGACAATTTAATTTTCTATTTTTTTTTTGTTTTGACTGTTATTATTCTTACATTTTGTTGCTAATTTCGCCTCTCCAACTCGGCTCTTTCGGTCACAAAAGTTGCCAGTAAATAAAAATAGGATCTGGACATGAAATGGCGGTCATAATGTCATTCATCATCAAGAAAAATAAAACAAAGATAGAAAAACGACCAACCGAATAAAACAAGATGGCCAACCGAAGAAGAGATGAAGTAAAGGGAAGAACGAACTGGAATGAGGTGGATTTGGGGGAGCTAACCGATCGTAGTTGAAGGATTGAATTATATATATATATATATATATATATATATATATATATATATATATATATATATATATATATATATATATATATATATATATATATATAAGATTGATACAGTGAGGACAATATAACAGCCTGGACTGATTGATCCATTTGTATCTCAAAATCCCTGAAAATGGTATGCTTCTTATTTTCCACGAACGCTTCTAACTGTGCATATAGCATTTGTTTGTATGGTCTAATTTTAATATCTAACACAGTTCCAAGTGAATCCCCTTGCCTACCCTGTCATACATTGTCTTGTGCTTTCTTGCGCATCATTATTCCAGCTTTTTATTCCATTTTGCTCTTGAATATACTCTTTAAATAAAATGCTCACTATTGCTTATGCATGGCAAAACTTCTTTATCCATGATTATTTTCCTTTAATCTGATATAAATTTTGTTTCCATGGGTATCGATTAAAAATTTAGCAACTAAACAGTAATTAAACTCTCCGTGTGATTTAGCTATAATTTTATAATTAACTTTTTGTCGTACCATTAAATAGAAACCATGGCTTTTTCTAAATATATTTTCCATTTTAGAGTTTTTTAAACAAAATATTCTGTTACTTGCTGCAAAAATATTTGCGATGAAAAGTAAAAATCTTTAAAGGAATAAAGTTCAAATTACTTAGCTTTTCTCCTCAACCCAATCAAATTCTATCCTCCTCATAATACCCATCTTAGAAAGATGCAGTGTTTCTATGCCATGCACAATTTGATCCGATCATAATTCCTGTTCGTTTAGTTTGTAACTTCTAGTTCTATGATTTATAAGCAGTCAAGGAACTTTAATTCCATTTTCTGCTTTTTCAACTCAAAGTAATTCTCTTCTTTAATTCTATTTCTAAATCTCTCTTTTATCGAGCAACTATTAATATTTCTATATTAACCTTTTACATTTAAATCAAAACGAAGGGATATTGGAAACTGACACGTAACAAAATAAAGGTTTTTTTTTCCTATATTTACAGTTCCATAACAATCTTACAATGTTGGTATTCTGAAAAGTCATCGTTCAATGTTTTTCTTACCATTCATTCAATACACTTTTGTCGATTCTGAAAGCGTAAATATTTTCCTAATTGTACATCAAACAGAGTAAGTTTTCTAAACTTTACAAAAGCTGATTTGATAAAATATTATTTCATAGCAGAATTCTCTTATGAATTACAGTATTTTCACTTTTCTATCATTTTCTTCATTTTTTCGTCCTTCTCATACATAAAACGAATATACTTATTATTTAAGCTGAGTCCTTTTTTTGCGGGGGGGGGACACCACATTATAGATAATTGTATCATCATCATCATCATCATATCGTGCTGGCAGCACGGATATCCCTGACCCTCTCTCGCCACTCCTCCCTATCGTTCATCGCCCTAGGCAGGTCTTCAGGACAACATCCTGTATCCTCACACAGCTGCTGAATGTACGTTCGTGCTGGTCGTCCTGCTTTTGCGCGGCCGTGTGTGGGGATCCATAAGAGTACATCTCTTATGAGTTCATCTCTGCTTCTCCAGCAATGTCCTGCATGTCTGGTTCGCCTAACTTGAATAGATTTCGTGATAGGGGGCAGGTGGCCGTACAGTTGGTGTCTTGTGGGGTGCCGCTGCCAGGACTTGTTGAGGATTGCACGCAGCATTCTTGTGTAATTGCCATCTAGTTTCTTCACGAGCCGTCTTGTTAGCGTCCATGTAGTGCATCCATATAGCAGTATCGATGTGACCGCTGCCTGGAAGAAACTGCGTTTCATTTTATCGGTCAGGTCCGACTTCCATATAGTCGATAGCCTATTGATAGCTGTCCATGCTTTCGTTAACCTCGTTTCGATGTCCTTTTCGGTTGATTCGACGCTGCTTCCTAGGTACGTGAATTTGTCTACTAGTTTAAGAGGGGTTCCTTCTAGAGTGGAGATGTCCCCCGTTTGGTTATAGCACATATATTCCGTTTTGTGTGCATTAACATGGAGGCCTATGCTTGCTGCTGCTCGTTCCAGGCTATGCAGAAGTGTTTCGGCTTGGTCAGGTGTATTTGCCAGTATCGCTATGTCATCGGCGTAGTCGGCGTCGGTAATTGTTGTTGCGGGATATCTTCTGCTTCTTTTCTTCGTCAGTTCGAAGCCATTCTCTTTGATTTTGTCAATCGATGTTCTAAGTACGTAGTCTAGACAAATGATAAAGAGATACGGAGCCAGCGTGTCCCCTTGTAGTACTCCTGCTACAATGTCGAAGTATTCTGTGTCTCCATCTGGTGATCGTACTTTTACTTTAGTGTTTCTATAGAGAATCGTTATTGCCGCTACGGTTTCTTTAGGTATGCCGTACGCTAGTAGGATTTGTTCCATCTTTCCTCTGTGAATGGAGTCGAAAGCCTTGGTAAAGTCGACAAATATTAATGTCGCTTGTAGGTTCTTTGCCCGTACACCTTCAAGGATTCTGCGGATGGTTAGTATTTGTGAGGTCGTAGATCTATTTCTTCGGAAGCCATTATAAACAGTGCAAATATGAGTCGAATGAAAATAAATTTCACAATTTAAATTTAAGAAAAAAATCAATCAATTCAGATAAGTAAGATTACCAATAGTCATAAAATAGGTAAATAATTAGTAGATTGCTTAAGAGATTTTTTCCGGATTACTATAGAATAAAATCAGTAAATTATGACTATAGATAAATGAGGAAAATTCTAAAGATGACCAATCTGAAGAAATTTCAATGATCATTATTTATAGCAACATTTAATGAGAAAAACCCCGGTCATGAGTATAGAATTAAATTTCATCTGAAGCTCGGGGGAATGTGCAATCGCCCCTTAGCAGATAACTGAAACTATTCAGTCTTGATATGTTCCAAGGAATTTAATTTTGTTTTAGTAAATATTTAATTATATACCGCGCTTTATGATATTGTTATTTGGGCAGTTCTTTTGTTGATTAGATTATTTTTAGTATACCTATCTTTGGGAATGTTAACTTACCCAACTTAATTTTGATTTAATGGAAATATTTTATATGGGTTGACAATACTAAATTAGTCTTTCGGAATTGATTATATGGATTTAATATGTTAATATACAAATATAAATAATGAAAATGAATTAACGCGTATATGAAATTGGTCCTGATATCGAAATTACATGACGTATTTCCACTGCAAATTATTAAACTGTTAATTTTAATCATCTCTTTTACACAGAACACATGAATCTCTAGTTCTTCGATTTTCGGATAACATTCTGAATTACTTAAATAGCATTTAGACACGACCCATAATTGAAAGAATATAATTTACAGATTTTATATTATTTGAAAACTTATTCAAAAAGAAATCAAGGAGATTCTTCAACAATGGTCCGGAAGACCAGGATTCAATCGCATGATTCAGTCCTAGGTCGAGTCATACTAAAGACTTAAAAAATGGTACCCGATGCTACCCTGCTTAATACACAGCATATTAAAGTACGGATCAAGGGTAAAGAGGAGCAATCCAGGGAATGGAGTAGCGTCCTCCTCTACACCTCAGTGCAATAGCTTTTGAAAAGGGAACCTTCTGGTCACCCTTACCTATGGTCGAAAACTTTCACTTATATATAATATTTAAGCGAATAGGTAAATATATATGTTTTTAGATAAATAGTTCAAGCGCTTGTCAGGGGTGAGTGCACATTTTTTTTTTTTTTTTTACAGACGTTTACTTTGTAGAGGTTTTTACTAGGTCGGTGTTTGCGATATTTTTTTTTATATATATAAGTCTACTAATTTGTGGTTTTCAGTTATGCTGTCACATTCACTATCCATAATTTCTACTCTCAAAAATTTACTGTTTGTTGAGTGTTCTGATTTTTTGAGAGTCACATTGTTTCCGTTTTTTTTTTTGTATAGGTTTGTTGGTAATTTTTTTCTCATTACGTTTTTCTCCTTGATCTTGACAGATCTCTGGTTTGAAATAAAGATCTTGATTCGGTATTATTTATTTGGATCATGAGGGAAGTTCGAGTTTTGTTGGGTTATTACGATGCGCATTCCTTTTCTATTTTCTTCCTAATTCATGTGGGGATTAGCACGTATTTATTTATTTGTTTTTGCGAGTTGTTTAGCGGATTATTGATGTCTGGTTATCACTTTTTGTTAAGGATTTGAAGCTAAAGGTGCATATTTTTGGGATATGTACGGGTGTTTGAGGTAACATCATTTTGCTTTTATTTGATTTTATCTTAGTGTAGATTTTTTACTGTTCTTGAAATTTTGGCCAGTTTCATTTGTTTTCTGATGAGAGTATTTGACACGACTTGACACAAGGTCAAAAGCCCGAAAGCCGATTAAAGTGGGGATAAGGGGGAAGGGAAGGTCGGGAACGAGTAGAGACTCGAACCCTGCTGGTCTGTGCTGCTCTTCGGCTCACTTAGTGCAATGTGAGCCTGATGAGGCAAGCAGTTTCACGAAATGTGGGTCCGGGCACGTATGCTGGGTTATGGCGTGAACTAGACACTAAGGTCTAGTGCCATCCTGAGAACGTCCAAAGAGCGGCTCCTGAGAGCGTCCGAGGACCTCTTTTGTTTTCTGATGAGACCTCTATATTTGTATGGTTGATTATTTATTTTTGGTTGGATTCGATCTTGCTGCAACATAGACGTTGGAGCTCTTATTCATGTGTGATTACACTATTTTCCTTATTCTAAAACAGTAATATATTATACTTTGCCTCTTTTGTTTCCCTGATTTTTGTATATGTTGCAAATTCTTGAAAATGCAGGATGGTTCTCTGGCAGTTTGAGACTTTCATTTCTTTTGGGCGATGCAGTTAGAAAAGCAAGAAAAATTTCTGTGGGATCGATGCATCAATTATTTATACCTTGATAAAGAAAAAAGAAAAATTGTTTCATGCAGGTGTTGCAATGAAAAAGATCGATATTGATCTTAGTTCTTTGATATTAGTCCAGGATGGAGAATTTAACTTCAGCTTGGTATTATTTTATGTTTCATTAACACATTAAAGTTACGGAAATTTTTTATATCGATTTTAGATAGTAATTTCCTTTCAGGTTTAGCTCTAGAAAATAAATTTCGTTATATATAGATTATGAAATCGAGTTTCCTTAGGTACCAACTTCACCTGATACTTTCAATTAAATGCTTTTAGTTGTTGTTTGATAGTTTTTAGGGGATTGGGAATGGATTAGAAAATTCTTGTGGCGAATAGATTTATCCCTGTGACATGTATAAGTATCAAAATAAAATATTTAATTTTAACGGGTATTAGTTGTTCCGTATGTCTAACTCGTCCAATTGTATGGGGCTGTAAATTAAGCTGACTGCAGAATGGGAAATCTCAATAAGTCTACAAGGTATGTTAATAAAAAAATTGATGTAGAGGCTTCATTCCTGATTATGACTGTGTTAATTAAATTACTAATGTTAAATAGAAGTATTTGAAATCAATTGACTTTATGAAAACAAATGAAATATTACTCGTTTAAAAATAAAAATACCTACAAACTATTCGCTTATATATATATATATATATATATATATGTATATATATATATATATATATATATATATATAAGTAAAGTTGGCGACCTTAGTCGAGGGTGACCCCAAGGCTTCTCTTTTCAATAGCTGCTACACCGAGGTATAGGGAGGCACTTCTTCATTTCCTGGATTGCTCCACTTCAACCTTGATCCTTACCTTATAATGCTGAGTGTTATGCAAGGCAGCATCAAGTATCACTTTTTGAGTCTTTGGTACGATCGACCTGGGATTAAACCCTGGTCTTCCAGACCACTGACGAATACTCATATATATATATATATATATATATATATATATATATATATATATATATATATAACTTAAACCACCAAAAAGGGTTAATAAAATTAAACGTAACAACCCAAACTAACCAAACCGTTATGGCAATTGTCATTTTTCTTTTAGCTTTAATCCCCGCAAGAAACTTCGTTATCGACTGATTAATGTTGAATTAACTCAATGATAGGAAAGTTTAGTATATTATATTTTTCTAAATATCTATTCTGGTTATGGCTCTGAGTATTGTTGAGGTTTCTTCAAGCCGTATTTTTGGAAGGAGGAAAAATATTTTCTTATCACAATCTAACCGAAAAGACTACTATATCATTTTATTATTCTCGCTAGTATTGTTATTTCGGAGCGGCCAATCAGCAAAACTTCATATAGCCGTAATATAGGAATAACATTCTCTTAAAATCATTTGTAAAACATCAGTTATTTTAAAAGTGTTTCATTTAAGCAATATTTGAAGTTTTGCTATCTAAAGGTATTAAAATGCTCCCCAAAATAAATTATAAATATTAAAACGATTTAAAAAAAGAGACTTCAACGCAAAGAGGTCTGTCGCAGAAATGTATCCTTGCTGTTTTACACATAGCCGAAACCAATGTCATGAATAATTTTATGAACATATGGTTGTTATTGTTAAACGTCTCTCCGTAAAAATGTATATGAAACAATATCTGTTATTAATGTTTTCGCATAAGAAGATGAAAACTAAAAGAACAAAATTGAATAAAAAAAGGTATAAATTTAATAACAATTAGATACATATACGATACAATTTAATTTTCTTGTCTTTACTTTAAAAAAATTCTATTTGAAGAATCTTTGGGTTTTCATCTTAAATTTTATATTTCCTAAATTTTTCGGAATTTTTGCATTTTTCTTTTCTATTTTAACGTATATCCTTTTTTATAAAACTTGCTTTCTACAAATATTGCCTTATTGTACAGTTTGTTATTTAGATTATTTATAATATAATAGTCCTTTGGGTTTCTTTTACACTATTTTTTCTTCAATTTGATCATTACTTATTTATTGACTAATAAAAGAATTGTACTACTTCGGAAATTACAGCCGCTCAAATGAGTGCCTCCATTCCAATCTGTTTTTCTTGTATTTGTTTTAATCTTTAAAGCTTACATAGCTTTTTGGAGAAGAGTGTATCTTAATTTATTCTTTCATTTTATTATCTGTCTTCAACATTTCATTTTCTTTCTTTCTTTCTTGTGTTCCCTATTCCATTCATTAATCTCTTATTCTTTCTTTCTTTTTTTCTTTCTGTTTTTCTTTCTTATGATTCAAACTACATCGCTCGCATTTATTCCTTCTCTGTTCAGTAAGTCTTCCTCATTTTTGTATCATATTAGTGCTCGCCTAAATTTTTTTCTTCTTTGTCATTTTATCTAAATCTATCTCGAAATTACAATAAATTCAAGGCATATTTTTCCTAACAAATATTTATCGTATTTTGTAAATTCAATTTTCTGGTTTGCATAAGACTCGCTCTTCCCTAAAGTTATTAAGGTTTCAATAAGCTGAAGCCGTCATAAAAAAAAAAAATCAAAAACATTCAAAATATTTAGCGCGTAGACACGTTAGAGTCTACATCTTTTTAAAGCTATATTCTTATCACTATTTGCAAGTATTTCATAGTGAATACAATCAAACTTTAAATATGGGTTATCAAATGGCTGTGTTTGAGAAATATTATCTCTGAAACACATAAACATACACAAATACATAAAACAAAACACACATTTCACACAGGATCTACGCTCTCTCATTTCTTGTCTACAATGTACTTAGAGACTCACTGTCTTTCGACTTCTTTTCCTCTTTCTCCCTTACACGCATATTCAATAGAAACCAGACGTAAAGTTATATACATATTTTCAATAATATAATGTAAATGTATGGATGTAAATATTTATGAATACATGAAAGTGTAAAAGAGGATCATCATCATCGCACTGATAGCACATAGTTCTCTGTCTAAATATATCCATCTGCCCCAATCATCCATCGCACTTGGCAGGTTTTCCAGACTAGTAAGCATACATTGGTGCCTCCATATATATAAAAAAAAATAATCAAGAGAACATCGCTTATGAATTCGTCCTTAATTTTTGTTGTATACCGTACCTATGGACATTGTTGGATATGTCCCATTCTTCATAAATATGTTGGACACTATTGTAAGGAGGTGAAACATATTATGTAATCATAACGAGCAGTGGTTATCTTCTTCACTACTCAGGCGAGTATTGTATTTGTTAATGTTGTAAAGATTTCAATTTCATTTCCAACCTCCGTTTTGGCTATTTCTCATTCAGTAACCTTTTTGTTAGATTACGTCATTGGCCAAGTGGTTACAGTGTTCGCCAATGGCCCGGGAGACCTGGGTTCAATCCCAGGTCGATTCATACCAAAGACTCAAAAAATGGTACTTGATCCCTCCTTGCTTAACACTCAGTATTATAAGGTACAGATCAAGGGTATAGTGGGGCAATTCAGAGAAAGGAGTAACGCCCTCCCCTACACCTTGGTTTAGTTGCTATCGAAAAGGGAACCTTCGGGTCACCCTCGACTATGGTCGCTAAATTTACTTTACTTTTACTTATGTCACTTTTCCAACAATGCCGTGTATGTCTTGTTCGTCTTATTTTCGTGGTTTGTGAAACGGATAATAAGTGAATCTACAGCTGCTGTTTGGTGGGATGCAGTTTCCTGGATTCGTTGAAAGAAAGCAAATAGTATTTTTGACTAGACTTTATCGAGCCTTTCTTTATTCTATTTCGTCAGGGTCAAGGTGAGGCATCCATAAAGAATACTAAAGTACTAACACAGCCATAGCTTAGAAGAAATCCGTTTTTATCGGATAAATCAGATGTTTATATAATTTATCATCTGTCAACAGCAGTCGATGCCATTGCAAAGAAATATATTGACGTCATTTTCTGTTAATGAGATATTACTGCAGAGATGTTAAAATAAAGATATGTGGTAGTATTTAACTTGGTAAACTAAGTTTTGTGAGTAGATAAACATGTAGTTTAAAATTTTATATCATTGGTGATTTTCTAGTGTGCGAGGAAACTACTACGCAAATAATCCTTAACACAATTCATGGTCTCATTGTAATTGACAGAGTTATTATTAATGGTATCAGGCTTTGTTTCTCCAAATGATGCCTCTTGAATATTGATAGACAAATCTTTCTTACAACGGGTAGAAACAGAGAAAATAAATAAATTATGTATATTAGTACTTTGCATTTAGAGTTATGCTTGTTTGTATGCATCTCAATGCATTCATTTTTCTTTTGTAAGTATTTGTTTATCAATTGTGATAGGGAAAGATACACGAAGAGAAAAATTCACAAATGGAAGAGGGGGTCGTTAAATTTGTTTTTTTTTTTTCCCAGATATAATAAAAACAAAAACGAAAGAAAGTTTGAATAAAAATTAATATGATCACTATATGTAGCTGTCAATATGTTTCTATATATAAATGTACGAGAGGAAGAAGATAAGAAGCCGAATTCAAATGTGGCGTGGAATTTGGAAATAAGTGCACATTGTGCAGGCTCATGTCACGAGTCGACACAATTCTGAAATAGTCTGTCATGTTGTATGATTCTTGTTATATTCCGTTTTTTCTTTCTTTTTGGTTTGTTGTACGTGTTTGTAGTCATGTGTAGGCCATCACACTACACACGTAAAAAGCAGAAAAGGAAAAGAAATTACATTTTCTTATGAGGCTTCTATTCCGGAGATCTGATGAGTGCGGAATACTCCATTTTTAATTGCCAAGTTAACTCTGACTCGGAGTGGTATTGCCTCTCAGACACCCATCTATGGTATAATCGATCTATTTAAAAATTATTTTCCTTATTTAGGAAAAGTTTATACAATCTAACGGTGATCAACTAATTTCTATTCAGAATAACTACTTTATGTTATATCTTACTAAATATTATTTTCATTATTAGTTACTTGAAGTCATATAATTTGTTGAGGAAAATGATTATTATTGAAATAGAATAGTCACTTTAAACCGTATAACTGTATGAATTATTATTATTTGATAGGAATAGTAAAAATATACAGCTTTGAACAGTTTATTTGTATTAGAAAAGAATAGTTGATATCAAATTAATACGTGCAAAGAAATGATTATAGAAAATAAAAAAAAATGTTATTTCAAATGAAATTCGAAGAAATATTGACAATATAGTATAATTAAAATAGAAAACGTATAAGGGAATCAACATCGGCATCAAATAACCCGTTAAAAGTTAGTATGCTTTTGAAAATAGACTAAACTCGATCAAACCTGAAGCAGGCTTGTGGATTAGTTTATGTATTAGGTACCTAAATATATTAGGATTTGTTTTGTTTTTAAAGCTTTTTGTATATGTTTAATGCTTGGTTCGTGGGCAGAAAAGTTTATGTATTGATTTCAGGTTTGCTAAGATTATCCTTTGGTGTTCGTTCTCCTTAGAGGGTGTTTAATCTGACGTTTTATGTAAATGATGTGGGATATTTAGATGAGTTGACATTTGTTAAAATATGTTTACATTCATTGTGTAAATATTAAGGGTCGTATACACTAAGCCTTCTTAAAAAGAAATCTATTAATAAACGTTTTATTGTTTGTTTGTTTTGTTTTTTTTTTGTTATTTTACTTGTACATAAATATTTGTGATATTTTCTTGGTTGATTTTTGGTATAAATAGAATTTTGATTTATCATAGGCTCTAATTAGTGAAGTGTCTAGAAAAGGTTAAAGAATTTTCACTTTCAATTTTATTGGTATAATCTCTGGTAGGTTATATTTTCTTTACATATATATATGCATGTACGTAGATATAATTCTTTGACCGAACACAAATAATGGCATTGGATACTTTGAAGAACGCTGGGAATAGGTACATTGAAATAAACCTACGTAGACAACCTGACACAGATGAAGATATATAATTCCAACTGAAAATCACAGACACTTTTGAAAGCAAATATGATCTTGATGATGGTTGATAGAAATATAATTTTCAATTATAAAAGCGAAATTCTAGAAGTGGACTTAAGTATTTCATTTGAAATGATTCCACTCCATTAAAAAAAAGCACACGCTTAACCATGCCTATTTTATATTTGCTAATACACATTTATTTGAGATTTTAAAAGACACATCTTCTTTTTGAGCGTATATGCATATACACATATGAGTACGTGCATCCGTGCACATGCGCATGAGTGTTCGTGTTTATAACATTAAGGAGATATATTTCGAAATATTTCTTTAAGATGACCCATTCACTGAGCAAAATAAATATTTAATATTATAATTTTCTTCCTGAGAAATACCAAATGTTTTTTTTAGAAACCATTTAATTTATATTGGTTCTTGATCTTTTTCCTTCTCTTGCTTTATTTCAGTATATTTTCATTTTGTACGGTACATTAGGCACTTTATAAATACATACTTACATACAATATATATATATATATATATATATATATATATATATATATATATATATATATATATATATATATATATATATATATATATATATATGTATGTATGTATATTGATATGCTTATAATATTATTCAGGTTTTTTTTTATCGATTTAACAATTCATTTAAAACTTACATATCACTAATAATTCTTATCTCCTTTTATAAGCAAAAATCTTTTAAATATGTTATAAATGGTCTAAGTCTGATTTTATCGATAATGAAATCATTTTTCCTAATTGTTAACAAGTTTCAATGTTTTGAATTTGTCGTTAAAGAAAGCTTTTTCATTCAGAAAATGATATTTTTGTCTGGTATAAAATAAATATCTTTGAATATTTGCGGTTTTTAAGATACCTTGCTTTGAATGAATTTTAATTCCAAAAGCTACAAAAAGACAATAGGAATATTCCTTCCTTAAAAATGTTATTGTAATATGATAATATGCTCTCTATTTTTCCGTCAACGAAATCAGCCAATATCACCATTAAATAAATGGAAACAAAATTGTTATAGCTACTGAGAAGAAATAATCGTATATATTTATCTTTGCATATTTGTATGTTTCTACAAGTTTACCATGTGTTAGAGCAAGTTTGCAATATCTTTATGCAACAATGTAATACGTTCATGCAATTTTGGAAAGTCTGAGTGTAATATTGTAATATGTTTATGTAAATCTGCACTGTTGCAAAATGTTTAGGTATTTTTTTAACTAATTTGTCCATTTCGCTGTCTGTATACAGAATTACCTCCCCTCTCCGCACGAGAGAATATATAGTTATTGTTTGAACTCTACGGGTCCAAAGGTCCGTAAATTTTTTGATAGATCACTGCGCTCAGGGTCGGTTTGAAGTGAAAAAAAGAAAAAAAAAATGAATTCATATCAAATTCCAAACCTGTCAATCGTCAAAGGCGATAGTGTATGGAAATCTAAAATTGGAATAAACAATTTCCAAAATTCGAATGTGGAATCTTTTGTTAGGCACGTCTAAAAATTCATTGAAACTTAAATTAGGAGAATATTGATATTTCCTTACAACTCATCTTCTCTGCTTCTATGAGGAAAAGATACATATTTATGACGCTTAGAGTACACAGACGGAGAAACAAAATTTGGAAAGAGTTGAATGTGGGTTGGTGAGCAGTTTCCATGGAGCTCTGTGTTTTTGATTTTCTATTAAACTGACCTGTGTGTATTTATTTACCAACACCTCCGCTCGTGTAGGATGTGACAAAAATCAATTTTTAAGTGGAGGTTAACTGGTTTTAATTCAGAGTTTTCCTTCTCCTTGACTGGTTGCCTAACCAAGACTAAAGAATCCAGGCTGCCCAACTATTTACAGGCAGTTGAAGGGAGAATGATTGGATTCATACCTCTCCCAAGGGTTCAGTGATATGTGAAATGTAATTAATCTCGTTCAGGATTTGAACTCGTTTCGCAGTGTCCATTTCCTGCGACGATATCCATTACAATAAAGGCACCTTCACTGCCCTGAGTATAGAAAGTGAAGAAAGCCGACCATATTACAATGCCGCCAAAAAGCAAAGAAGCTTAAGGGAATAAGCACTACTGAAGTAGTAGCAAGGATTGAAAAAAGTAAACATTACCACAAATCGAAAATGCCTTGTACGAGACAATGAACTGCGAGAATAAAAAAAAAACCTAAAACTTATACAATGAACTGTTAATTCCTGAACTGGTCTCTGGCTAAAATTTACCATCCGGGAGGGTTGAATATACGTATCATCTTTGTCAGAATTTTTTTCGAAATAAATATTGTTATTTCTGTTTCTTGACGACTACTTTTATTTATTTATTTATTTGTTTATTTTTTTTGGCAGTCAGTGGACTGGAACCGGAATCCCTCCCGTGTTTGGTGAGGACAGCTGTATCGTCACAACACAACGTGCATATTTTAGAGGAGTTGAACAGGTGTGAATTCTGAGTTTTCCTTCTCCTAGACCAGTTACCAAAACAAGACTAAAGAGTCCAGCCAGCTCAACTATTTACCAATAGTTCGAGGAATAATAATTGAATTCATACTTTCCACAATGTTATTACCGCTATGTGAAAGGCAAACAGCCTCGTCCAGATTGTAAGCTCGTATCACCGTATCCATTTTCTACGACGGTAATCATAACAGCCCGGCCGCCTTTGAGGTGTGTTTACGTCAATTTGGAATGCACTAAGGCAACAATATTTTTGTAATGTGTTCTAAGTACATTCGCATCTTTAAAAAATGATTTTGCAAGTTTGCAATATGCTTGTTCAATTCTAAAACCCAATTATGCAACTTTGCAAAGTTTTCCTGCTATTTTCGTTCTGTTTTTACAACACTTCCATGTTTTTTTTAATGCAAATATATTATGGACTAATATAGTTTTGCATCGAGTTTTTTCGCAACTTTGCCATGCACTCATACATTTTGGTCATATGATTACGCAACTTTGCTATATGTTTGTCCAACTTAGCAAATCTTTGAGCTAGTTTGCGATGCCTTATTTCTCTGTATCTGCATGCAAGCATATATGTGCATGCTTGTTTGAGACCACGTGAGATTATGTGATGTGTACATGTGCATCTGTGCGTGTGTTTAAAGAGGTTGGAAGTAAGTGTTAACCAATACAAATAAAAGTAATGTATGTTCATTCAATTCATGCGCAGATGTTTAAAACTATAACTCACTCCTGCTTAAAGATTATATTCTTTTTTTTTATATCGTACAAAAAATAAATAATATTTTTCCTAAATTTTGGTGATAATAGCTCAGTAATTATATCACATTTCAACTGTTTTATAAATTTTCCTAACAAACTACACTGAAAGAAGATTCACCATTTAATTAAGATATTTATGTACATTAGAAATTTTGAATGAATTGAGAACATTCAGTTGTTAATAAATCAATGGTAAGCCTTTTCATGATAATATTAAATATTTATAACTTGATATTGCATAAGATGTTGCACATGATTTCATTACATGCGCCTTCGCAAAATCCAAATCTATGATGGTAAAATGATAAAAAGGACGAATTTTTTGGAAAGTTATGAACCCCTTTATTATTAGTTGTATTAATAATCGTAGTAGTAGTAGTTTTTCATGTTCCTATTTCAAATGTGACTTATGGAATTCCCTGATATCCGAGTGGATAACTAGTCTTTTTTCTTATTCATCTCTGCTTATAGTCTAAGCTGAACGTACGACAAAAACATAATTTGGTAATACCAAGCGGGATTAATTGGTTATTACAACAAAAAACTGAATTCAGCATCCAAAAAATTCAAAGGATAAATAATGAAATTTCATGTTCGAACTGTTTGGAGAGAGGTTTTGTCTAAAGAAGAAGGTACTTTTGATATCCTGTAAAACTATTCAATTTAAAATTTGAAATAGATTACTGGAATTTTATAGACTATGACAAATTTGCCTAGTACATGCGGTGATGTCCTCGTGTTGTAATGGTTAAAGCAATGGACTGCGGAATCGTAGTAAGCGAGTTCGTACTCCAGTAACGCAATTACGTTCACTTTGGGGCAAATACCCTTTGGGAAAGGTATGGGTCCTCTTATCCTCCCAGCTATGGTAAAAATAGTAACGCTACTGTTCTTCGAAGAGAATGGCTTTGGTATTAAATGATCTACAAAACGGTATATGGCATTAAACAGAGAAACCAAACCAACTACTTGCAAGTAAATTCGATTTTAGTAATTAATACAGATTAAATGTATGAGGTTCATACGATGAGTTTACAGACTTTTTTCGTATGGGCATTTAAAATTGTCGTAGTCTCTTGAAAATTCAGTATGTTATTGCTATACATCTTATGAGATGATTAACCAATTTTTATGATTTCAGATGAAATGAACAGCTACAGAGGGAATTGGAATACACCCTACTAAAACCTGATTGTCACAGCTGGTGAATTTCAAAAATGCAATCTGACACTTTAGAAGAACGATATGTAATAAAATTCTGTTTTAAACTTAGAAAAATGCCACAGAAACGTCTCAGTTTTTGAGTGGCATAAGAGATTCGAGGAAGGCAGGGAGTCTGTGAGGGATGATGAGAGATGTGGGAGGAGTAAGGAAGTCAATACACCAGAGTTGATTAGCCAAAGGTATAGGGTTAGGGTTACTATGTTAAGGTTTTAAGGGAGTTCAGCAAGAGATTCCGTCGGAAGAGGCCAACTCTCTTCAAATAGGGTCAGTGGCATTTCCACCAGGACAATGTACCAGTCCACAACTCCACGCTTGTCACAGACTATTTGACCAAGATGGGCATCAAGACATTTCGTCACCCTCCCTAAAGTCGAGACCTTGCTCTCTGTGACTTTTGGTTATTCCCTAAGCTCAGACGCTGCCGTTATGAGACAATTGAGGAGATGAAAGAGTCTGTGACGTAGGTCGTTGCCACGCTCACACAAGAGGACTTCCATGTTGGAACGGTACAAGTGCATTGCAGCCGGAGGAGATTACTTCGAAGGGGACCAGAGTTTCATGTATGTACTATCAATAAAAGTGCCTATACGAAAAAAGGCTGGAAACTTATCGTATACACCTCATACATAGTGGGTAAATGTTTATACTTATGGAAGAAATATAAATGTTAGTGTAGAACATTCAGAAGTGAATTAAAGGGCTAATAGTTATTAAAATAGTTTTGATTAAAGCATCAAATAAAGAACAGAAGAGAATAAAGCCGAAGAGTAAGACGAAATAATAGAAACGAAGGATGTTTGCATGATTTAACAACATGTCAAAACTTGTTATATTAAAGCGACAAGGAAATTTATCTATGATGACTTGTGGAATTAAAATTATATATTTTCACAATCAATATCAACATTTAAGAAACAATAAAGCAGTCAAATCAAATATAAAAGATGGGTAAAGCAGACTAGAGTAAACATACTCCAGAAAAGAGGAACAACAACCCCTATATAAATCAGTTTGACCAACCAAAGGTCTTTTATACTGGAATCAAGAGTGAGTTCAAGTCTCATTGAGTATATATATATATATATATATATATATATATATATATATATATATATATATATATACATAATTTAAGAGTACAACAGCAAACTGAAAGGACACAAATATAACATGTACCCAACTTAGAGACATACATCTTGTATATTGAAGTATATTCAGAAGTAAAATGCAAAGCCATGAAAACACATTTCAATAGGTAAATGATTCAGTCAGCATTTTCTTGTGTCAATGTACAGAAATTTGACAAATCATTCTATACACGTTCAACCTGCAACACTTTCGTAGATGACAACAAAAATAAGAAACGAACAACACTGACTAAAAGTTATTTACATATTGCTAAAATTCATATTAGATTTTCTCTTGAATTCTCATTCAGTAGCACATTTATGACAGATTTCACTATGTTACCTTAGGGAAATAAAAAAAAGGGTAAAAATAACATATCAATGACCAAAAACTAACTGGATTTTCTCGTAACCCTGCAAGGATATGAGATCAACATGTTCAGCATCTTATTTTCAGTTATCTTTCTTTTTCTTTAGATTACAAAGGATTTTCCAATTTTCAGCGTTCTGAATTTTGGGCATATTGGAATTTCAAAGGAAACCACGGATCATGCGACGAGCGTGATTTCCAAAATATAAAGCATACAGTTATAGAAATACACATAGATGCACACATTTATACTCACATACATACATACATACATACATACATACATACATACATACATATAC
>OY757904.1:140005489-140275489 GCA_963585895.1 Sepioteuthis lessoniana
ACTTGTTGGCCATTAATAAATCCTTTAGTAGGTTTATTTATGATTTCGGGATATTTTCTAAGCATATTCTCGAAATGTCCTTTCTGCTGAAGTCGTTCTTCTAAGCTGGCAGCTTTAAGATTTGCTCACGATGTGTTTATTTTTCTATTCTCTTCATCAACCGTTTTTCACGCTCATAACGACTGTCTGTATTCAACCAAATTTCTGATTTTATTAAATGAGCCATGGATTATCCTTGTCCTTGGTATATTTTTGTCTTGTCTGTTTGAGTTTTCTTAAGTTTCTGCTCACGGGCGCTGGTTTAGTATCTTTTATTTAGTACGGATACTGAGTTCGTGATATCTTTTTTTTTCTTACAAATATTTTGCACCGGGTAATTTTACATTTGGCTTTTTATTTGGATAGTAAACGCTCCGTTGTTTCTCCTTAGAGAACGGTTACACATTTTTTTACATTTGTCATTCAACGTATGGCTTTCAAATTTCTCCTTGAATTTCAAACTGCGTGTGTGTGTGTTTCGAATGGCAAAATATGTTTGGTAACACATATGTGTTTGTGTACGTAATAGCAAAAGTATGTTAGGTAATATATATATATATATATATATATATATATATGTGTGTGTGTGTGTGTGTGTGTGTGTGTATTTTGGCAGCATTTCTTCGTTAATACAAATTTCATTAAACATAATAGACATGTTATGTCTACATATTTTCTTCTGGATCCGTTCGAATTCCCGTATTACTTTTATCGTATTCGGGGGGAATTGATTTATGTATTGTTCATAGTTGTATGTATCCCTAGTACTTATATATATATATATATATATATATATATATATATATATATATATATATTATTAAAATGAATTAGTCCACAAATAATTTAAAAGTTGGTAATAAAGATTTTGAGATTATTTTTATCCCATATGCTTTGGGTACAGGGTTTCGGATAATTCAGACCTCTTCAGGCAGTCAGACTATACATGAGGCGTTTAGATTTTTACTGAGTGTTAATTTAATTTTGTTGTTTTGATTTTTGTTGATTCCATCTGTTGTGGCTGTGGTTTTCCCAATAACTCTAATTGTTGGAGAACTATATTTTAATGACATTTTAGTCTTTCCTTTGGTTTTACCCCTTGAGCACGTAAATGCTAGGGGGATTTAAAAAAAAAATTTTTAGCATAATCTATCGGTGAGATCCTATTTACCAAATCCTCTGCTCGGGCAGGATATGACACAAGGTCAATTTCTTAAGCAGAGTTTAACAGGTTTGAATTCAGAGTTTTCCTTCTCCTAGACTAGTTGCCTCACCAAGGCTGAAGAGCACAGTCTTTCCTACTATTTACCCATAGCTGGAGGGAGAATAATTGGATTCATACCGTTCACAAGGGTATTAATGCAATGTGAAATGCAATCAGCCTCGTCCAGGATTTGAACTCGTGTCACCGTGTCCATTTCCTACGACGATAAAAATTACACCACGGACACCTCCCAATCTATTGGTGAGAGCGTGTATGTGTAGTCGGGTGGATGGGTATATACGTATTTACGTTTATGTATACACACACTTGTATAATTATTGTATATTGAGTGCTTATATAATGAATAGCCAGTAATATATTAAAGCTTAGAGTTTTCTTTTAATTTCATTTCTTCATTGATTCAGGAGAATCGTTGTCGATACTATTTTGCGATTTGAAGATACGACATAAAAATAGGGTTTTGCTTCAGAGTTTGTTTGTCTACACTTAGTGTAAATATATAATGTCTCTGTTTTAGAGTTATTTTGGTTGGTGTGAGTTTTGAATTTTCCCTTTCTTTTGGGAAATTCCATGTTTAGACGTATAAGCCTGTTCTATTTGGACAAAAGTCTGTTGCATTAAGCACATCGATTGTGTAAATATAGTGTTGTGTAAATAGAAATATTTGTTTTACTTTTGCCTGTATGAACAGTCATGTCGTCATCGATGATTAGAACCTTCAGTTTGGGAATATGTCAGACAAGGAAGATGCTTTGAAATATATCACACAATTCACAGATGGATTTTTTTTTAAAGACATCAATTGATTTTAAAGCAATTGCGAAGTTTGATGAGTTTTTCCATACAAATCAGGACAGAAATGTTTATTTAATACCAGGAACATCACAGCTGAATTCTATTATTTTTGGTAATATTTATTTTCCTCTATGCACATGATGTCTCTATACCGATCAGCTGCAGGCGCTAAAAGCTAAGATAGCTGGTTTATTGTACTTAGTGTTCTAACGTAAAAATTGGCAATGTTGGCGTTGTTTTGGCATCTAGATAAAATTGGTTCGCACTCTGATGATTATTATTCAGATTCTGATGTCTGAGCAGTAACGTTAAAAGAAGGTGCGTGAAGACGATGCAATGTGAATGTATGATTGAAATAAGTTCATGGTATTAACTTGTATTGTTTTGTAAATAGATGTCACACTTATATATATGTTGTAGAGGTTTCTTACCTGAACTGTTTGATAACATCTATTGACATATGCGTTTCCTCTCTCTGGGACTGGATGGAGCACAGCACGGGCCCGGGTTAAGATTCATCCACTATGCTTCACATCTATCTTGCAGCATCCCATGGTTTCCAATATTATACGCTTGTATGGATTGTATGAAACTATCCTTCTTTAGCACCTGTTATCCAGTAACAAGACAACGAGATATCAATGAGTGATTGTAGAGAGCGTATGTGATTAAATGAACGTTTTAACTCACCCGTTTGATATTAGTGTTATTGTCGTTGAGTTAGACGTCTCCGGTAATAGGCTAGTGGGCTTTTGATAAAGCAGTATTTAATACAGTAAAAATATATAATTTTTTTCACGCTATGTTTGAAAGATAAAAAATAAAAGAACATCATATGTACGAACATTTATTTCATCCCACACTATATATATATATATATATATATATGTATTACAAGATTTGTGGTTAGGTAACTATCAATATGCAATAAACATAAACCAACAGCCAAATCATAAGTTGAGAGCGTCCATTTGGTAATATTAGAAGGATGGATACAACGAAATTTGGCATTCTTTTAGGCTACTGGGATCCCAAATTCAAGTCTAACAGATTCTAAAGTGGCTTGTGAAATCCGTATTTGAGGAGAGAAAATGCGGCACCCAAAATTTACGACCGTGCTGATATAGTGGGAACTATGGATATGATTAAGAAAGGGACAGATAAACTTATCAACAAGATTTCGGGTAGTCTTACCCAATATGAAATGTTAAGAAAATAGCACTTTGTGGAACTTCTCACCTCTGTGGAAGAACGCAATCAATACGACTGAAAAATATAACACAAAAGAAGTGGGAAAAATATCAATTCATAGGATGAAGATGAAATCTACCTTCCCTCACTCAGGATAGAGACGAAAGCAATAATCACATAATAAGAGAATTCAGCAAATCAGAACAGAAATAGTATAAGACTAGACAGGACTGCTTGGGTAATGTGATTCACATGGAATTGTGCTAGAAATTTAAATTCGACCCTACAGACAAATGGTATATATACAATCCAGAATCAGTGCAGGAAAATGTGACGCACAAACTTCTCATGGATTTTGAGATACAAACGGATCACCTAATTTCGGCCAGACCACAAGACTATATAATAATCAACAAAAAAAAAAAGAAGAGAATTTGCAGATTTGTAGATTTTGTTGCCCCAAAGGATCAAAGACTAAAATTGAAAGAAAGTTAAAAGAAGGATAAGTAGTTTGACCTTGCTAGGAATTAAAAAAAACATGGAACAAGAAAATGACAGTAATACCGATTGTAATTGGTAGTCTCGGTACAGTCACCAAAGGAATGGTAAAAGGACTGGATAATTTAGAAATAAAAGAATGGGTGTACACTATCAAAACTACAGGATTGTTAAGATCGGCCAGAATACTGCGAAGAGTTCTGAAGAATTGAGGTGACTTGCTGTTACTAAAACTTCAATGAAAGACTATCAGAAAACGCTGATGTGAAAAACTCCCAAAGTGCAAAATAGGCGCCACAAAGCGGAAATAATCTGCCTTAAATTGTACAAAATATAACATGCAAAATTATGGTCTTTGCTGTCCCGGCTGACCACAGAATATATCTGAAAGAAAGTGAAAAGAAGAATAAGTACTTCAACCTTGCTAAGGAGTTGAAAAATTATGGAACATGGTGGTGATATTTATATCAATTTTCTTTGGTGCTTTTCGTACATTACCTAAAGGATTATTATATGTACTGGAGGACATGGAATTTGACGGACGAGTGGAGACAATCCCAACTATAACACTATTGAATACATACACATGGATCACCTAATCTCGGCCAGGAGACCAGACCTAATAATAATAACCAAAAAAAAGAATTTGCTAAACTATCGACTTTGCTGTCCCGGCTTACCACAGAATAAAACTGAAAGAAAGTGAAAAAGGATAAGTACTTCAACCTTGCTAAGGAATTGAAAAAAATATGGAACATGATGGTGAAAATTATACCAGTTGTGATTGATGCTTTTGTTAAAGTAACTAAAGGATTATAAAAGGGACTGAAGGACGTGGAATTTGGAGGACGTGTGGAGACCGTCCAAACAACAGAATAATTGAATGAGAAGAATAATGAGAAGAGACAAGGAGTCTTGAGGAGACTTACTATCACTCAAACTCTATTGAAAAACCATCAGCTAAAACTAATGTGAAAAACTCTAATGAGTATATAATGATAATGATAAATATCAAAGCGAGAACAGACAAGACGCAATAAAATAGCAAATAAAAGTTACGTGGTGATAGAGACGAAACAGTCAGTCACATAATAAGCAAATGTAGCAAATTAGCGCCGAAGGAGTATAAGACAAGACATGACTGGGAGGGCGTAATGATCCAGTGGGATATGTGCAAGGAATTTAAAATTGACTATACGAATAAATGGTATATGCACAACCCAGCGGCTGTCCAAGAGAATGACATACATAATCTCTTAAGGGTCTTTGACATACGAACGGATAACCTAATCTCTGCCAGAAGACCATAACTTCTAATTATCTACCAAAAAATAGAGAACTTGAGGACACTTTGCTGTCATTCAAACTCCACTGCAAAAAAACATCAGCTAAAAATGATATAAAAAAAATATTAAGGAGTAAATAATAATAATAATAATAATAATAATAATAATTGTTGCTGTCGAGGTTGACTAGAAGGCTCCCTTTTTAATAGCTACTACACCAAGGTTTAGGGGAGGGCGCTACTCCTTTTCCCTGGATTGCTCCACTATACCTTTGATACGTACCTAATATTGCTGAGCGCTACGTAAGGAGATATCAAGTACCATTTTTAAAGTCTTTGGTATGACGTAACCTGGGATTGAACGCAGGTCTCCCGGATGATTAGCGAACACTCTACCTTCTAGTCATGTAATTATAAAAGTAATGATTAAATAAGTAAACGAACGATAAATGATTTAAACGATTCCCTAACCTTTTACACTTCATTGTTTTCTCACTACAGTTTAAGTCATTTTCTTTGAGGCGTACGTTCTACCAATTGATATTATTATAATTAATTATCGATAATTTTACCAAATCTGTCATAACTAAATATTCAGAAGTTTTATATTCAATAACCAAAATGCTAGTCTGTGATCGTAATATAATTTAATGTACGATTGTCAATTTCATAATCAAATCAAATAATTTGATAAGAGTATGTTGAATATGTAAGTCTGTATACCAAAAAAATAAGAAACCAAAATATAAAAATAGTAACTAACAAGAATAGCAAGAACACACTGTTTTTTAAAATACTACAAAAAGTAAGACATCTGTACAAACATATCATAATTCCCTAAAAAAAGCACGTTTATGTTGACGAAATTATCATTAAAGTTTTTAAAAATAATCAGGATGTAAATTCATTTGTAAGTGAATTGAAATAAACGATTTAAATCGGGTGGACAGACGACAAAAATAAAAGGCAAACAAATTCAGAGTTTTGCGAAAAAATATTTTTGAAGTAAACTTCGTCTTTTATTGCATATACAGAAAAAAAATACACACACACAAACACACGTGTGTGTGTGTGTGTGTGTGTGTGTGTGTGTGTGTGTGTGTGTGTGTGTGTGTGTGTGTGTTAAATATGCAGTTATTAAGGAATTCCAATACCTTTTTGTCTGAATTTATTCGGAATTTTATTCAGGCACCTGTGATCGACGATCAGGTCTCCGTAAAGCCCTAGATTTTTTACTGGATTTATTGATGAGACTTAGACTTTCTTGTTAATCACTTTCGACTGTATCAATAAAAAAGTTTTTGTATGCCTACGTTTATACTATAGATGAGTGTATTCCCATGTGTACAGGCACGCACGCACTCACACACACACACACACACACACATACACACGATAAAACAATACAGGCAAACAGTCACAACTATATATATATGTGTGTGTGTGTGCGTGTGTGCATATTTCTAAACTCAGGTACTCATACAAATGTCTGAACACACACACACACACACACACACACACACACACACACACACACACACACACACACATATGTAATTATAAGTGTGTACCTCCCTTTATTCTCTAAATATGTATTCCCGTATATCCATGCACACACACAGAGACACATAGACGCAGATACGGACACACACACAAATATATATATATATATATATATATATATATATATATATATATATATATATATATGTATATATGTATATATGGTTGATTTCTTTTATGTACATAGTCATGTGTATATTATATGACTGAATAAGAGATGATACAATTTGACTCCATCAAGTCCCGGAGTTAACAGAATAAATTCCGATTAGGGATATCCACTTCTCTGATCATGCTTTGTGCTTTCTCCTAAATCATGCGAAAAAGGAGAGGCACACTTAAGTGGCGCCTTGCCACAATTTTGATCTTGCCATTTGTGCACATTACTTTCACTTAGCATTTTATGCTTCATTCGAAACCAGACTAGCTGTCTTGCAGTTATTGGTGCAATCTTTACTGGGAATCGTAATTGAGTCCATCGAAAGCTTTCTAAAAAAGAGAACACTGTCGTTTATATCTTTGCTTATTGAGTGTCATTAAAGACTGATAGAGAAAATGTAGCAAAGCAGAAAATCACTGTTTTTTTTTCTTTTGCAGTATTCATATATATCAGCCCAAGATCCCTAATTTTCTCGTTTATACAATACCTCAAGTTCTGTTTTCCATTTTATTGAAAGGGCCAAAGTGCCCTCCTCTATTTAGATACATTTTTTAGATACTTAAACTCCTAAGATATTTATTCAAGATCCTACGTTATTTCTAAAATATGAAATACTGGGTGTGCTGAAAAGATATCAAGGAGAATCAACTGAATCAAGGAGGCTAAGTTTTGGAAATGTTGAAATATTTTAAAGGGCTTAAAAAGCGTCAGAAAATATTTGTCAAAGTGTTTCGAACTGCAGTTTAACAATCTGTAAGGCAAAGCAAGTTTCATGTGACTTATCATTGCATTTTTTAGGGGTCATGCATTTTCAGAGTAGTAATTAGAAATCACAGGTAGAATGGAGACCATCCAGACTACAGTCTTATTATCTAAAACCACAGCATAGTTGATATCAGCCAAAATATACAGAAGGGTCTTGGATGATTGAGAAGACTTACTGTGACAGCGATTTAATCGAAAAGTCGAATCTGCTAATATCAAATCGAGTCTTTCAGATGAACTATTTAAAACGTAATTTAGAATTTTTTAAAAAATCTGTCTCAAATTCGGTCCCGTTTTTCTTTGAATAAATAATTTAGTGTAAAATTCAAATATCTCCAAGATGGTTTCAGTGCTTTCTTTAGGGGGTTGGATTAGAATGGAAAAAATCTCGAATATCAAGTGACTAACTTTTTTACTCTATAAAAAAATAAAAATACCCAACTTCAATCTCGTAAATTCCTATCCACAGATTGAAAAGCTCAATAGATTTATTGCTGACCGTTCCGAAAAAGAAATGAAAATTCTTTGAATTATGTGTTTTAAATGAAAAAGCGATTGATTAGCAAAATTCACGTCTTTTAAACTAAACTATTTTAAATGCATGTGTTTGCATTTATTTCATCAATGAAAGTAAAATATTTGCTGAATATCATCTGTGATTTAAATGAAAAGACGAATGTAAAACCACAGGGCATCTAAAACCACAGCAGAGATGATATCGGCTAGAATATTGAGAAAAGTCCTAGAGAACTGAAGAGACTTATGGTAAATGTGATTTAAATGAAATGAAGAATCTGTTATTTTGAAATCGAGTCTTTTAGATGAACTATTTAAAACGCAATTTAGAATTTTAAAAAAATGTTTCAAATTCTTTACATTACGCCTTTGGGTAGACAATTTAGAGTAAAATACATTTATCTTCATCATCATCATCATCATCATGTCGTGCCACTAGCACGGATATCTCTGACCCTCTCTCGCCACTTCTCCCTATCGTTCATCACATCTGGCAGGACTTCAGGGCTACATCCCGTATCCTCCCAGAGCTGCTGAATGTATGTTCGTGCTGGTCGTCCTGCTTTTGCCCGGCCATATGTTGGGGTCCATATTGGCCCAGCGGTTAGAGTGTTCGCCAATGGCCCGGGAGACCTGGGTTCAATCCCAGGTCGAGTCATACCAAAGACTTTAAAAATGGAACTTGATACCACCTTGCTTAACACTCAGCATTATAAGGTACGGTTCAAGGGTAAAGTGGAGCAATCCAGGGAATGGAGTAGCGCCCTCCCCTACACCTTGGTGTAGTAGCTATCGAAAAGGGAGCCTTCGGGTCACCCTCGACTATGGTCGGTAACTTTACTTTTACTTTACTTATTAGCGCGTCCCTGTTTTTCCAGCAGTGTCCTGCATGTCTGGTTCGTCTAACTTGGATAGTTTTCGTGATGAAAGGTAGGTGGCCGTATAGGTGGTGCTTTGTGGGGTGTTGCTGCCAGGACTTGTCCAAGATTGCTCCCAGCATTCTTGTGTAATTGCCGTCTAGCTTTTCTCCAGCCGTTTTGCTAGCGTCCATGTAGTGCATCCATAAAGCAGTAATCCGTAAATCTGCAAATAAGAATAAAGTAAGTAGTGTCCGGAACCTGATGTAAAATAGGAACAAGAAAAGAATAATCTTCTTCCTTAATGGGATAAATTTTCGCAGTGTCGAGATCCCAATGATCCGCAGTTAAAAATAGCGGAAAGCAAAACAACGATACAGAAATACCAGCAAATAGCTCAGGACTTACTTTTATCTATTAAATTTCCAAAATAGCTTAACAGTGGACTTAAGGAATTTAAAACTTACCCACCGTAGAAGATTTTTTGTGACCAACCGGAAGTTTCCTCTACGATAAGGTTTTTTGTCATATCTGTGTCAAGAGAGCAGATAATGAAAAAACCCTGGGATTGGTATAGCCACAATATACAACCCAGGAAAAATGAGAAAAGTGAAACATAACTTAACGTAGGACCCAGATAGCAAAATTTGGGTATCATAATCGGCTGATGGTCCCTTGATAGTGAACATGGGGGATAGCATCGG
Organism: Sepioteuthis lessoniana; assembly: GCA_963585895.1. Taxonomy (NCBI): domain Eukaryota; kingdom Metazoa; phylum Mollusca; class Cephalopoda; order Myopsida; family Loliginidae; genus Sepioteuthis; species Sepioteuthis lessoniana. The sequence continues at coordinate 140,015,088 of OY757904.1, forward strand.
CATTCTGTGAATGTCTGTTGCTCTTTTTTTCAGGTACACAAACGACGAACAACGCGTTCTTCCAATCAGAGATTACTGCGCAGAAATTTGACCATGGAAGATTACAAACTAGCTTTATACTATTATATTTATAGTAAACCTACACAAAGAGAGTATAGAAAAAAATTAAACAAATTTGGTTAGAATTCCCTAGATTTAAGGTCACAAACCAAAGACTCGCTGATCGGTTTAAGAAAATAACAAAGAAAGGCTGATTTTCTGACACTGAAATATTGGAAACGCACTAATAAATATATAGGGAAACATGACAACCAACTACTAATATACTAACCGAGACGCTAAATACAGAAATGCCAGAAACTTCTTACTAAAGGCAAACGGAAAGTACTAACAACCAAGACATCACACACCCAAACGCAATGGAACAATTACCAACACAGGAAGAAAAATGAATGTAAAGATTGTCACAAGAACTATATCTGAGTAGACATCCACATTGTATTCTTTCAGGAACCAAACCTGGAAAACTATCAAAGCAGAAACTGAAAAATAACCGACTTATTAACAAATATTCCAACGAAGTACCTCATGGAATTAAATAGTCTAATCTATGCAGGTGCGAAACTCGTTTATGGAAAAGTTAAGTTTTTACCTGAAGAACAAGAACAGAAAGACTAAACTGGGATGGGAAACTAGATGGTAAAAACTGATAAGAAATCTAAGACTACAAACAAAGATGATAAGAAAAAAACTAAAGATGGAACAAAAAGGGAAATACAACTCCATTAAAACAAAAGATACAACTGGAAGAGATAAGTCAGAAAGTACTGGCGAAATAAGTTTGGCTAAAATGATACCGAGCCAGGACCGGAAAAACAGATAAAACAGAACAAGGATATCATAATAAAAAAAAAAGCCGAATTGATAACCAACATGGAAAAAGGGTTGCAAATAGTCGAAGAAGGCCCTAAGACAAATAAAACATTTGTTCACATAGATCAACACTCAAAAAATACCAGTGGAAAAATCCAGGCTTTGGTAGCATACATTGATTTAGCTATAAAAATCATTTAATCCACGAAAGACTGACTATCGAAATAAACAGATGTTTACAAGAAACAGACATACCTGAACAGATAACCAAAGGGAAGACCATCCTGATTCAGAAAGACCCCTAAAAAGAAACCACCCCTAACAATTATAGACCTAAAATGTGCCCATCGATGACGTGGAAAATACTAACGGCACAAATAAGGGAGTAGATTTACAACAATAAGCCGAGTATTGTTTCCTGGGGAACAGAAAATATGCCACAAATGAACTAGACGGACAGGAGAGCAAATTCATAGTGATCAACACTTCCTCAATGAGATCAAAACTAGACGGAAAAACCTGGATATCGCGTGGATTGACCAAAAGAAATCTTACGCTATGGTCCCTCAACGCTGAATAATAAATTTTTTCAAAATATACAAGATATCCAACAAAGTCATAAAGTTTATCCTGAAATCTTTTGAAAACTGGATAGTTGAATTGACTACAGAAGGAAAAAGTTCAGCTGAGGGAAAAATTCATAGAGGAATATTCCAGGAAGAAGCTCAATCACCATTACCATTTGGGAGAGAGATGGTGTCACTCAATCACATAGTCAGGATAAGCACAGGCGGATAAAAACTAAGCAAATCGCAAGAAAAGATCAATCCTCTAATTTACATTAACGACATCAACCTTTTTGTCAGAAATGAAAAAGAATTGAAAACCCTCCTAAAAGGCAGAGAGAACATACAGTCAGGACATTGGAATGCAATTTGGCATAGAAAATGCGACATGCAATATAATAAGAGGGCAGCATTAAATAAGCAGAGATGAAAGAAAAATTTAAAAAACAACTATATCTCAGGACAAGGAAAAGCTACTCGAAACAAAATTGTTTAGTAGGAATCTCCGGAAAGGGATGAACACCTTGGCTGGTCTCCATCTGAGGTACTAGAGACAAATTTTGCAGTGGATTTGGGAAGAACGTAAATAAATGTAGCCAAGAACAAGAAAACTAATGAACATGCATACGTCCTTGCATTCGACAAACGGTTGAGACAGACTGTTTGTGTCAAGAAAAGAAGGAGGAAGAGGACTTATCAGCATTGAAGATAACGTTCACGCGTCGATACAATGACTCAAGCGTTGAGAAAGACTGATTATAGACCTCAGAAACAATACAGACGACACGGTCAACAGAACAGAAATAATCAGAAAACTGAAGTGGGAAAAAAAACAAATCCGACATTTCAAGCGACAAACGAAATTTCATGCGAGAAAACTTGAATACAGAAAGAAAAGGGAAAACTTAATAGAGAAACTGAATCTCTTCTGATAGCAGCATAAAACAACGAAATAAAAACGTAGCTTAATGTGTACAGCGCTCACCAATGGTCCTGGAGACCTGTGTTCAATCCCAGGTCGAATCGTACCAAAGTTTTAAAAAAATGGTACTTGATGCCTCCACCCCCAGCTATGGGTTAAATAGTACCACTACTGTTCTTCTGAGAATAGCTTTGACATTAAATAACCTACAAATGTTGATATGCCATTAAACAAAGAAACCTTGATGCCGCCAAGCTTATCACTCAGTATTATAAGGTGAGGATCAAGGGTAAAGTGGAATAATCACAGGAACGGGGTAGTGCCCAACCCTTCACCTCATTGTAGTAGATATTGAAAAGGGAGCCTTCTGGTCGCTCTCGACAAAAGTCGCCATCTTTACTTACTTACTATATCAAAGTAAGAATAGTTCAGACACAGCATAATAGCTAATGTAGTTTTATGGTGATAGAAACGAAACCATGAATCACGTAAGCGAATGACAAAAACAATAGCCAAAAAATTGTATAAGACTAGACAGGACTGGGTGGGCAGGATGATTCACTGGAAATTGTGTAAGAAATTGAAATTTGATCTTTCAAACAAATGGTATATGCACAAACCAGAATCCACCCTGGAGAATGAGACGCAGAAACCTATCTGGGATTTTGAGATATAAACGGATCACTTATTCTCGGCCTGACGACCAGACCTAGTGATAGCCAGAAAAAAAGAGAACTCGCTGAATAGTGGCTTTTGCAGTTCCAGGGGATCACACGATAAAACTAAAAGAAAGTGACTTAGACATTTCTAGAGAACTGAAAAAAACTATGGAACATGAAAGTGATGGTAATACTAATTTTTAGTAGAGCGCTGAGTACAGTAACCAAGGGATAGATAACATGACTTGGAGACTTGAAAATAAGAGGATGAGTGATGACCAAACGAAAGAATTATTAAGATCAGCCAGATTACTGAGAACTGTCCTGGGGATTGAGGAGACTTGCTCTCACTCAAACCGAAGTGGAAGACCATCAGCTAACGCTGGTGAGAAAAAAAACTCTTACAAGACTAAAATAAAAATTATAACACAATGAAAACGGGGCTACTAATACTTACAAAATACAGAGTGAGTTAAAGATATATAGTAAATGCACAGGTCGCTACACATTTTCAAATTTGCAAGAAAAAAACTACCTAATGTATATGCACTGCATCGAGCTGTTAGCTAAGAATATAAAAACGTGGAGACTACTACAGAGAATAAGTGAGTGTCCTTGTGGTGTAATGGTTAAAGCGATGGACTGCGGAATAGTAGTAAGAGAGTTCGTACTCTAGTCCCGCTATTACGTTCACTTTCTAGCAAATACACTTAGGAAAAGTGTGAACCCCCTTATCCTACCAGCTATGGGTTAAATAGTACCACTAATGTTCTTCTAGGAGAATAGCTTTCGCATTAAATGACCTACAAAGGTTGCTATGCCATAAAACCCACCAAACCAAACCAATCTAATAGCAACACAAAACAACGCCATAAAGACCAGTTATTTTCCAGCAAAAATATATAGGACGCAATAGAATAGCACGGGAAGATGAAGTTGTGATAGAGACAAAACGGTTAATCCTGTAATTAGCGAATGTAGCAAACTAGTGCAAAACATTTAAACCTTGAAACGAACGGAGAAGGTAAGAAGTAAAGTTGGCGAACTTATTCGAGGGTGCCCCAAAGGGTCCCTTTTTTATAGCTACAACACTGAGGTGTAAGGGAGAGCACTACTCCTTCTCCTTGATTGCTCCACTTAACTCTTGATCCATACCTTATAATGCTGAGAGTTTTGCAGGGAGGCATCATGTACCATTTTTTGAGTCTTTGGTATGATTCGATCTGGGATTGAATCCCGGTCTTCCGGGCCATTAGCGAACACTCGAGGATGACAGAGATGCCAATTATAACTAGAACACTCGGAACGATTCCCTAAGCCCAGATAAGTAGTGTGAAATTGTTGCAAATTGGAGGACGAGCTTAGACCATCCAAAATACGCCATTATTGCGATTGGCCAGAATACTGAGAAGAGTCTCGGTGACTTAACGAGACATGCTGTCACTCAAGCTCCACTGAAACATCATTAGCTAACGCTTGATTAAAAAACCTGCAGTAATAATAATAATCATGACTCGCTAGGAAAAGCGATCCACTAGGAATTGTGCTAGAGATTTAAATTTGACCAAGTTAACAATAGTTCTTGGACTTTTTTCTGGTCCTTAGGACTGTTAGTTCATAAATGAATTCGCACGATGAAGGTATTCCGAGTGATGATAAAATAAAATGTAACAATGAGAACAGACAAAACTTGTTTACCTTTAGATATTTGGAATACTCTTAGCGCTTAAACACTGGAACAAATGTCGTTTAATTTTCTTTTCTAACAACAGAATTTACCGCGCTATTATATAAATAAGTATTACGGCGAAAGCGATTTCTGACGCATTTGTTGAATTAATTATATCCTTCATCTCAAGAGAGATATATTATTATATGACAAATAGACTGTATGAACTAATTTTCTTCGAGTTATTTTTTTAAAGAGAAAACTTTAAACTGTCATGCATTCAATATATTATCCTCTCACATAAATATAATGAAAATGTGGTACATTAAAACTGAGAAACGTTTCTTAATCAAGTTAGAAATCCTTGAAGGTGTGGGTATATGGAGAAAGATATTGACATAATTTAATTAATTTTTGATCAGTCCAATTACATGTGCCAGAAAAAAAATCTGGAATAGATTTTTATAACTAACACAGCCATGTTGGGACGATGAACACTTCTTGGAACATGTGTGTTACGGTAATACCAATCGATGTTAGAGCAGTATGAAAAAAAAGCATGAAATTAAAATATTGGAAAAAATCTATCCCATCAATAACACTGAATTCTTGAAGTGGGTTAGTATATTTAAAAGAATACTGGTGTGCTGGAAAGACTTGTCACTCAGACTCCTTTGAAAAAACAGTTGAGAGAACAGGTGTAAAAAACGTATTTACTATAAAATAATGATAATAAATATATAACAGAAAATTGATGGCAATGCTCAAGACTTTTCACTGGGCAGCTGATATGAACAAAAGAAAAAGAGGAGGAAAAAATTCGTCAGAATTGGTGGATGTGTGATCCTGGCCATTTAGGGGTTCAAACAATATACAAACACACGTAAAGAGAGATTAAATGTAGAAACTAATAAAGGTAACAAAACAAAAACGCAGGGACAGAAAGGAAACAAAATATATGAAAAATCGAACATATAGACGCAGATTGGATTCGTTTGGTTTTATGACATATCAAACATTGTAGGATATTTAATGCCAAATCCGCCTTATACACATATAGTAGATATATATGATTTGTAAACATAGGGCAACAAAGTTAAATAGTTCAAAGTATTGCTGCCTATCCCTAACAATTCAATTAAACATCAGTTATTTGTTTAGAGACGAGTAAATAAGCAAATGGTTCTATTTCAAGCAATTCAATTTAGCGTAAGTCATTTTTTTGCACCCAGTTTACATGTCATAAATTTTTATTTGGCCCATTCATAGGATCCTATCAGATGCTACCTCTCAAAGTCATAGTGGACTTGAGAGTAATGGCAATGAAGGGATACTTCACATTACTTAAAGCTCCCGGGCGTTTATCGAGGTCACATGTTGGGAAGACTTACCCCTCTGTAGAAATGCAGTCTGTATATTTTACAGCCCAAGCCACGTAGACTGATATATACGCCGACAAACCATTGAGTAAGAAACGGATTGACGACTAATAACAGTGAAACTCATATAAAAAAAACTGACTTTGTAAAAGCTGAAGAACACAAGACTCAAAAGAACAGAAAGTGTAGGCAATGGAGAAAGTGAGAGAGTGGGGAGAGACTGAAGTAAAATGTACATGGGAATGCAGGATACTGACACAGAAGGAAGTAAGCCGAAAATTTGAACATGTACAGAAGTACATGAAATCTTCTGGAATTTAGAGTTTGAAACACACCATCTCATCTTCGCGAGACGACTCGACCTACTTTTAATAAATAAAAAGAAAAGACTGGACATCATGCTGATTTGACTGTTCCCGCCAGCCGGTAAAGGAAATAAAAAAAATAGCTAACAGCTAGAAAACTACTTTGATCCAGCCAGAGACAATAAAAAGACGTGAGGAACTAAACATCAGTGGAAGAATTGAGACGATCCAAACCACAACCGTGCCGAAGTCAGCCAAAATTATTCGAAGAATCCTAAATATCTGAGACGACTTGCTGTTACCTACTCTTAACTGAAAAAAAAAACAACAACAATAATTGCGAAACATTTGCATTCAGTAAAATAGTAATAATTGGAGATTCGTTTTTATGAGAGTATTTTGAAGAGAGAAATGTCGATTGATGGTTCATAAATGAAAAATGAGATATAAGAGAAGGAATTAAATGAGCCAACTATAAAAGCATCAGAGCTTTCTGCTGGAAGGAACACAGCAACTGTCTAGAAATATTGGAAACAGATTCAATTAAGCAGAAAGGGATGAAAGAAAGGTCGACAAAGTATATTTCTGATGAACATGGAAAATATTGAAAAACTAATCACAAAAGAAATATGATCAAAGGGATTATTACATGGATAGTTTGTATTATGTTATACTTGAAGAAGACGAGAAATTTAAAATCGAAAACAAGACAGTTGATGACAATGAATAAATTATTTCATTTTAGAGATAACGTCGATATCTATTTTTGAAAAATAAAATGAAAACAGGTGTTCTCAGATGAATATTCTAAATAGAGATGTAATGACGACCTACATAGTTACGGGAATTTAGGAAAAAAGAATATATATATATATATATATATATATATATATACTTCTTTTTTCTTAAAGAATTTATTGCTCTGTATTATTGTTACATTGAGCTCTTTACCAGGAAAATTTAAATATTCATTCTGGAATAATTTCTTGTCCTGATGGAATTACTCCCAACTCCGGTTTAACTTGACCAAAGAATACTTATATATATATATGTTGGGAGAGAGTAAATGTTTTGAAACTCCTTTCGTCAAACACTGATAATCAACTTCACCCTGAACTGGTCATAGAGATTTTTCTTCATTCAATATTAATTTTCGATATATATATATATATCTATATATATATATATATATGAAGAAAATCCTCTGTCTGTTTCAGCTATCGATTGCCAACACATTTCCGAGCTTGCAAACACTGCAGTGTTTTGCGATCTCAAACACACATCGTAATGAATGTTAAGAAAAAAAATTGCTTTAAATTATTTCAGGGAAAACATGAGATATATAAGACAATTAAAGCAGCTGCAAATATCAACTGTCAAATACATAGCTCTAAAATAAAAGGCGAGTGATAGAGATTATGAAATATAGAGTAAAATGATAATTGGCCTAACTGAAAAATAACAAGAGAAGCCCTTCAAAAATAGAACAGTGAACAAGAAAACTAATTCCAATGCATAAAGACTAACACCCAAGTGATGGCATAGACATAATTTGTGTCTAATGTAAAGAACGAGGAAGAGCATTCACAAATGCTGAAGATAGTGTCGAAGATTACATAATAAAACATCAATGAACGACTAATCGCGGCTATCAAAAACATTATAAACAGCACAAGGATCAACAGAACAATAATAACTAGAAAACCGAATAAGAAGTAAAAAATACTCTATGGATATTTCAAGCGACAAAGAAGCAAAATCTCACACAAAAAAACATGGACATAGCTAAGAAATGGAAAAATTAAAAGAGATTCTGAATCTCTTATATCCGCAGGAAAACAACGCCAAAGAAAAAGCTTGACGGCAACTACACAAGAATGCTGCGAGCAATTTTGAACAAGTCCTGGAGGCAACACCCCACAAACCCCAACTGTACGGCCACCTACCTCCCAATACGAAAACTATCAAAGTTAGACGAACCCGGCATGCAGGCCATAGACAGAGAAGCAGATACGAGCTCATAAGTGATGTTCTCCTATGGACCCCGTCATATAGCCGAACAAAAGCAGGACGACAATCTCGAACCTACATACAGTAGCTCTGTGAGGTTAAGGGAGGTAGCCTTGAGGACCTGCCAGAAGCGATGAGCAATAGAGAGGAGAGTGAGAGATGGTCAGGGATACATGTGCTGGCGGCACGACATGATACTGATGATGTCAAAGTAAAAATAGATAAAACGCAGTAAATGGCAAATGTAGGTTTTGTGGTCATAGAAAACATACGGCCAATCATATGAGAAATGAATGCAGCAAATTAACGCAAAAAACAGTTGAAGACTAGAAACGACAACTAAGAAAACGTAATCCATTAGGAATTGAGCAACGTATTTAAATTTGACCGCTCTTCCAAATGGTACATGCAAAACCTGGAATCTGACCTGGAGAATAAAATGCGCACGTTTCTTTGGGATTTTCAGATAAAAAAGGTCACTTAATCTCGGCCAGCCGATCAGACCTAATGATTCTCAAAAGAAAAGAAAAAAAGAGAACCTGTCGAATAGTAGATTGGCCGTCACAGCAGACCAAATACTGAAATTAGATGAATGTGAAAAGAAAGAAAAATACTTAAGCCTTGCTAGAGAACAAAAAACAATGGAACAGGAAAATACCGGCGTTATCAATTGTAATTTTTGCCCTTTCAACAATCACTAAACATTTAATAAATGTAGGAGAAGACGTGGAAATAAGGGGATAAGTGGAGACCGTCGTAATTACAGAATTATTAAAATCGGTTTGAATATTAAGAAGAGTTCGGGAGATTTGAGGAGACTTGTTCTTACACAAATTCCAGTGGATTAAGAATCAGCTTGACCGTATCGATACTGCTATATGGATGCACTACTTGGACGCTAACAAAACGGCTGGAGGAAAATCTAGCCAGCAATTACATAAGCATGCTGCAAGCAATACTGAACAAAGTCCTGGTGGCAAAACCCCACAAAGCACCAACTATACGGCCACCTACCCGCGATCACGAAAACTATCCAAGCTAGAAGAATCAGACTTGCAGGACGCTGCTAGAGAGGCTGGGACGAGCTCTTAAGTGATGTACTCCTATGGACCCCCATATATGGCGTGGCAAAAGCAGGACGACCTGCTCGAACATACATACAGCAGCTCTGTGAGGATACGGGATGTACCCTTGAAGACCTGCCAGTGGCGATGAACGATAGGGAGAAGTGGCGAGAGAGGGTCAGGGATATCCATGGTGTTGGTACGACATGATGATGATGATGATGATGAATCAGCTAACGGAGTAAATAGTAATCAGCAGCTGTCCTAGAAAATGACACACATAAACTCCTAACTGACTTTGACATACCCACAGATCACCTAATCTCAGCCAGAAGACCAGACCTAATAATAATCACCAAAAATATGAGAATTTGCAATGCTGTCGGCTTTGCAGTCTCGGCTGACCACAGAATAAAACTGAAAGAATGTGAAAAGAAGGATAAGTATGTTGACCTTGCTTGGGAATTGAAAAAAAATATGGAACATGAAGGTGACTATTATACTAATTGTGATTGGTGCTTTTGATATAGTAAGTAAAGTATTATTAGAGGGACTATAGGACGTGGAACATGGCGGACGAGTGATTACCATCCAAACTACAGCATTATTGAGAACGACCAGAATACTGAGAAGAGTCCTGGAGACCTGAGGAGACTTGCTGTCACTTAATCTTCTGTGAAAAACCATCATCTAACGCAGATGTGAAAACTATAAGGAGCAAATAATAATAGAAATAATACTAATTATATCTTTCTAAAAATCTATATCTTATTATTGAAGTAAAATTTACTGTTTTCTCTTTTCCTGTTTTGCTTTTAATATAAAGGAACCTGGAAATTTTGATAGTAAGATTACACAAAAAGCTCAAATAAAAATAATTTTTAGCAGTAGCATTTCTCCTCTCAAAGTTATTTGACTAAAACTTTTATATAAAAGCTGTTTATCAAAAAATGGATGATAGAAATAAACAAGAAAGGTAACGGGTGGTTGTTAGTGAAAACATATGTTTGGGGGAATCAAGGTAATCAAGGTAATACAAACATTCAGAATGTGTTATCTTAATTGATATGCTGAAATGCTTACTTCTCTATAAAGATTTAAAAAAAATATGTCACTTGTTTTATCACAGTAATATGTTGTGTTTCTTTTTTTAAAGAATAAGGAAATTTTAATAATTAGAAATAGATATTAAAGAGAAACTGAAACATAAAGACAATATAACTGGAAAATTCTTGCAAGTCACGTGACTGGAACTTTTATACAGAAAGACATTAATGAAAAATACTAGTGATAGGAATAATAAACAAATGGGAATATAACACTCAAACGGTGAGTAAAAATGGGACGTTGTAGAATGCCTCATATTGATCGTGTTTAAGCAACACTAGCATCAGTCATAAGACAATAAACGCACGAAATAGCAGGTGGAATAGTGAAGTATGATTTAAACCTCCATACTTTTAAAAAGGTGACAGAATTTAGCATGTTTTAAACCGAAGCTTTTTTTTTTGTGGGAGAGTCGTTTAAGTATCCTCTTCCTTGTTAAAGCACTAAGTCACATATGTGACAAGAGAATAGATAAAAATCAAACACTGAGACTGGTATATCCAAGGTGTGTTACCCATGAAAAATGACACATTCAAATATAAATCAACATGGACCCACACAACAATTGTGAGGGTCAAGATCGGTAAGTGTTCCTTTGATAGTTTAAATGGCATGATCGGTGGTATGTGAATGTTGGCTGTTCTTATTTTAGGGACACAACCGAAGACTAAAGCCACTATGCATTCGAGAGACGTCAAAGAAAATTATGGACAAGAGAAGTATTCGAGTTTTATTTTAAAAGCAATCCTACGCAAAGAAGATTCAGGAAAAGAATGATGGAGATCTAGATAGAATCCGCAAAATTTATTACAATAAATCAAAGACTTACCGACCAAGACGGACTGATTTTTAAGAAAATTTGGTTATCGGATGTAATGATCGTAAAAAGAGGTGGACAGGCAAATTCTGAAAAATATGAGCAAAGAGAATTCATTAAACGAGTTGAGACATAAAGTATTGAAAACTGAATCACTACTGAACCCAGAAACATTTCAATATAAACAATGAAAGATATGAAAAATTTAGAGCTAATAAAAATACTCATGTGGGAACAGAAAACTGCATGACCATCCCTGAGGAATCAAGACTGAATAAAAGTCAAGTTAGAGCACTAGCATCAGTGGTGACATTTGACTTTACTGCTTCTGAGTTGTGCACTAGAAACGCAAGGTCGCCGAAGAGACGTCAATTTTATTCTTCTTCGTTACTAGTTGTCAGTTTTCAAATTCATCGGGTAAAAATCCTGACTCTGACCACTGATCCAGGAATCACATTTCTCTGTCAACCGATAGCTACTTTCTCCTCTTTCTCGGTCAAGGCCAACTTTTATATTTATCTTTTGATATTGAATCTTCTTGAAAATTACACATTACAAAACAGGAAATGGATGATTTTTCCCGTTTATTTGTTCATTTTTCCGCGGGTAGACACACTGTTACCTGGGTGACGGGGTAGTTTTGTTTTAATGTTTAAACCGACACCAGTATAACTTGACAATGATACATAACACCAATCTTATCTCTGCCCTATGTGGGTATGAAATAACAAAAGGGTTCCATTTAAATGACAGTAGAAATCTCATGAGCACGCAAAAAATGACAATAAAAGATATTTTAAAATCAAAGAGTGTACGCCAATGGCACGGGAGACTTGGTTTCAATCCTAGGTTGAGTCATACCAAAGACTAAAAAAATGATACATGATACTAAGTCGCTTAACATTCAGCATTATAAGGCAAAAGTCAGGGTAAAGTGGAGTAACCGGAGAAAGGAGTAGTACCCTCCCCTACACCTTGATGTAGTAGCTATCGAAACAGGAGCCTTCGGGTCACCCTCAACAACGGTCGCCAAATCTATTTACTTTATATATATATATATATATATATATATATATATATATATATACTTTTTGCTTAAACTAAAATCTATGTGGATGCATCATTACGTCTAAAACATAAGTACAGGCAGAATAACAAAAAAAAAAAAAGGCTAGAAACCAAAAGTGGCAAAAAAAACAAACAACCGCATACATATATTCAGTGACGAACGGGGAATATTGCACACAAGAAAAACCTACACATTACTGCAAAAAAGAATTTTTCAGAGGAAAAGTGAAGCTATTCTAATAGCATCGCATTTTCGTGATCAATTCAATAAGTTTCCAGACTTCATTTGTACAGGCATTTAAAATTGTTGTAGACTCTTGAAAATTCAGTATGTCATTGCTATACATCGTATGAAATGACTGACCAATCTTTATGATTTCAGATTTAAATGAACGGCACGATTTGGAGTATACCCTACTAAAACGTGATTGTCACAGCTGTTAATTTCAAAAATGCAATCTGGACGTGAGGACACTTTATAAGAACGATATGTAATAAAATTCTGTTTTAATCATGGAAATATGCTCCAGAAACGTATGGAATACATCAGACTGCTTTTGGACTATTTTGTATGAATCGAGCATCAATTTTTGAGTGGCATAAGAGATTCAAGGAAGGCAGGGAGTCGGTGAGGGATGATGAGAGATGTGGGAGGAGTGAGGAAGTCAATACACCAGAGTTGATTGGCCAAAGGGTTAGGGTTAGGGTTACTATGTTGAGGTTTTAAGGGAGTTCAGAAAAGGATTCCGTCGGAAGAGGCCATCAATCTTCAAATCGAGTCAGTGGCATTTCCACCAGAACAATGCACCAGTCCACAACTTGTCACAGACTATTTGACCAAGATGGGCATCAAGACAGTTCCTCGCCCTCCCTATAGTTCAGACCTTGCTCCCTGTGACTTTTGGTTATTCTGAAAGCTCCGAATCTGTCGTTATGAGACAATTGAGGAGATGAAAGAGGCTGTGACGAAGGTCATTGACACGTTCCCATAAGAGGACTTCCATGGGACCTTCCAGAAGTTGTAGGAACAGTGCATTGCAGCCGGTGTATATTACTTCAGAGGGGACTAGAGTTTTATGTGGGTACTATCAATAAAAGTCCCCAAACGAAAAAAAAAAAGGCTGGAAACTTATCTAGTTATCCTCGTAAATGCCATAAAGACTGATTACGTTAAAGCGAACATCGATTATACGCAAGAGAATAGCAAGTGTAGGTTGTGTGTAGAAAGATGGGAAATATTGATAACATTGGAACGGAATGTTGTACAAGACTATGCACGATTGGGTGGGAAAGGTGATCAATTAGGAATTGTGCAAAAAATAACATTTTAAATCAACTACCAAGTAGAATATGTGCACACCAGAGTCCATCCTGGAGTATGAGACGCATAAAATTCATTGGCGTAGTGAGATACAGTCTGATATATTAATACTGGCCAAAAGACCAGATCTAGTAATAACGAGAAAAAAACACAACTCCTCGTGGATTTTACTGTTCATGTGAACCATGCAATGAAAACCAAAGAAAGCTAAAACATACAGAAATACTTGAACCATGCCAGAGAGCAAAAGAAATTATGGAACAACAGAATCGCTATAATACTAATTGGAATCATTCGTTTGGAACGGTCTCCAAAGGAATCGAAAAGGATTCAGGAATGTTTTATATCGGAAAAAATGCAGACCATTCAGATTACAGCATTGTTGAGATCGGTGAGAATACTGAGAAGAATCCTAAAGACTTGATTAGACGCACCGACACTTAGACTCCAGTGAATGATTACCAGTTAACGCGAGTGTGAAAAACGTAAAAGGGGTAAAATCATAATAATGATAATAATAGAAAGAAGTGAAAAGAAATATAAGTTCCTAGACCTTGCTTGAGAACTGAAAAAAAATCAATGGAACATTAAAGTGACGGTAATACTAATTGTAATTTGTACGCTCGGGGCAGACACCAAAGAATCAATGAAGGGGGTAAAAAATAGTTTAATAAGTAGACTAGTGGAGATCATCCATACGACTAGATTATCTAGATCGGCCAAAATACTGTGTAGAGTTCGAGAAAATTAAGGGGACTTGGTGTCATTCAAATTCCAGTAAGAAATTATCATCTAACGCCGGTGTGAAAAACTCGGAAAATGATAAAAATTTATAATTATTTTACTCCTTCATTTCCTTTTCATATTCCATGGTTTTTTTTTCAATTCCCTAGCAAAGTCGAGCTATTTATCTTTCTTTTCGTTTTCGTTCAATTTTACTTTGTGCTCGGCCAGGACAGCAAGGTCTACAAGTTGGTAAGTTCTATTTTCTTTTTTTTCTTTTTTTTTTTTGTAAATCATTACCTGGTCTGGCTGTCTGGACGAGATTGGGTGATCTGTTTTTATTTTGAAAAACATGAGGAGTTTATTCGTCTCATTCTCCAGGAGAGATTCTGGGTTGTGCATTTACCATTTATTCGTATGGTCACATTTAAATTTCTTGCATAATTTTCTGTGGATCACATTTTCCATCCAATCGCGTCTAGTCTTATACTCTTTATGAGTAAGATTGCTCTATACACTTATTATGTGATTGATGATTTCGTTTTTATCACTACTTTATCTACATCTGCTGTTTTGTTGTGTCTTTTCTATTCTTGCTTTGTCAATGTTGTGTGCAGCTGTTGGAAGAGATACGGTTTCTCTCTTAAGGTTTCCCTTTTTTAAAGCCAGATCCATGTTTTCCAGTTGTTTTCCTTCCCATTTTTGTTTCCTAGTTATTGCCATTCTGTTGTCCATCGTGTTATCAGTATCGTTTCTGATGCCTGTAATCAGTGCTTCAAAAATACGCATTCGACGGCCAGTAAATTCGTCAACATTTTACATTCTAATAATAATAATAATAATAATAATAATAATAATGACCTGACTTTATTATAATCAACAAAAAAAAAGAAAATCTTCAAAATTGCCAACTTTGCTGTCCCGGCTGATCACAGAATAAAACTGAAAGAATGTGAAAAGAAAGATAAGTACCCCGACCACTTGAGAATTGAAAAAACTATGGAATATGAAGCTGACTATTATACCAATTGTGAATGGTGCTTTTGGCACACTAACTAAGGATAGTTAAGGCGTCTGGAAGATTTGGATGTTGGAGGCTGAGTGAAGACCATCCAAACAACAGCATTATTGAAAAAAGCCAGAATACTGAGAAGAGTCCTGGAGACTTGAGGAGACTTGCTGTCACTCAATCTCCACATAAAGACCATCAGCTTACGCTGATTAGAAAAACTCTAATGAATAATAATAATAATAATAATAATAATAATAATAATAATGATAATAATAATAATAGAAAATTACTCGTACAAGGGCAATTTTAGAAAAGACAACGCCAATCATAGATAAATAATAACCCGTTTCGAGAAGCTAAACTCTGTATCAGACACTTCACGAAAGGAATAAACTCTGAGAGAGAGAGAGAGACCTCATCGTTGTTGATACGCTATACAATTTTTATAATGGACACAAAAGTGTTTCTGATAAATAAACCCAAAGACATGAGAGTTGATGATAATGCACAAGGCCTTATACTTGACAAATGATATAGAGTGACTACATGTCCTTAATAAGAAGGAAGATGCCCGGTCGGCGTTTTTGATTTTGTAGATGGGTCAATTCAAAGAATGAAGGGATACATTAATTAGTGTAAGGATACCCTGTTTACCAGGAGGATCAATAGCAAAATAAGGTGAGATAAAAATATGAAAGAGAAATGGAAAAAATATTGTGTTGATACTTCAAAGGAGAAACTTTGGAGACGATACACAAGATGAATTAGATATGGCAAAGAAAGAGAAACCTCAAGAGATGAACTGAATATCATTTAATAACAAAATAATGCTATAGGACTAATTTTTCTTAAATAAAAACGAATTATGCGTAAACAAATAGCAAGTGTTTAGTCAGAAGAAATGGTTTATCATATCATAAGTGAATTCAGTAAACAAGCACAACCGATACGGAGAACTGAATGTGAAATGTGATCAACTCAATTGTGCGAGTGGAAAAAAAGTCCCTTGACAATCAAGTGGTATATCCAAGTAAATAAGACGCATACAAATCGAGGATTTTTATATGCAAAAGAATCACCGAATTCCGCCCAGGAGAACAAATTTAATGCTACTTTAAAAGAAAAAAAATGTCATGTTGTTGACTTTACTGTGGTAGCAGACCAGAAAGTCAAAATAAAAAAGAAATAAGTGCAAGTTTAAAACTTCGATTTTACTAGAAATTGTAAAACCTACGGAACAAGATAATAGTGGCGATATCAAATTAATTGTAGCATTTGTAATAGTTCTTAAAGGCTTGAAAAGTGGTTGAAGATCAAGTGAAGGTTTGAAACCATACTGACCACAGCATTGCAAATATGCGGCACAATACTCTAGAGTGCCCTTAACACCAAAGGAATTTAAAGAAAGTTTGCTGTTACCGAGAGTCGAGTGAAAGCCCATCTGTTAAAAAGACCACAGGAAGTAAAATAATTATGTATATATATATATATATATATATATATAAGATATATATAAGATATACACAGAAATTAATGATTCTAAGTTTTTTTCCATTGTGAAGTTATCATAATCCTTCAACAATTGATCGATTTATTCAATCGGGTAAAACTTCATTCATAATCGTGGAGAATTTAACAAGAATGACCAACCTCTAACGGGCCTCGTTTTCTTTAACAAAAAACTTATTTGCATTCATGCAAGGCCAGATCATTATAAATGGATTACACATACGATATGCACTGGTTTGTGCTATAGCTAAAATGCCTTCATTTTTTCCCTGGTAAATAATAATGTCACGTGAGTGCAGTCAATTTAAATAAAAATATATTTTCCAATTATTTTCAAATACCTCTCTGAAGCAGTACTGCAAGTCAAATGAATCTTGTTACATAGGCCACGCAATAACCACCATCCACTTAGCTTTCTACTTAAAACAGGATGTCAATCCAGCTTCTCAACCTAATTAAAGTTCCCCTGTGAAGCCTATTTAAACGTCAATATGTACTACAGGACATATCTTAATTAAGATAATCTTATTGTTAATCAATTGATAAACACTGCGTTCAATACTTTTCTTTAAACATTGATATGTATCCAAACACACACACAGACACACACACACATATATATATATATATATATATATATATATATATATATACATATATATATATATATATATATATATATATATATTTTTTTTTTTTTTTTCATCCACAGACAGACTGTTTAGTTCTAACAGAACTCTTCAGTGTGGCTAGACACGCAGGACGCTCGAAGCCGGGATCGAAACCCGTTCAACTTTACGTTAGCCTAAGTTTCAGACCTCTCGGCCACCAAGCGGACCACGTTAGCTAAGGGAATTGTTGAGAGAGAGAGAGAGAGAAAGAGAGAGAGAGAGAGAGAGAATTTAAATCGTTTCTATTTCATCTTTTACAAATTGCTTCGAATCCATGAAAAGACAATAGTTTTCACCTTCCTACCGCACATATGCCTTATTCTGCCTGTCCTACACGTATCCTTCGTACTCAAAACTATTTTAAAAGTTTTCTGACTTACACTTGTCGTTGTTGTTGTTCTTCTTCTTCTGTTAATATATATATATATATATATATATATATATATGTGTGTGTGTGTGTGTGTGTGTGCGTGCGCGTGTGCGTGTGTGTGTGTGTGTGTGTGTGCCTGTTCAAACTATTCTCTATGTGTATAACTGAAACTGAAGGTCTTTCTTTTATTGATCGAAGAAATATATAATTTTGATTAAATATAATATGTTTTTTATACGAATCATTTACTGCAACTAGTGTGTGTGTGTGTGAGAGAGAGAGAGAGAGAGAGAGAGAGAGAGAGAGAGAGAGAGAGATATGCAGTAGCAATTTTGAAGAATAATATAAGTAAACAGGTGTCTTAGGTCTAGCATTATTTCCTTACACATAAATATCAAATACTTCTGAGTCGTCCATTTGACTTTACCAGCCACATTTTTGATGCTCTAATGTACATAAGATAAGATAAGATATTTCTTTCGTTTTTTTTATTTAGTAATATACTTATTCTTTCTTTCATTTTATATAGATTGGAAAAAAGCATTTTAAATGTTCCAATGCACCTGGGGATGTTGGAAGAGGCTACCATCCAAAATAACAGGATAAAATTATAAAGATGAGGAATAGGTTAATAATAACAAGAATTAATGGAAATATTCATCTCACAACATGTCTGCTTCTTTAAAATTAATATATATATATATATATATATATATATATATATATATATATATATATATATATATATATATATATATATATTGATTTCTTTACTAAATGACTTGCGGCTAGGACAATTTAAATGATCTTGTTACTTACTGACTTTGAAATGAAATTGAATACATTTAGTTAAAAGTTATGAAATGTTCCATTCAGATAATATTAAGATGAAAATTACTCCCAATTTCTGATCAAAAATTCAATATATATAAATAATTCTGTTTCATATACAAACATTTATTTTTGTTTTCACTCGTACTAAATAGGAAAAGAAGAAAAGGCATTTTAATATGAAACAAAACATATCATCATCTACAATGTTAATTATGAATATCATATGTTTACATATGATATTCATGTGACGTTCGGTTTATATATATATATATATATATATATATATATATATATATATATATATATATATATATACGGTATTGCGGGAAAATCGGTAAAAGCACAACAAAACGAGGTGCATTGATTACAATAATAATCTGCAACTGATTGGAGGTGCAAGATTTGAAGATCTGCGTAGAGTGGAGGACACCTTCCTTGCCAGTGATTCCAGATTCACTATAACTCGGAGTAGCAGAACTTTTTATGTCCTAACTCTAGGTAAAATGTATTCCTTTAAAACAATTCACAATTGATAAGACTGTGTAAAAAAATTTCTTAAAGAACAGCTAAATAAATAATGCAAATGTGAATGTACAATGAAAGCTATTTAGTAATCATAGGCATGAAATAATATTACCCTGGATGACAAGTAATTAAAATCAATCAATCCTGCACGTAAAAAAATAGAGGCGCTTTTGGTTGCAGTTGGAAATGGACGCAGTGACTTAATTTCAAATTCGGGACGAGTAAGCCTGCATTTCACATAGTCCATATACCTTAGAGAAAGCTATGAATCTCGCTTCAGTAATTGGGAAATAGTTGGGAAGACTAGGGCTCTACAACTTTGGAAGAACAAAAATAAAAATAAAACTGAATTCAAATCAGTTAAACACTGCTAAATATTGATCCTGTGTCACATCATCTTCGTGCACGAGGGTTGGATAAATACATTTAAATAAATACATATTATTTAAGGAAAGTAATAATCATATTCGTGATATCAAACGAATTGATGATGTTTATATAACTATAAAACAACTTCATATTTTCTAAAAAGCACCTCAAGCGTGAAGTCAATAACTTGATATATTTATTCAGTAATCGAATCCTTTGAGTGAATTAATTATGTGATTGGGGAATCCAAGGCAGATCAAGAGGAAATAGTGTGTCGAAAATTATCGATTGAAATTCTAGAACAATGAACTGTCATTGGCTAATGCAGCCTCAACAATGTCTGCCCTTTTTGCGGTATTAAACTATCACCCAATAATTTAATTGAACATTAGCCAAAAGATATGTAAAAGAAAAGAAAAACGAATCGAATTATCAATCCTTTCTTTTGGTGTGAATTAAATAAACCTTGTAATCTCCTTCCGGCTGAATAAGGGATGAAAACGGTAGCGATTTCTTTGATGATGTAATAAAATTAGATGGTGTCTGTTGGAACTTTTAGGGCCATGAAAATATCTTCGAAAAAAAATATCTTGTTTCATTGCTGAATCTCTTGTATTATTAACTATCAATCTTCCTCAAAAATATGCGATGCTAATTTAAGAAACTTATTTTAAAAATATATTTCAATCTATATTGTCTCAACAATATCTTCTCATCCTTTGAAAGATTTTTTTTGTTTGCTGTTGTGTGCATGCGTATGTGTGCGCATGCGTGTGGGTGCGTGTGTTCGAGAGAGAGAAAGAAAGGGGGTGCCGGCGTGTGCGAAATTGTAACTCTCTCTTTTGCTAAAAAATTAAATAAATTTAAGTTATTATTGACTGGAATGGAACATTCATTAAGTGATTTTAATCGATTATCATACCACATAGAGTTATTGAATTCCCAGGTTTTAGAGAATCACGTTCCTTGGATGTTCATATCTAGATTTTTCTTTGAAAGTTTTCTAATTTTACACAAGCTTCTATCGAATATGAATGAGTTTGAAAAAGATGTATCTATAGATGATAATCTAGCATGAAATACCAGTCCAGGTCACAGTGGACCTGATGGAATGTCACTGAAGAGGTACTCTACTCTCAAGAGATCTCCTGAAAAATCGTGTTAATTTAAGATTTGCAATTATGTTATTTATCGTCTAATCATTGTAGAAAGTTCATAAACGTACGTAATCGTAAGCATTTTTAAATAGAAAAAGTTGTCTGTCGTGAATAAGATATTTAAAAAAAATTAAACATTAAATTAAAAGAGTATCTGAATTAAAAACTAAATAACTTCATGCAAAAATTATTTAATTGAATAAATTGAAAAGAAAACGAATGGAAATCCACACTATCGTTGATGATTTGATGGAAAGAAAACAAGTGTTTACAATAAACGATTGATTTACATGTTATTCACTAATTAGTTCTTAGTTTTGGACACACTTTGCTTCCAGTACATACTGTAACTATGTGGTCAAACATATATAATATTATGCTCTCCTAAACGAGCAGGAAGCAACAACATTTTCTTTCAAAGTAGTTTGAATTTCCTTCTTCTAGACGAGATGTCTTACCAAGACAAACGAGATCAGGCTACTCTAGCCTGTACATATAGCTGAAAGGAACGGCTTGATTCAAACTTTTCCCAAGGGCATTAGCGAAAACTGAAAAGCAATTAGTTTCATCAAGGATTTTACCGCTAGTCTCCGATTACTTAAAAGACTTATCACTTCTTAACTTCGTTGTTTTAACGGTAACTTGACCTTATGTCATACGGTTTTCTACGTAAATACATTATTACTTTAAAAACGGATCGAGAATCTTTATGTACATAAATAATCATGTTGTTCTGAATATATTCTTATGAATATTCGTGATTTTGTTCTATCAATGGGTTAATAATGAATACCGTGTTAAGACATCATGAAATTAAATTAATCATACACACATTTTAATACGAGAAAGAACATTGCTCACAAAACAAACTATTATCACAAACGTCCTACTTAATTCGTAACTTCATGCGAAATCACGATGATATCTATTTATCTATCTATCTATCTATCGATAGATAGATAAATGGATTCTTCTCTTAGACAAATTGTAAATACGTAAGTGACATCTAAAAAACGTGTTAATCTATGCATTTGTAAACAATTAGTAAAATGTAAATACAAAACTTCTTGATCGGATTACAAAGGATTTTTGGCTTTAGAAACGATCCTATAATCTAATAATTTTGGTAACATAAAAAAGGGTCCAACTTCACAAAAAATCGACTTAAAATCTTGTATATCCGTTACATAAGTTAAGTGATATTGTTTTGTATGCATTTTGTTATTACTTAATAAACCCATTAAATTACCAGTGATTTTATTTGGTTTTCAATCCTCTCTTTTTCAGTATACAAAAATATAGAAATAAGTGACATTTTATGTATTCACACACACACACACACACACACACACACACACACACACACACACACACACACACACACACACACACACACACACAGAGCGAAGGAATTTTTACGTATATATATATATACATATATGCTTATGGCTAACTGAAGAGTTCAATTCAAGAGAAGGGCTTTGCTTTTGTGCTTAAGAGGCAACCGCTAATTCCCCGCTCGAGTCTCAACCCTCGGGAAAAGGGGAGAATTTATGTTTCAGTAGGAAATCCCCTCAGTCTTCAAAGACAGTTTAATCAAGAATATTAGGTTTTTCAACCAACCAACACACACACACACACACAGATATATAGATAGATAGATAGATAGATAGATCTTGCTCTCACAACGTAGGATCTCAGAGGCCCAGAATGTATGGGTTACCTAAAATACACAAACCTGATGTTCCTCTGGGTCCCATTCTTTCTATGTACCACTCAGTTCAACATTCTTTGGCTAAATGGCCTGTCGATTGTCTTAACCCCGTCTTAGAATTTTTTTCGGGGTTTTGCGTAAAAGATTATTTTACATTCGCTTCTATTATGCATCGACTCCCTTTTTGTAATGATTCCCAATTCTTAGTTTATTTTGATATTGTTTCATTATTTACCAACATTCCATTGGATGAGACAATATCTATTTGTGCTGTCTTTCTATATCGTGGACCATCGACGTCCGTTCTTTCTTTTCCAGAAGACGTTTTTGTTGAGCTTATGGAAATTGCCACAAATTAATGTCACTTATCTTTAATGAAGTTATGTATCGTCAGACTGATGGTATTAGTATGGGTTCCCCTCTTGCACTCATTCTGGTGAATATTTTTTTGGGTTTCATGAAAGACTACTGTTTTTTAAACCCTTTATTTACCGACGTTACGTTGACGACACTTTCGTTTTCTTTAGCTCACGTAACGAGGCTTTGAAGTTCTTCCATATGTTGAATGATTTACATCCGTCTTTATCATTCATTATGGAAGAGGAAAATAAAAAATTACTATTTTTAGATGTGTTGGTTGAAAGAGGTGAGTCGGTTTTCCTCACATCTGTTTATAGAAAACCCACGTCTACAAGGCTGTATCTGAGCTGGAATGCGTTTGCTCCCAGGTCTAGGAAACTAACTTTAATTAAGTGTCTTTCTTTTAGAGCTTTAAACATCTATTTCGACAGCGATATTGAAGAAGAACTGGAGTTAATCAGAGATTTATTCCTCAGTAGCGAGTATCCAGAGGAAGTCATTGACGATAATATTAATTAAACTGTGACTAAATTTCACAATGAGAATAAGATGTTTGGTCAATCGAAATGTCCTGTTTACTTTACACTTCCTTGGATTGGTCCTGCTTGCTAGTCATTTGCTGATAATGTTGCCTCCTCGGTGTATCGTTGTTTTCATGTTGTTAAATGTTAGATCTATTTTCGCTAATAAGATGGCCTTCAACTCCATACATAAGGATGTGCTACCTATCTTCAACCAAATTCTATTAATTCATAAGTTTAATTGTTGGTGTAATTCAACATACAAAGGTTGTACGCGCCAACGTTTGGAAGTTCGAGTAAGACAGGATGTACCCCGAGGTATTTTAAACAGTGGCAGAGTAACATCCGGGCACTTACAGGCTCTTGATTCGGCTATTGGCGTGCAGGACCAACTACCAAGACGACTGGTTTTCTGTTCTGCAGAGAGTGAGGAGTAAAATCTACTGAACATCTTAGAGGCAATCTAGATTTTTTTTTAGATCGCTCCTCTCTATGTAGACAGAGAACCAATAATAACTTACTTATTTTGGGAGACATATTAGGTGTGACATAAAGTTATCCATTTTTTGTCACATTTTCTCATCATTTTCCCTATTTGTATTACCCCTTTTTTAACCGATTCTCCAGTGGGATTGTATGAATAATACCGGAAGAAAGGGCTCTAGCATTCTTTCATTTTTTTAAAATAATTTGGTTTCCCTTAAACAGATGATTTCCCTATTTGTTTGTTTATGTATATTTGCGTGTACTAAAAACTTAATTAAATATATATATATATATATATATATATATATATATATATATATATATATTGTTCATGCGTTTGCGTGTGTGGGTGGTAAAAACTAAAAATCCAGATTTCAAACCTCCTTTGAAATTAATGAGAAACCGTTTTTCCGGGTTACTCTCGGTTTCGTGATATTTTCTTTTTTATTCTTAATGCAACACGCGTATAATATGAAAATATATTTTTGAAAATATTTACATTAGGTCTCTGATGACCGAAAGAATGATTAAATAGTTTTAATTTAATCAGATAATATTTTTAGCATCGTCAGATCAAATGAATTTAAAATATGATCTTGAAATCAATAGAGATTACCATATACAGTTCGCCATTTCTTAGAAATACAATTTATACTGAATTACATCCTTACTCAGGTAAACAGTAATTCGTGAAGCGATCATTTAAAGATGTTAACTGAGGCAAAATTTAAAATTCAGTTGAACAGAATGAATATCCACTATTTCAGCTAAAACACACATATCAGATTTCACTACTTATAACAGGTCAAATATTCAAAATCTTTCTCTCTCTCTCATATATCATCATCATCATCATCATATCGTGCTGGCAGCACGGATATCCCTGACCCTCTCTCGCCACTCCTCCCTATCGTTCATCGCCCTAGGTAGGTCTTCAGGACAACATCCTGTATCCTCACATAGCTGCTGAATGTACGTTCGTGGCAAAAGTTAGAAATACGTATCGAATACAAAATCAATAGATAATTGCCTAGTTAATAGTACCATACTACAAAATTATTATAGTTCCCAATAGTTTGAACTTTAAATATTTAAACATTTATATAATGGATAGATGGAGATATGACATGATTCGTTCGGTTACCAAATTCCGTCCTACCAACGATACTTAGACTACACAAACTTTATTGGTTAGAATGCATTAAGCCCCATTACGCCCCCTCCCAAATAGATGCGTCCAAACAATGATGCTAAAACTACGTTTATTTTTGCCGTTATTCTTTTTTTTTTTTTTGCCGTTAATTCCAGATTTAATATGACCCGGAGTAGCAGTGTCTGTTATGTCTAATCAAAGTGTAAAATTGATCTTTGCAAAATATCTGTATTAGTTTGTATTAGCTGATATATTTTAACTATGTGCGAATAAAGTACATGGAAAATTAAATAATATATAAACATACATTGTACGCAGTTCCTCAACGTCAATGTATTGAATACCCGTAGACCGGTTGAAATTAAACCTTATAGTCAATCAAGCACACAATAAAAAGAGTAAATCATAAAATAAAAGATCCCCTACAGGATTGAAATTATATAAGCCTCCAGCAAAAAGCCATAGTCTTAATCTAAAGGAAACATTTGTAGCGTTTTTTGCATAATTAGTTATATATTCCACAGGCTCTTTTCTTGAGACCTATACTCTCAATTCTGGATAAATACCCAAACGTTTCTTTAACCTCTGTAGTTGAAATGGATTAATAGATTGAGGTTAATTTGTCCATGATAACATAAAACAAACAATAACATAAACAATAATGACAAGACTAAACTTTTTTTTATTCTAATGAAATATGCCAGGATTACACACTAATGAAATGGCTATATATATATGTTCATATCTCAGTGATAAACATGTGATTATCTATTTACAAAAAACAGTAAATTGAATCGTTATAATTCCTTTCAGAATTTTTCATTAAAAAAAATTAATATCATCTGTAGATTTTCCTTGATTGTGTCTCTTATGATACCTAATCATGAAATTTCTATGTTGGGCATACTACTATCGGACTTTCCCAAAGATTGGCTTGTCATTTGCCACCTCAAAGTGCCGTCGATATAAACCATTTGAAAAGATGTGGTCAGTATTTATGCTTCAAAATAATTGTACGTATACCAAGGTGACCAGAATTCCGACAGGTAAATCTTTATTTCTACCTGACTATTGCCTACTGATCAGAGTGTGACGAATACATTTTTTTCGTTGTTCTTGAATTATATGGGGAATAGATTTTAAAGCGCAAAGAATTGTGTACTCTTGAATAACAATTACTCCCAGGTTCACTTTGACTCCCAGGAGTTGTAACTGTTAGGATCTCATGCATGGATCAAATAGATCCCTTGGTAGATTATTAATGTGAGTAATGTCTGCTATTATATAATCATTTGTAAAAACCTCCAAATACTACAAAAAATGTTAATACATATGACAATCTACACAAATACCAAATTTCTGGGTAAAAAAATAACAGCATATTTAATGACATATTTTTAAAATATCAATCAACAAATTGTTATAAACTAATTCTCTAGAAATAAAGATTCGATTGAGGATCCAAATTATGTAAACGTCCATCAAACAATTATTTCATAAATGTTAAAGAAAAAAAAATGTTTTTAGCATAACAAGTATTTTACAACAATATATTTTAAACACGTTCCATCTGTTTCGTTATTTTAAACCTAGAGTTTATTATTCATCTGTTGTTAAGATTAATAAAGAAATCAAAATTATACCGATAATACCGATCGGAGTTTGACTATGATATTTTGGTTACGTTATTCTTGAATAAGATGGCAAATGCTGCTATACGACTGAGATTTACAAATTTTCATTGAAATGCAGATAGAATGATTACTTAATCCCCGCGAAGTATGACATCTGATATGAATACACTGCATTAAAACAAACATGTCTTTGCCTTAGCAATTAATCAAGCACAAAATGCTAATTTAAAGAGAATATATTCGTTTCATTGATATCTGTCCCTGGCCTATGCGTGTTCTTGACTAAATAATTATAGAGTTTCTTTTAGATTCTGTTAACATCGATATCATGTAAATTTCTAACAGGGAATATGAAATGAAATTCACGCAGATAGTCGTCAAAGGCCAAGCTATTATTTGAAGGTTTTAGAGTAAGTTCTTGCAGGAATTTCTTTTTCTTTTCACTAAAAAACCTCTTTTTTATCTCCATATCTTTACTGTGTTTTAATAGGGAAATGGTTATGATTTCAGTAAATATAAACCTTATAAAATTGGGAATCATTTTAACTATAGCAAAAAATAAACAAAAAAAAAACAGATACTACTACTACTACTACTACTACTACTACTACAAAAAATATAATAATTCTGACATGGCTGCTTAGCAGAAACCGGAATAGAGAAATCAAATCACAACTTACACCAACACTGAATAAAGCCATAAGAAATAAAAACTAGAATCGAAACTCATTAAAATATCAAGTATAGGTTATATGGAGAGAGAAAGAGAGAGCGAGAGAGAGAGAGAGAGAGAGAGAGAGAGTGAAAGACAGACAAACAAACAGAGAGATAGACAGACAAAACGAGAGGAGGGGGACCGAGCGTTAAAGCAATAAACTATTTAATCAGTGATTTTAGAAGGACATAAAAGGACGACAAGAGTAGAGGCGACTGGCCAGGCCACAGCACTACCGGTATCAACAAGAATTCATTGATGAGTCCCGTAGGGTTGAAGACTTACTGTCAGTCAGAATTCAGAGAAAATCACAGGTGACTACTTATGGTACAAATCTACAAACAACAAGAGCTAAAGGTTTAAATGAAGAAAGAAAAAAAAAATCAACAGAAAGATAATAACTGCCTCGCCAGTTAAGTATCAGCAAACTTTGAGAGAAAAAACAAAAGTACAAATGCCAGGGAATACTTTAAAATTCAATTAAGCAAACGGAGATAAAAGTACAAATGCCAGGGAATACTTTAAAATTCAATTAAGCAAACGGAGATAAAAGTACAAATGCCAGGGAATACTTTAAAATTCAATTAAGCAAACGAAGATAAAAGTACAAATGCCAGGGAATACTTTAAAATTCAATTAAGCAAACGGAGATAAAAGTACAAATGCCAGGGAATACTTTAAAATTCAATTAAGCAAACGGAGATAAAAGTACAAATGCCAGGCAATACTTTAAAATTCAATTAAGCAAACGGAGATAAAAGTACAAATGCCAGGGAATACTTTAAAATTCAATTAAGCAAACGGAGATAAAAGTACAAATGCCAGGGAATACTTTAAAATTCAATTAAGCAAACGGAGATAAAAGTACAAATGCCAGGCAATACTTTAAAATTCAATTAAGCAAACGGAGATAAAAGTACAAATGCCAGGGAATACTTTAAAATTCAATTAAGCAAACGGAGATAAAAGTACAAATGCCAGGCAATACTTTAAAATTCAATTAAGCAAACGGAGATAAAAGTACAAATGCCAGGGAATACTTTAAAATTCAATTAAGCAAACGGAGATAAAAGTACAAATGCCAGGGAATACTTTAAAATTCAATTAAGCAAACGGAGATAAAAGTACAAATGCCAGGGAATACTTTAAAATTCAATTAAGCAAACGGAGATAAAAGTACAAATGCCAGGGAATACTTTAAAATTCAATTAAGCAAACGGAGATAAAAGTACAAATGCCAGGGAATACTTTAAAATTCAATTAAGCAAACGGAGATAAAAGTACAAATGCCAGGGAATACTTTAAAATTCAATTAAGCAAACGGAGATAAAAGTACAAATGCCAGGGAATACTTTAA
This sequence comes from Sepioteuthis lessoniana, assembly GCA_963585895.1. NCBI lineage: Eukaryota > Metazoa > Mollusca > Cephalopoda > Myopsida > Loliginidae > Sepioteuthis > Sepioteuthis lessoniana. The sequence goes on from OY757904.1 coordinate 140,043,958, forward strand.
AATTCAATTAAGCAAACGGAGATAAAAGTACAAATGCCAGGGAATACTTTAAAATTCAATTAAGCAAACGGAGATAAAAGTACAAATGCCAGGGAATACTTTAAAATTCAATTAAGCAAACGGAGATAAAAGTACAAATGCCAGGGAGTACTTTAAAATTCAATTAAGCAAACGGAGATAAAAGTACAAATGCCAGGGAATACTTTAAAATTCAATTAAGCAAACGGAGATAAAAGTACAAATGCCAGGGAATACTTTAAAATTCAATTAAGCAAACGGAGATAAAAGTACAAATGCCAGGGAATACTTTAAAATTCAATTAAGCAAACGGAGATAAAAGTACAAATGCCAGGGAATACTTTAAAATTCAATTAAGCAAACGGAGATAAAAGTACAAATGCCAGGGAATACTTTAAAATTCAATTAAGCAAACGGAGATAAAAGTACAAATGCCATGGAATACTTTAAAATTCAATTAAGCAAACGGAGATAAAAGTACAAATGCCAGGGAATACTTTAAAATTCAATTAAGCAAACGGAGATAAAAGTACAAATGCCAGGGAATACTTTAAAATTCAATTAAGCAAACGGAGATAAAAGTACAAATGCCAGGGAATACTTTAAAATTCAATTAAGCAAACGGAGATAAAAGTACAAATGCCAGGGAATACTTTAAAATTCAATTAAGCAAACGGAGATAAAAGTACAAATGCCAGGGAATACTTTAAAATTCAATTAAGCAAACGGAGATAAAAGTACAAATGCCAGGGAATACTTTAAAATTCAATTAAGCAAACGGAGATAAAAGTACAAATGCCAGGGAATACTTTAAAATTCAATTAAGCAAACGGAGATAAAAGTACAAATGCCAGGCAATACTTTAAAATTCAATTAAGCAAACGGAGATAAAAGTACAAATGCCAGGGAATACTTTAAAATTCAATTAAGCAAACGGAGATAAAAGTACAAATGCCAGGGAATACTTTAAAATTCAATTAAGCAAACGGAGATAAAAGTACAAATGCCAGGGAATACTTTAAAATTCAATTAAGCAAACGGAGATAAAAGTACAAATGCCAGGGAATACTTTAAAATTCAATTAAGCAAACGGAGATAAAAGTACAAATGCCAGGGAATACTTTAAAATTCAATTAAGCAAACGGAGATAAAAGTACAAATGCCAGGGAATACTTTAAAATTCAATTAAGCAAACGGAGATAAAAGTACAAATGCCAGGGAATACTTTAAAATTCAATTAAGCAAACGGAGATAAAAGTACAAATGCCAGGGAATACTTTAAAATTCAATTAAGCAAACGGAGATAAAAGTACAAATGCCAGGGAATACTTTAAAATTCAATTAAGCAAACGGAGATAAAAAGAAAAAAGAAAGGGAGGAGTTTGTGAGAAGAGCCCGACAATTTCCTGTAATCTAACTCCGGAGAAGAAATCTAAATAAGGGATTAAATACTGGATTGTGTTCCGTGTAAGATGTTTTGTATCCTCAAGGGAGGAATTCAGACTAAGTGATCATAAGTGACGACAATGCACAAGACCTTGGACACAATGATAACATAGAAATACTATACGGAGAAGAGAGCTCACCAGTAATGAGGATTGCATGTATATAGCAATTGTAGAAATAAAAAAAACAAAAAAAAAAAAATTACAGCAGCCATTAACAGCGATAACATAAGAAGTACATTAAAACAAATAGGAAAACAATAATAATTACATGGAGAAAAAAATGAGAATCTAAATAACATGGATTCTTCCTGCATGAAATTAAGAAGGTGAAACCTATTGAGTGGAACTTAAGGGTCAAGAATATCTTTCAAAGGAGATAGTTCATTTATCGATAGTAGGCTTAAAACTAACTAGCGTGAAAAACTCGAAAGAAATGATATAACAATTCTTTATTTCTTCGGATTCTGGTATTTCACTTTAACTGAATATTTTGAATGATGATAAATTTTGAATACCTTTACTTTTTTTTCAAATGTTACAGTTCTAATGTAAAACTTTACAACGTCTCGTATTGTTTTTATATTTCGACTTTATGGCTTGTTCTTTGTGCAAAGCACGTGTCGATATCAAAAGTAAACGACGATTCTCTGGAGTAAAGTGAAATATTTTTACATGGTTCATTATTTATTCTTTCAGATAATCTTTGGGTTTCTCACTACCGTCTAAAAGAAGCTGATCGATTGAAAGTTTATACGGTCTTATAACTTTAAAACCCTGCAGTAGAAGATGAGAAAAGTTCTGAATCGTTTACCTATTATTACATTTAATTAGCAGTTCTTGAACTAGCTGTCAAAGTAAAAATAGATATTATCTCAGACTCTTAAAAGAGAAAAGCATGTAATGCTTCTATTCATTATTCTCAAATCGTCCCATCTTATATTTCGTCAACTTTGTGAGAATATAGAGGAATTATTTTGTGGTGATAGCAGATAAATTAGATGATCTTCGTTTTATAAAAAAAACACGTTTCTATGTTTTATAAAAACACATGTTTCTATGTTTTATATAAAAAAAACACATGTTTCTATGTTTCTAATACATTTAGTTTCATGGCTTGATCTTGAGTAAATTTTATGGAAACAAAGACTGAATGAAAAGATCTCGACTAGTTCATTAAGACGGAAAAAAAGAGAGACATTTCGTCTAAGAAGACAAACCACTCACTTTATTATAGTGTTTCAACTGCCCTCGGAATCAGTAATAAATTAGGACGATGTGGACTGCCTTTTTCGGTCTATTGTTCTATGAATCGTAGTCTAACCCAGGAGTTTTAAACTGAATGCGAGTCATCTGCCGGTTTCATATGACTAATTTGATTATTCTTTTAAAATTACTTACTTTTGAGTGACTATTTCTATAACCACGAGTTCTCGTGGTTGACTTTTTGTTATCGGTCGAAAAGATGGTCACAAAGCTCACTACATAACGATATCCCCAATACAAAGTGTGCATTTTAGTAAATTAATTCGGACATATTCTTTCGACTGGATATTAAGAGTGGTAAAAAGATTAATTCTTTTGGAAGTAGAATTGGGATCTAGAATTTTTTATATTGTCTAAAAATTAGTTTCAATAATTTAGTTCATCATCAACATTATCATTGAATTTAAAGTTTTGAAATATATTGCAGCGCTTTCTTGAGGAATTGAAATCTAGAAAGGAGTGCGATGCATGTATTTTGCTTGACGATTTGAATGTGTGATACTAGCTCTCGAATCATCTATGACAAATCAGTATTAGACAACGTCCGTATTTTTTAGCGGTTACCACTGACGAAGTATCAGATTGTAAATGTCTGATAATCAGAAATTACATTAGGTTTAATGCTCTTAAAATGATAGTCATCTTAAAACGCTTTTGAATTTTCCTGTAGTTATCTTATGAGAGTATAGCATTGGAGTAAAAAGCTTTTGTTAAGATCTTATATTTTTTGTCTACCCGGGTCAAGGTTCAACAGAAAAGAAAAAAAAAACATTAGGAGGAGATAATTGAGAAGTGGAATGAAATGATACGATATAACCGAAGGCTGTATTGTGGGATGTGAATAGTTTAAAGAAAATTAGATAAAAATTCATATTCCCAAAGACAAATCAATTCGGACAGTAGATTACATCGAAAATATTTCTGCAGTAAGATAAAATCCCACCTCATTATGTTGTAGCTCCAGCACTGGCACTTTGGGGGAATGTGGAGTGCTCCTTCATTGCCATTGCTCCCATTTCCACTAAGACTTGAAGTGGTAGCATCTAATAGTGTTTCACTTATAGGTCAAAAACAATTTTTTGTCCATTTAAACTGATAAAAAAAGTGATTAATGTAAAACCAAATTGTAGCAAACATTATCATGATGTCGTGTCGCCAGCAGGGATATCCCTGACCCTCTCTCGCCACTCCTCTCTATCGTTCATCGCTTCTGGCAGGTCCTCAGGGCTGCATCCCGTATCCTCACAGTGCTGCTGTATGTAGGTTAGAGCTGGTCATCCTGCTTTTGCTCGGCCATATATAGGGGTCCATAGGAGTACATCACTTATGAGCTCGTCCCTGGTTCTCCAGCAGTGTCTTGCATGTCTTCTTCCTCTTTGATAGTTTTCGATATGGGAGGCAGGTGGCCGTACAGTTGGTGCTTTGTGGAGTGTTGCCTCCAGGACTTGTTTAATATTGCTCGCAGTATTCTTGTGTAGTTGCCGTCTAGCTTTTTCTTCAGCCGTTTTGTTAGCGTCCATGTAGTGCATCCATATAGTAGTATCGAGACGACCGCTGCTTGGAAGAAACTGCATTTCATTTTATCTGTCAGGTCTGACTTCCATAAGACCGACAGCTTATCGATTGCTGTCCATGCCTTCATTAGCCGCGTGTCGATGTCTTTTTCGGTAACAAATATACTCTGACTATTTAACTATGTGTTTACACATAACTAATGTTCAATTTAAGTTTTAGTAATATAATTCAATACTTGGAACTGTTTTACCGTTGGCAAAGAAAACTCTCAGTCTGGAATATTTGAAACTTGTTACCTGTATGCAAAATAGAATTATTAATAATATATAGCAATATTTGAAACAATTTGATTTGAATAATGTTGATTAATTAGTGGTGAATAGCAATTCTTGAAATCACTTTCGTGTGTGCAAACAAATGATTAATATCAAGAACAAATATTTCTGTTAGATCGTGATAATTGAAACCATTTAAATGTAAGAAACAATAGGGTTACCTACGTATAAACACATTGGTTCCAATTCATTTAAAAAATAAGATTACCGACAAACTATTCATTCGCAAATGCTATATGTATAACCATTTAAATGTGTGCAAACAAATGACGGATTTTTAATTAAATTGTTAGTATTTCATCGCAGTACATGAAATCATTGAAGTTTGTTCAAACCTAACGCTTCATAGTAAATACATGGAACCATTTAACTGTCTGCAAAAGAATGAACTCGAACTTGCATAAAATTTTATCGACAAAATATATTTAATACATATGTGTAAATATGATTTGGCATTAAATAACCTACAAAGGTTCATGTACCATAAACTCCAAACAGACCAAATCCTTTTCCCGGAAGATTATTTACTAAGATAAAACACACTTAAAGAAGACAGAAATTAAAAGTAAAACTGGAAACAACATTTTTAGTCTTACAAATAACAACACACATCTCTGAAATTGGAACAGATTTAGAAAAGAATCTCATTGAAAATTGAAATTAGCTTTCGTTAGACTCTCATAAATATGCTGTTATATAGATATATCATTGTAATTATTTACAACATTTGTTTAAGACTAGTCGTAGCACACATGACAGCTTTATAAATACGTTTAATTTGCCATCAAACTTATATTTATTGACTTTTCTTGAAATTGATAGAAATATTAAGCTGACAGCACAACTTACTAATTTATATACCAAATAAATAAATGTTTTCTTTAAAGGGAGTGGTTGAAGTAGAAATAATTTTATCCTCAAAAATCTGATAGGAGAAAATCGTAATACTTTATAAATGTCTCTACCGATGTCAAAATATTTCTTTGAGTGTTTAAAAAGAAAAGACACACCCAAATGTTTCCGAGATTATGACCAAGTTTAATATATTACTGAAAATGAGATTCCTAGTTTTAAGGTTTACAAAGAGCGTTCATAATTTCACTAAAATAGATAAACTTATTTATATATAAAACCAAAATAATTTATATGCTGTTGGCAAAGAAGTTACCAATATTTTCATATATCATCATCATCATGTCGCGCCGCCAGCGCGGATATCCCTGACCCTCTCTCGCCACTTCTCCCTATCATTCATCGCCTCCGGCAGGTCTTCAGGGTTACATCCCGTGTCCTCACATAGATGCTGTATGTAAGTTCGCGCTGGTCGTCCTACTTTTGCACATCCATAAGTGGGGGTCAACAGGAGTACATCGCTTACGAGCTCGTCCTTGCTTCTCCAGCAGTGTCCCACGTGTCTGGTTCGTCTAACTTGTATAGTTTTCGTGATGGGGGGCAAGTGTCCGTATAGTTGAAGTCTCGTGGGGTGCTGTCGCCAGGACTTGTTTAATACTGCTCTCAACATTCTTGTGTAATTTCCGTCTAGTTTCCTCTCCAGCCGCTTCGTTAGCGTCCGTGTGGTGCATCCATATAGTAGTATCGACACAACCGCTGCCTGGAAGAAACTGCGTTTCATTTTATCCGTTAGGTCCGACTTCCATATGATCGAGAGCCTATCGATAGCTGTCCATGCCTTCGTCAGACGTGTGTCGATGTCTTTTTCGGTTGATGAGACACTACTTCCTAGGTTGGTGAATTTGTCTACTAGCTTCAGAGAGGCTCCGTCTAGTGTGGTAATGTTGCCCGTTTGGTTGTAACACATATATTCAGTTTTGTTTGCATTGACATGTAGGCCAATGCCAGATGCGGCTCGTTCCAAACTATGCAGTAGTGTCTCTGCTTGATTCGGCGTATTCGCTAGTAACGCCAAGTCATCAGCGTAGTCGGCGTCCGTGATTGTTTTTGCGGGGTACCTTTTGCTTCTTCTCTTAGTCAGCTCGAAGCCATTTTCTCTGATTTTGTCGATCGAAGTCCTAAGCACTTAGTATAGACAGATGATAAAGAGGTACGGGGCTAGTGTGTCTCCTTGTAGTACTCCTGCAACAATGTCGAAGTATTCCGTGTCTCCATCTGGTGATCGTACTTTCACTTTGGTGTTTCTGTAGAGTATCATTATCGCTGCTACGGTTTCTTTTGGTAGGCCGTATGCTAGTAGGATTTGTCCCATCTTCCCTCTGTGTATGGAATCGAAGGCCTTGGAAAAGTCGACAAATAGTAGTGTCTACACACTTAAAAAAAAGTGCACAGAATCGTCTAGTCAGTGATGTTCTTGGTGTCCTTACAAGTTTCAGGTCTTCTAACATCATTCTTGCTCTCCCAAGTGACCCTACCGAAACTATTACTCCAGCCGGCGATCCTGAAGTAAAAAATTCGCTAAGCACGCAAAATCACACAGTTCACACCTCCATTTATTTTCTTTTAAAATACTACAGCTAATGAGTTTTTAAAATGGAATTGGCCAATGAGAAACGACATACGTCACTTCCCTCTCAGTCGCGACAAATTATAAAGGTAAACAAACCACTTGCTCGTCTTTTCTCTATATCTTATATGAGTACACTCACAAGCACTGAGCCAGGTTTGGATCAAGATAACAGGTAAAATTTTACTGACGAATAAGTCTTAAAAACAAACACGAGAAAATTTTCCTCCCTACCCTCTTTAGGACGATAAGTTAAAAAGAATTAAAATAGAATAAAAATATAAAAATAAAACAAAAAACAAAAAAAAACGAGAAATTACTCTGCCAGACAGTCGTAGTAAGACGCTGACAGTTATAAAACGAGTTGATTGATCTTAGAGTGAATCTATTCTTGATACTGTACGCAATGAGATTTTTTCTTTTTGTGTGTGAATCTTTGTACAAATGTTTATATTCAATTATATACAAATATGTACATCGGGCAAAACTACACTTCCCGTAGAATTCCTCTCTTCCTAACCCTTTCTATTTACTATCAAATACCTCCACACTAGTTCGTCTATTGTACTCCATGGTTCTAATCTTTTAGTCCATAAACATCTAGACGCTTTTTCTGCAGATTCTGAAATCACTCTGATGGCCTTTCTCTTTTTTCTCATATATATATATATATATATATATATATGTGTGTGTGTGTGTGTGTGTGTGTGTGTGCAGAGGACTAGTTTCACAAATTTAATTTAATTCAACTCCAAACAACAAATAATAAGGTTTCATCTTCACAGGAATACCCGTTGACTCTAATTTATTAACAATTAATCTTTACTACCCTTCTTTGCACTGCTGGAATGATTATCCTGGGATATCCAAAAATTCCAATACTATGGCCCTCTTGATGGCGTACACGCCATAAAAATAGGTACATTCTGCTTGGGAAAAAGAAACAAGTGACTCAGAGGAAAATCTTGTGAATAGGAAGGTTGATGGACTACAGCAATATTACTATAGTCAAAAACTCTCGGATGCTCAGGCTGTCGTGAGCAGGTACACTGTGGTAGTGTAGAAACCTGGATTCTTTCTACCACAAATATTGTCTCTTCTCACGCAGTAAGCGAGGTATACATAATATGATCTTGTTGAAGACTTGCTGATTGATCACCTGCACTTTTGCAAGGACTCGCTATGGACAATGCTTTTCCCGTCCAACAACTTGATCAATATGTATTTGATTGTGATTTTTAGTACTCTTGTATTCTTCTCCCTTGGTGACATCGGAACTTCCACTGACTGCACTTGCGTTTGGCTTTCTTGCCGTACACAAAAATCGACGTCTCATCACCGGTGATGACTCAATGAAACACGTCTTGTTCATTTGGAATACATTCGATGATGTCCTGCATACAGTATTTCTGCTGCTAATCATCCAAATGTCTCGTCACCAAAATTGGGTAGCCTTTCTGCATGCCCAAACCTTCGGTGATAATCTTCCAAATACTGTTTTTTAATGACAAGTTACCTTGCAATCATACGAAAAGTCAACCTATATTTTCTGCACACCAGCTACTTTATTCGTACGACGTTGACCTCAGGCCTTTTTATTGAAAGACTCCCGCTTTTTAAGTCATATTTCACCTTTTAGAAATTATCTTTGAAGTTATTGTTACATTTAAAACATATTTGCTTTACAAGGTGCTATCATTTTACAGATTCTGAAATATTACAAGTGCCTGTTACGGAGATATACTCAACTTGAACAAAAAAGATCAGCTTTATTCATTGATGGGGGCTCAGATTTTGTTACCGATAACTAAAAGAAATTAAAAGAAATAAACAAAAGAATGAGAAAAAAATAATGGTTAAGGAAAGCTATGATTCCAGTTATATACATCCAATATTTCCAATAAGATGATAACGAAACCCTCTTATCCATCTTTCACTTTTAGCTCACATAGAAAATCCAGCCTGGCTATTTTTCAGGCAAACATCGTGTATATATATATATATATATATATATATATATATATATATATATATATATATATATATATATATATATATATATATATATATATATATAAAGTGCTCATTTGTATTTGTAACACAGGAATATACACTCATTTATATAGTTTCAGATTTGTAAAACAAAATACCGGTTTCAAGTCAAGGTACCGAATGATAGTGTAATGGGACTTTTACATTTCTTGAAAGGATAATATTCTAGGATGTTCAAATATTTAATCTAAAATAGTAACCAAAAATGTCATAAGAACCCAAGTGTACATGCTCTATATGCCCGCTGTTCAGTTAAAGGCATTGTTACTAGCAGAGTCCAAGTATGATCGCTGGGTGATCACTTGACTAGCTTCAATGTAGTTATAGTGTCAGATTTGCTCAGATAGATGTTTTCCATGCGGAACACCCACAGGAGGAAAACCCCGGGGTTTAGGTTAAGCAATTAAGATGTCCATATCACATGAACTTTGCTACTAATGAGACGCCCCCTGAACTTTTCACAGACCTATGCCATGATTTTATTTGTTTATTCGCTATATGGCATATTATCTGACATGCGCTACTAAATACTAAATCCCTCCTTGTACAATAATATTGGGTTAAATAAACATAACTGTTCGACAGTCTCCTTGTTTAGATTGTTAAATAGTGCAATTATCTCTGACTTTAGTTCATCTTTACTGTTGCAGGGAATCTTTGTATCTCGCTCAATTGCACATCCCATATAATTATCAAGATGATGCCAATCTAGGGATTTAGGTAGTGAGATGTTAAGGGTGATGAGGCAGCAGATATTTCCTCAATGCCAAGACTGGGTTCTCTTGCTTGTGTGACATGATAGAAGATCCTTTTGCCAAACGCAGTGTGGTATTTCAGCCGACCTCTCAATCCATAATGGAAATATCTCCTTCATGCATTCGATGTAGTCCTCCATGTTGATTCTGATGAAGATATAACGCCACCATCTCAACTGACTACTTTATATACATTGATGTGGACTGGGTATTTCATTTTTATCAAAATGAATTCGAAAATGTCCTCAGATGTACACCTCTAAAACTCTGAATCTTCTTTGCATATCCGTCGGGAATACCAACAGTACAACAGTCTACTTTCAAATTTTTTTGGGGGGTATTGCATAATAAAGCTGCTTTTCTCATAGGTAATGCTTTAATAATTCTAGATTATTGGACCGCAGAAAAAAAAACACTAGCATGATATGATTATTTTAAAATGGAGACAATTTCCTGATTGCAATCAGTTTGTTATCTAAGGTTTGTGTTTTCTACCTTTATATATAATCGATATCTTAACAACCTCAATTTTAGATTTGGACCTTTTCATAGTTGGATACAGGAAAATCCGACAGCCACAAATAAAATTAATTTAGAAGAAGTTGACTCCCTGGGAGATACTCTATTTTTTACACGACCTTAAAAACATAAACAAGTATAGGAGAAGGTCTTAAGAATGTTCTGAGGGAATAATGTACAAACTTTCTTTTGTTAGTTGCCAATACACGCGACAGTAGCCAGACTTTCCCGGTTTCTCTAAGAAATAAAAAAATTACTGCGATGAAAGTGCATTAGCCATAATAATGTCTCAGTTCAAAATTTTTGCACAACACATCTAAATTACTATAATCCTAAAAAAATCAAAATATACATTTCCTTAACACACACACACACACACACACACACACACACACACACACACATATATATATATATATATATATATATATATATATGTACCGATTCGGTGATTCGGTGGATCTTAGTGACTGCCAGTTTCTCTCCTTTGCGTTCATTATATCATAAAGTCTTGGGGTGATGATTACATAGGTGGGATACTGCAGTCACCTAGCATTGGTGACTATGTGTGTAAGTTACTAGAAATTAAATTCATATATTCTCTATCTTTCATATTGCCCACTCTTTATATATTTACCAAACCACACGGACACAGACAAAAACACACAAAGGCATATATATATATATATATATATATATATATATATATATATATATATATATAAATATATATATCGTAACGATAATTACTATTTTACTCTACATAGTATTGAGCACATTTTGCATTGTAGCTTAGCAGCACGAACGGTGTTTTATTTTCTTTTGACCAACCAATTGCGTGTCTTTTGATTTTTTTTATTGGTATGACAAGGTTGGCCGTTTCTTTTTTTTTTTTTAAATATACATTTTTCCCCTTGACAGCGATTCGTTGTATATTTTGATCTTCAAATTACTTGCCGGTTTTTTTTTTCACCATAAGGGCTATAATTTAATATATATATATATATATATATATATATATTTTTTTTTTCTTTTTTCTGTAATTTTTTTTTTTACCATAAGGGCTATTATTTAATTTTTTTTTTCTTTTTTTTTTTTAAATTATTTTTTTTACCATAAGTGTTATTATATATATATATATATATATATATATATAAGAAAAAAAACAATGACCGGTTAATTCAGGATTATAAATTTATTTCCATCCCGTATTTTCAGTTTCTGGTGTGAACCAAAAACAAAGAAAAAATTAATACAGGACTTCTTCAGACACAATGGATAATTAATTAAAATTAAAATTAAACCAGATAAGACACGTGGGGTGTAGGGGAACGAGATTTAGGAGTTACCTCCTCGTTTTATTGAATTTCCGTTTTATTTTAATTTTTCAAATTTCTTCTGTCAGTTATAATTATAAACATAGAAATAAATAGTGAAACCAGGAAAAAAAACGTATCCAACATATACACTAAAAAAATAGGTAGCTAATTAAATGGTATCGAAATTAATATAAGCATTAATATTTCTCTTAAAAGTTAATTATCGAACTTAACATGAAAAGAAAATAAACAAAACATATAAATAAAAAAAGTTAAATAACCGTAATAACTGACAGAAGAAATTTGTAAAAATAAAAATAAAACGGAAATTCAATAAAACGAGGAGGTAACTCGTAAATCTCGTCCCCATACACCCCACGTGTCTATTCTGGTTTTATTTTAAATTTAATTTTAATTTTAATTAATCATCCATTGGGTCTGAAGAAGTCCTGTATTAATTTTTTCTTCATGTTTTTGGTTCATACCAGAAACTGAAAATACGGGATGGAAATAAATTTATAATCCTGAATTAACTGGTCTTTGGTTTTTTTCTTAAAGAAATATTGCTCTGTAATAAATCACATTGAGCTCTCTACCAGGAAAATTTAAATGTTCAGCTCTTGAATGATTTTCTTCTCCTGAGGGAATTACTACAAACTCTGGTTTAACCTGACCGAATATTACCTATATATATATATATATATATATATATATATATATTCTTTTTTTTAATTAATTCTTTTGCCATAAGGGCTATTATTTAATATATATATATATATATATATATATATATATATATATATATATATATATATATATATATATATATTGACTCGGTGATTCGGTGGATCTTAGTGACAGTCAGTTTCTCACCTTTGCATTAATTATATCATGAAGTCTTGGGCTGATGATTACAAAGGTGAGAAACTGCTGCCACCTAACATTGTTGACTATGTGTCTACACTATTATAAATTAGATTCATATTTTCTCTATCTTTCATATAGAACACTCTTTTTATGTTTACCAAACCACACACACACACATACACACACAAACATACACACATATATATGTATATTTGGAGGTGCCCGTGGTGTAATGGTTATCGTCATAGGAAATGAACACGGCGACACGAGTTCAAATCCTGGACAAGACTGAATGTATTTTGCATAGCACTAATACCCTTGGGAAAGGTATAAATCCAATTATTCTCCATCCAGCTATGGGTAAATAGTAGGGGAGACTAGGTTCTTCAGGTTTGGTGAGATAACTAGTCAAGGAGAAGGAAAACTCAAGAAGAAAAATTCAAACCTGTACAACTTCGCCTAAAAATTTACCTTGTGTCATATCCTGCCTGAGCAGAGGGGTTGGATATATATATATATATATATATAAATCGTTGTCAGGCGTTAATTTCAACTAGCAGCTATTTTATCGATCATGTTACTCATTCGCTAAACATATTGAAATCGACAGTTCACTATCATAACATGGTTTGCAATAAAATGATTTATTGCTCTTGACAATGTAACTATTTTATAAATTTAACCTGGTTCGGAAGACCCGGTATAGGTCGGACACTCCAACTATAGAAAAGTCAAGAAGAATAGCTTTGAAATGATCGCCTTTATAATAGGCGTCTCAAGCAGACATGAAATCTTAAAATCTGACATAAAAACTCTCACTGCAATTTGACTTATGACTGCGTATTCGACTACAACGACCAAAACATATCGAACCGGATGAAAAAAATAACAGACAAACAAACAAAAGTAAGGAATAAAAAAAAAATCCATTACCTTTCTCGTCGATTTTAAATACTTCTGATGTCAGCACATGTGTATGTATGTATGTATGTATGTATGTGTGTGTGTGTGTGTGTGTTTATTGTTTTTTGTTTAACTATAGAGTGTTTGAGCCATTTAAAATGAAGCTCGTAAATGCAGATGCTACACGTATTTGAGTAACTCTGTTCTGATGAGAATAATGATGGAGTCTTTATAAAACGTCTTTGAACTTAGAGCAAGCTTGATCGTTCCTGTCAGGTTACGAGGAATTGTTTTCCTTCATTCACTTAGGAGTGTTCACTTGAAGCGTAACTGATTGTGTGCAAAAAGCCTGGCAAGTTTCCAGTCGGCGAATAATGCTCTTATCTTGTCATCTCCTGTCTTGTTAAAATCACTGACCGCTTTCATTGTGCAATGCAAAAATAGGATGAATATGAAGAATTCCCATTTTCCAAAAGTTTAGCAATTTCGGCTGTACATTCGTTCTTTCAGTTAAAGATTCACCACAGCTTTATGTGAGTGTATTTGTTTGCAGTCATACGAGACGGAAGCACAGAAAAGTGAATAAGAGACGTGAAATATGTTTGTTTCCTCCGATGTAATCATTTAAAAAAGAAGTTGAAAACATTTCTACTGATAGAGCCTCATATATTGCAAGATATTTCAAACACCGGGAAACTATTTTTGGTGGCGATTTAATTTTAAAAATTCCCTATCGGTAGGGCTTATAATTCGCCGTCTGTATCCTCTGCAGATGAATGTGACCACCCATAACACGATGTACTGGTTGTTTGGTTTCGTTTAGTTTGATATTTTAGCATATAAATCATTGTAGGTTATCATGTTTATACAAATACATTAGATATATATGATTCGTAAACATAAGTCAACAAAGTAAAATTATTTTATCTATTGCTATATCTCACTAACAGTTCAATTAAATATCAGTCCTTTGTTTACACACAATTAAATGATCAAACAGGTTTATTTCAAGCTATTTAATTCTGCATCAGTCATTTTTCCCTTTAATTTAAATGTCAATCAGTTCTATTTGACTCATCGATAGGACACTATCAGGTACTACCACTCCAAGCCAGAGTTAACTTGGGAGCGATGCCAATGAAAATGAAGGGGTACTCAACATTATCCAAAGCTGCAATATTACTCATGCCTCATCATTTGATTGTTTACTTTCGTATCCAATACACTCGATAGGGGGAGGTCTTTCACTTCTTCAGAGATGCAGTCAGTATATTCTTCAGCCCTAGCTGACTGGGCTGAGATATACTGGGTTTGACACTAAACTACATTACGTAGAAACACTCAATTTCCTAAGATGAAGGGATTGCAGATAATCCCTTTATAGTCATTATTCTGAAGATAGACATGTTAACTCCTTTAACTATGAGTCCAAAATATATGTTTAAAAATTATTTGACTTAAATAGTAAATGTTGATTTTATAAAACCATGTGCAAAAAACACTTCAGAAACTACAGAAAAATTTTTAGTATGAAAGTAAAAAGTACGTGTTTCTCAAACGATTGGCATATAATAATCCCAAACGATTGACACACCATTAAAATAAATCAGCAAAAATAGATTTATATCTAAGAAAGAGAAATAGATGTAATTGAATGTAGTCTATTACCAAAGGAATAGCAAATCTAAATGTGTATCAAGTACGTGGATTTAATTAAATTTTAACTTAAGCTTTACACCAATAAAGTCTAGACATAGGATTAGAGAGAGATGGAGATTTGAGAAAACAACGTACGGCTTATTTTTCGCAAATTTCGAAGAACTGTGAGTGATAACATTAATTGTGGAATGGTATAAGCAATGCCGTTTCAGGACTTAAATTATCATGATACTGCAGGCTCTCCAGTAAACTGTTAATTGCTTTTTTTGGGAAGGGGTGTGCATCTTTTAAGGAAAAAAAGCCATATCTGAGATACAGAATAGAATTTAATTTAAGGGTGGGTGATTAGATGATTTTTTCCTTTTTGATAAAAATGAATTTATAGTTATTCATTTGATAAAACACAAAATAGGCCGACTTTTGATTAATGGATTTGTTTAAATGACATGTCAACCAGGATTGGGTTATTTTATACCAAGATGTTAGGGAATTACATGGAATGTACATATATATTTACATTTTTGTATAGGTTATTAAGAAATTTTCTCACGTATTTTTTTCAATAAAGTATTTCTATATAATACAAATAATTTGCAAACAGTTCTATTTGTCCTATAGATGGTACCTTGATATGTATAACAAATCAGAATCCAAGTGGACCTGAGAGTAACGCCAATGAATGGATACCGCACAATTTCCATACATATTCTGATATTATGATATATTCAAGTCTCTCAGAGGGTAATATTTTCGTTGGATCAATCAATTCATGAAGACAAATTAGAATATTTTGCGTTATTTTTATTTAAGACAAAAATTCCCACATGGACATTTTTTTTTTTATGCAGATGTACTTTTTAGAGAATTTACTTAACTTGAAAGAATGATATTTCAACTATCCACAAAAGTATTGTTTTACGCTTTCCAGTTCAATAAAAATGAAGTTATAATTAATATTTCCAGAATTATGTGGATTTTTATTCCGAATTATATAAAAGATTGTATTTCCTTGCCAATTACAAATAAGTTAAACTTTTTATATCATCAAATAATTATACACATAATGCCATACTATATCAATAATTAGATCCCGATATTCTCCCATTGTGAAGATCAGTCTATCTTGGCTAATACTCAATTTATAGTAACATAGTTTGAGTGGAATTTGATTGTAAATTGTGTGACATGGTCACTGGTTTGACTGGTGCTTAATAATTTTTCATGAATGATAAAACGAAGAGAAGTTTACATAAAATGATTTCTAATGTACAGCTAATTCATCATTGTAATAGTTCAGCTTACCAAAATATCAACTAGAAGTTGTAGCCGTTGTTTCCCAAATAAAATCTGTTTAATTCGATATATTTTTGTGTAGAAGATTAAACATAAAAAAACAAGAACATTAATAATCCTTATTCCTATTTTTTATTTACAAATAAATATGCATTTATTAAGAAAGAAAGAACAAATGTTATTTAACTCTGTCTATTCTCTTTCACGTGAATTTTCATCGTTTTAGCAATGCTGAAATAATATATCACTAATTTCAGAGGGATTTGATTTCAAAAGGGTGAAAAGTAAATGAGTCTAATAATTTACGTAATATCAGAATGTTTTCCAAGTCAGAATACCACAAAAGTACTATTAAATTACCAACTGCCCGTCGAATATTTGGGGGGGGGGAAATTCTCTTCAGTTGCTGCGCAAATAAAAAAATTGTTTAAAATAGAGCATTTTTAGCTAAAATGTCATTTCTTCCAGCATTTTTGTTACAAACAGATGCAAATATAAAATATGATGCATACATAAAGAAAAAAGAAAAAAAGTATTTTTCTCTCTAAGTACAAATTTATTTTTTTCATAGTTGAATATATATATATATATATATATATATATATATATATATATATATATATATATATATATATATATATATATATATATATCAGGTAAAACTTACCAAAAAAAACCTTCATGAAGTTATTTCAACAGACCCTTTACTTAAAAAGCTGTTTTATCAGACGGAATAAAAGATCATATCATAAACTCAATTCATATATATATATATATATATATATATATATATATATATATATATATATATATATATATATATATTACAAATCTAATACCTATCCAATTCAAAAATTATCAATCATAAAGTATAAAAAATATATTGAGCACGAGACAGTAGTAATCAACATGTACGTAAAGAAATGGTTATAATTGTATCTTAACCAGAATTATAAAAGATACTAGTATTACTAAAACGGGAATAGTTAATATTGTGCACACAACAAAACTATAAAAACTATAAGAAAAAAAGAAAAAATATATATATATATATATATACACTTTTGTGTTCGCCTGTGTATACATGCCTATATGCACTTGTATATTCATACATTTTTGAATACGAATATCAAGCATATTATGTATACACGTCCAAGTTTTACCTTGGCTGAAGGGCTTTATATCGTGAATATAATATTACTGGTAACGTTGTAATAGGAAATTGCTTTCTTATGTCCTCAATCATTGTGACATACTACCAAACAGACCTTTCTTTTAAAATATATTAGAGCATGTGATGAAGAATACGTACATCTACTCAAATATTGACCAAGGAAATAAATGCTATATAAATACAAAATGTTTCACATGAAATTCGAACACGGCATGCTAATTCCATTACCATTATAATTAATATTACACTGCCTGCCACAGAAGAGTTATCAAATAGTCTCTTAAGGTTGTTACCATATTTTCTGAGTAATATGTTGCCAGTAATTACAGGATAGACAATGATAAGAAAGTGGATGTCGTTGATCTCACACTTTCTTTTCTATTTTCTGTCATGTCATACACTCCAATGTACGAAGAATTTTTGTTAAATGTTCAAGTGTTATAATCATTTTGCATCCCTATTTTTACTATCTTTTCACATCAACTTCTTCGAACGTATCTTCGCATAATATATCCAATATCATGATATATCTATATATGGATTAAATGTTGATAATTAATTCATTCGATATTTTCTAAAACTGCTTTCTCAATTCTTTTTTCTTGCCATTATTTTTCATGTCAATCAATTCAAACTTAATTTTTTACACTATTATTGTTTTTGATATGATTAGGTATTTTGTTCCAAAAGTATATTTTTCTATGTACCAAACAATCTAATTGGTTAAGGGATTTAGCTCGCGAAACCTGCATTGACGATAAATCTACAGTTCGAAGATAAATATTTAAAAGAATGACTACCATAATTAGAAAGTCCATAAATTTTTCTTGAAAGATTCGATTAGATAATCTCTCATTCTTCAGTTCAGAAAAGGAGTTGCAACTTATTTCTCGAATCAATCCACAAGAATATTATCTTTTAAACTTTAGTTTTTTTCTCACTCTTAATTTCATGATCTCTAATCTCAATATAACACCCCAATGTCACTGTATGGACACTGGAGTTCAATTCTATACACAATATTCTCTAATTTCTTTTTGTGCATTTTATATAATTAAAATAACATATGTTCGCTTTGATATAATATTTTTAAGCAGCCAGAAAACCATTTATTTTGCCCTAGATACAATAGACACAATATGAATGACAGTTTTAGATGTATCATCAAATCCTTAATCACATTCTTTGTTTATTTTTAATTTCCATCCTACTTAATAATTGATTTTTTAAAAATTAATGATGGGAATTTGCAATCTCTGTTTCAAGTGAAAATGATATTCTACAAGTATTATTTTGTTGTTATATACAGATTTGATTCAATGTCAATAGTTATTCAGCCTTGAGTAGAATAGTCTTTTTAATGTTGTAATATATTATTATTCTTTAAAAAAAAAGATAAAACTGAAGGAAAACGAACCGAATAGAGGACAATCTAGAAGGGGTTTCTACATGAATGAAATGCACGTGGAACCACCATTCTTGTGTGATTATGCAAAATCTAAAAACAGTTGTTATGACATCAACGGCTGAAAGTAAACGAGTTTTTAAATCACAAACTGCACTAAAATGAAGATGAACAAACGTCCAATGTAATGTCTGCTTTTAGTTGATCTGCCATATATATATATTTTTTTTTCTTTTAAATATCCTGTCCGGTGGCAAAAGCTGCTTGGTAACGCCAGGAGTGGCAGTACCACCTTGAGCTACCGAAACTCTGTTATCACCCTGGTTGGCGGCTTATGAGGGCAGGGTGTCGCACATGTTTTCACACGTTACATGATGAAAATTATAGCAGCATGAACAATACAGTAAATAACTAAACATTTTTTACTGACATTATATAATGTTAAAATTTAAAAAGCTTACTTTTACTGTAAAACTTGGGGATGGTTTATTTATTTGAGTTTTTTTAGTATAGGTTGCTATTAACATTACATAGTTGGCATAGTTTAATAGATCTTAATTAGTGCTTCTGTGGAATTATTTTTTTTTATGTATTATCTCGTTTCCAGTTAGCGATATTGGCAAATACACCAAACCAAGCCGAAACACTACTGCATAGTTTGGAACAAGCCGCTGCAAGCATTGGCCTCCATGTCATTGAACACAAAACTGAATATATGTGCTTTAATCAAGCGGGCGACATTTACACACAAGAAGGAACCTCTCTGAAACTGGTAGACAAATTCACCTACCTAGGAAGTAGTGTCTCATCAACCGAAAAAGACATCGACACACGGCTAACGAAGGCATGGACAGCTATCTATAAGCTATAGATCATATGGAAATTAGACCTGACCGATAAAATGAAACGCAGTTTCTTCCAAACAGCGGTCATGTCGGTACTGCTGTATGGATGCACCACATGGACGCTAACAACACATCTCGAGAAGAATATAGACGACAATTACACAAAAATGTTGCGAGCAATATTGAATAAGTCCTGGTAGCTACACCCCAATAAGCACCTGTCTCTAATCATAAAAACTATCTAAGCTAGACGAACCAGACAGGCAGGACACTGCTGTAGAAGCAGGAACGAGCTAATAAGTGATGTACTCCTATGGGCCCCCACATATGGCTGAGCAAAAGCAGGACGACCAGCTAGAACCTACATACAGCAGCTAAGTGAGGATGCGTGATGTAGCCCTGAAGACCATCCAGAGGCGATCAACAATAGGGAAAAGTGGCGAGAGAGGGTCTGGGATATCCGTGCTAGCGGAACAGCATGATGATGATGATCTTGTTTCCAGAGCTTTATCTGATATACCCCACACACACATAGGAATACACACACGTGCATATATATATATATATATATATAGAGAGAGAGAGAGAGAGAGTCAGAAGTTTAGAATTCTGTCCACAAAGCGTGAACTTGTAAGTCTTGAATTTGTTATCTTGTCTTAAATCCTTTTTTTTTTTACCATATTTACTGTGAATATTTCTGCGTAAAGCAATATAAATAATTTACGGATTAAAACGCTTTTAATATTTATTTCAACCACGAGCGTTCTACCGTTGCTTGACACATTCCTAAGCATAACATACTAATCATTGCTGCAAAAATGAGTGCGCAAATAGGCAAATACTCAATAACATTATTTCCTACCTAAATACTAAATCCCATAAAGGGAGAGTTATGGACCTGCACCGACTCAGATTACACAATATCCCAACAATATTATATACTCCTGAACATGATGTACATAGGTACGCACTGAACTATTAGACATGCATATCTTTTGAAGGACTATCTCCTGTTCAGAGAATCGCCACGGCAAAGATACACCAGAAGCACACCTTACTAGTCTTTGCTTAGTTAAAAGAAACAAATTTGATACTCTTTAAGAGATATCTGAAAGATATAATCCGAATGACGAATATGTAAACGTCACCAATTCCCACGAGGAAAAAGCAGCAAAGTGCATTTCAACTGAAACAACAGCTACATGATTAATTTCATGGGCGTCACGGGTAGTGTGGAAAAAAACGATTTTTTTTTTAAAAGGCATCCTTACTCTATGAAAACAGACATCCTTCAAATGCCAACGCACAGAAAACTAGAAAAACCCAGAAAGAACTTGTACACAAACAAAAAAGGATAATTAGAATTCATTCACGACCAAATCAATAAAATGTGAATTTGGTTTGATTACAGAAAATCACGAATAGGATGGCGGCCAGTAAATGAAGTGAGTGAAAGAGAGAGCACCTTGAAGAGAAAAATAAAAACTGCTTGCCAAGAAGAAAGACTCCTGAAGTGTAAGGAATATTTCAATAATTTGCTCGCCCCCGCCCCAGAAATTTCTAAAAAACCTAAACACAATCATTAATGACTAATAGACGTCAGGCAAGGGTATTTTACGAAGGAGGGACTTGACGCAGTATTGAAAAACATTAAAAACAGAAAAGCTGCTGGCCTTGAAAAATACCAACTGAAATTTGGAAGAAAAGGAAATTTAACAACATACTTCAACGACTATGCAACGGAGTCTTTAAACAAAATACAACTGAGACATTGACGAAAGGTTGCATGGTTCACTTCTTTCAGAAAGGCGAACTCGGAATCACTAAGAGCTTAAATACAGAACTTAAAGTGCAATAGCTGCTAAGATTTATAATACCCTGCTTTTCAGTAGTATCCCACCTTAAATCTAGAAACATTCTTTGATGAAACCATGACGGTTTTCGATAGAATCATTCGCCCGCTTCATTATTTCTAACAAACTCTGAATCATGAATGAAGTATGATAAAAAATCCTTAATGTAACGCTACTGTTCGTATATTTCTCCACTGCATGCGATTCCATAAAAAGGGAAACGAAACACGAAAGCAATGGTTCACTCACCTGATAGAGACATCGACTTCTTAATATAGTCACTGGAGTGTTTCAAAGGATACATTTGCACTATTTTTGTTTTTACTCTATTCAGAGTACGTACATCGAATGTCATTAGATCTAATAAAAGAAAATTGTTTCTCATTAATGGTGGCAAGAAGCAGACACTACTCTACAAAAACTATGAAAGATACAGGCTTCTCGTAAAAACATTAGCACAAGGAGAATTCGAACTGGATTGCCTAAACAAACAGCAGGAAGCATTAGACTCTACGTGAACGCAAATAAACTGGATTGCATACATTCTAAATATAAAAAAGAATGTTATCTCCACTCTAAGGGAAAAGCCTCTTAAATTAATAACCAATTCACATACAACGGCAGCAACATCTCATCAACAGAAGGAAATGTCCACATATCCTAAGCGAAAGTTTGGAATAATATTGTCAGTTTATCATGCATATCTCCAGTATCTCCTGTTTATTGTGCGTATTGAAGTCTGATCTATTCGATAAAATTAAATGCTTTTTTCTAAGTCGTAACTGAATTCGTACCAATATATTGATGTACAACATGGAAGCTGACAAAATATATTGAGAAAACCTTAGGTGTTAATAATAAAAGAATGTTGAGGGAGAAATAAAGTCGACTTCACGACCGACGATCACTTATGGACGTCTTTGCATGGACGTGCCAGTGTTGTCCAACCCACATGGACTTACATTAGGTTCGTGCAGACAAAAACCTCAGTCAAAAAGACTTTTCATAACTGATGCATGATAATGATCGATGGCAAGAGAGAGTCGGTGAATACCCTAATCCGATGGAAAGCTAATGATAATGATGATGATGTATATATATATATATATATATATGTAATCGTCGTATAAATTTTTTACATTTGTGATAAAGATATGATGCAATAATAAATAGCTATCATCATCATCATCACGTCCTGCCGCTAGCACGGATATCCCTGACCCTCTCTCGCCACTTCTCCCTATCGTTCATCGCTTCTGGCAGGTTTTCAGGGCTACATCCCGTATCCTCACATAGCTGCTGTATGTATGTTCGAGCTGGTCGTCCTGTTTTTGCTTGGCCATATACGGGGGTCCAGAGGAGTACATCACTAATGAGCTTGTCCTTGCTTCTCCAGCAGTGTCCTGCGTGTCTGGTTTGTCTAGCTTGTATAGTTTTCGTGACGGGAGGCAGTCGACCGTATAGTTGGTGCCTTGTGGGATGCTGCCGCCATGACTTGTTCAATATTGCTCGCAGCATTCTTATGTAATTGCCGTCTACCTTCTTCAGCCGTTTAGTTAGCGTCCAAGTAGTGCATCCATATTGCAGTATCGATACGACCTCTGCCTGGAAGAAACTGCGTTTCATTTTATTGGTCAGGTAATATTTCAATATGATCGAGAGCCTATCGATAGCTGTCCATGCTTTCGTTAGTCGTGCGTCGATGTCTTTTTCGGTTGATGAGACGCTTCCGGAACGAGCCGCCGCAGGCATTGGACTCCATGTCAATTCATCTACCTAAATAGCTATAAATACACAATATTTTATATTACTTGATCTCCATAGTTTTCTATAATTCGGTCAAGAAAGGGGTTATTTGTTTTCCTGAAAGTAAACTTTAAAAGAAAAATGAATGTGAAAGCTGCACTTATGACTTTGAATAGACTTCTAATTTATTGAAATAACACATTTATGTCACATCTGTTTGAAATATATCATTTCATAGCAATTAAATTTGATATAATTTTTCACATTAGATATTACATCAATTAGTTTAATACATTTCCGAATTCATCGGTTTAAAGATGCGTGAGGTGAGAATTTATTTCTAATTGAAACCAAGATTTTACCTAACAGAGACGCACACGTATATCTAATAAACACAACTGATAAAACACACACATAACAAACGTACGCACTGAATGCATACACTGTCACGTGTATCAGTAAGATAATAATACATGGTGGCTATTAGAGGCATATTTCATCTGAAATTTTTAATGTATTATATGATCTATGTGGTTAATGGACGAGCTTAAGTGGTAAGGAAAAATAGCTGGTAAATGATGGATCCTTTTGAAACTGATTCTCTTCCTTTTTCCTCACTCAGTATTTCTCGTTCTCTCCATTTATCTCTCTCTCTCTCTCTCTCTCTCTCGCACACACACTCTCTCTCTCCATATAACCACATATTTCAATAGTATACATACGTATATATATATATATATATATATATATATATGTGTGTGTGTGTGTGTGTGTGTGTGTGTGTGTGTGTGTGTGTATGAGTATATATATATATATATATATATATATGTATATAACAATATTTAATGCAAGCAGGTTGTTGCGAATCAGAGCAACAAGGAAATTCCTATTACTTTTTATTCAATCTTACATATTTCATATTTTCTAGATGAATAAAAGAAAGCCATTCCTTTTCTCTCATACACGTACAGATTTGTTTGTTCATGTATTAACGCATACGAGTTAAAGGCAATGGATTTCAGGATTTATTTAGCAAACCTTTTATCAATTACATGCATAGTCGTCAATGTATAATTTCATCCCTATGTATTTTCTACACACTATCATTTCCTGAGTCTTTCGGGCTCATTTTGTATTGTACCGAATGAAACTTGAATAGAGTTTAAAGAAATGTTGTAGGTTGCACAAAACGTCAGAGCCTGGGATATATCAGCAATATACACTGAACCTAGTAGTACTTCTCGATTAAGCTGCAACAAAATGTCCAGCGTTTCATTGGAAGCAAAATAAATTGCACTTCCATGCAGCAAAATTAACGTAAACCTCATTGTTGTATTTTTTTTTTCACACTTAAAATGCGTCATTCCAACATACCATTTGGTAAATGTAACCTTGCCTCAAAAGTCTATGTTCCTGGAATCTGTAAACGATGATTCCCTTTTAGTCCCATAAGCACAGAGAAAAATTATTCTGCAGTAATTTAGTTGAGACAACAATGATAAAATTTTAACTAGCTTATCTAGGTTTTTTTTTTGTTTTTTTTTTAATACATTTCTTATCATGGGTAAATATCTCCTCAAAAAAGTATTAGTAAATTCTAGTATTAGTTACTGCTCAGGATACAATTTCTATGCATATCTATGCAGAGTTTACAAAAATAAAGTAGTCAAACGTTGTCTTATATTTAATCCCACAGAATATTTCAAATGGAAACTCCATCAATTCCTTACTTCTTAGTCCACACATACAACTTTAGTCGAAAACTATATTTTCAAAAATGTCAATTAGAGAATCACAACTTTTATTAGAAGGACTTATTACTATCAAACAATAAACTATAATATGAATATGAAAGTGGTAATTAATTGTTAAATAATGAATTAGATGAGTCTATAATTTTAGAAGCAATGTAATCATTAATAAAACATCTAAACGACTGAACCAAGGAAGAAACCGTTAATATTTAATTGGCAAGTGACGACACCGAGATCATTTGAGAGCTTGGTTGTGATTGGCTATTATCTATCTGGTGATCGAAGGGATCTAAAACTTAAACTAACATAATTGGCCTTATACACGTAAGTTGGTGTTCATGCTGAATTAGACGTTTTAAGTTCCTATTGTGGTCTAAGGGGACCTTTTTTCCCGGTAATACTAACTTAGTAGGGCTTGATTTAAAACTTGGTGTTTTATAGCCCGTTAATATGAACGCCAGGGGGATAAAGCATATTTTGTGACGGACAGATAGGAGTCTTGCTTCGAGCATTACCCTGCACATTAAATAGACTTCATAAAAAATCTGACATAGTATTGATATGATATCATTTGATATCTTAATTTAATGGCATATAAATATTCATGGATAATTTAATGCCTAGGGTATCATCATCATCATCATCATCATCATCTCACGCCTCCAGAACGGACCTCTCGGACCCTCTCTCACCACCCGTCTCAATCGTCCATCGCTCCCGGTAATTCATCAAGGCTACATTCCGTATCGTCACAGAGCTAATGTACATAGATTCTTGCTGGTCGTCCTGCCTTTCTTCGCCCCTGTGAAGAGGTTCATAGGCGTATGCCTCTTAAGAGTTTATCCCCAATTCTCCAGCAGTGTCCCGCATGTCTCGTTCGTCTAATATTGATACATTTTATCATGGGTAGTAGATGGCCGTACAACTACTTCTTTGAGGAGTGTTGCCTCCATGACTTGTTCAATATTACTCGTGGCATTTTTGTGTAATTGCCGTCAAACATTTTCAACATACGTATATCTAATGCCCATGTCGTGCATCCTTAAAGCAATATCGACACGACCGCTGCTTGAAACAAACGCATTTTTTTTGTCGGTCATGTCTGACTTCCATAATACCGATGTCCATACCTTTGCTAGTCACGTGTTAATGTCTACCTGGGTTGATGAGACACAGCATCCTAGATAGGTCAACTGTCCACTAGTTTCAGAGAACTACTGTTTAGTGTGGAGGTGTCTCCTCTTTGATTAAAGCACATCTATTTAGTCGTCTGTGTGTTGATATAAAGACCCATGCCTGCAGATGATTGTTCCATTCCATATCGCAGGGAATCGGCTTGGGCGAGTGTATTTGCCAGAAGCGCTATGTCATCGGCGTAGTCTGCGTCCGCATTTGTATGTGCAGGGTATCTCCTAGGTCTTCCCTTTGCCAGCTTGAAAACGTCTCTCATTTTATCAATTGACGTTCTAAGCATGTAGTCGAGACAGATGATAAAGAGGTATGAGGCTAATGTGTTTCCTTGCAGCACACCTGCTACAATATCGAAGTAGTCTGTCTCCCTCTGAGCAGTGGACTTTTACTTTCCTAATGGCTGAGAGGGTTTCTTTGGGCACACCGTAGGTGTGTAGTGTTTGCTCAATCTTTCCTCTGTGTATGGAGTCGAAGGACTTGGAGAAGTCGACAAATATTATTGATACTACTAGATTTTTTGCTCATACATCTTCAAGAATTCGATGGATTGTCAAAATATGTGATGTTGTGGATCGATTTCTCCGAAAGCCGTTTTCCTTCTTCCAAAGTATGTTCCTAATTTTGGGTTCTATGCGGTTGCGTAGTAAAAGCATTGTATATCTTGGCCGCAATGGATGTAAGCGTTATACCTCGGTAGTTCTTGGCTAATCCCAGACCATCTTTCTTAGGGAAAGGGAAGATGCATTTCTTTGTCCATCTATCTATTGTGCTTTGATAATATATTGCATTACAGTGTCGGAGAAGTATAGTATATCGTCGAATTCCGTGGACTTCCATACTTCTGGGGGTATTTCATCAAGCTATGCGGCTTTTTTTATTCTAAATTTTTCTTAGTATTGAGTCGAGTTCTTCTCGTGGAAAATGTCCTACTTTAACGTCTAATTGTTTCCAGATAATTTTCGGGATTGTTTCATACGTAATTTTCGGAGGGTTTCTAGTATATTCTCGAAATGCTGTTTCCATAGGTGAATTCGCTCATTTTAGCTGGTTGCTTTCAGTTTAGCTTTTGCAGTGTTTTCCTTCTGCTCACTTTGTTTAGCGTTTGCCCAGCTATACTAGATTGTCTTTCTTCAACCGAGTCTCTAATCTTATTCATCTGATTTTATATGAATTCTGTTTGTTCTTTTACGTATATTTTAGCTAATTTATTTCGTGCCTTCTTAAGTTTCCGGGCATTGATATTAGTTAGGTTCCACGGATTGCATTCGGATGCAGCTTTTACATCTGCACGCTTTTTTCTAACCGCTGATGTCATCCATGTGACTCTTGGTTTTGCTCTTGTTTATTTGGTATGCATTCTGCCTCTGATTCTATGTGGGTATTGGCGAAATTCTTCTCTTCGCCATTCTGAGTATTTGTTCCTGATTTCTCATGTGGTGCATCGATTTTATTTCTAAGTGCTAACGTATATTTATCTCTAATATCCCTGCTGTTTAACAGGGACCAGTTATAGGGTACGTTGGTTGTTGTTTGGGCTGCATTCCTTCGTAGACTCAGTCGTATCTTTGCCGTGACAAATCAGTATTCAGAGGAGACACCCTCAAGAGAGGAATATACTTCGCAATTCAATACGCTAATGTTCGATTTCTTATTATAATAACATAGTCTCTATGTGCCTTAGTATTATTTGCATAGATGTAGGTCCATATATTTGCCTTCTTTTTCTGAAATTTAGTATTGAGGCATGTTTATCTATATCTATCTCGTCAAAGAGATGTGAGGAACATTTAACAGCCAATGGCATACTTCTTGTAGAATAGCAAGTGTCATTACTTAACCAAGTGCTGAAAGCGATAAGGAGGAGGTCAAATTCTTACCTGGTGGGAAGTTACATGAATCTATCATTGCATAATCGGGAGAATATTAAGTAGTTGTTATTTTATTCGTTCATTTTATTCCGTATTGCATTTGACGATTCTACTTTTTGATGCATAAAACTTTCAGTTCTGCGTTCGAGATTAGGTTTTGGATAATTGACTAATTGATTTTTACTACATGACAAACCATTTAGGGGTATTTCATGCTTAGATGTTTGAATACCACGTTAATGTGTCATTATTTTGCACATAATTCCTAAAAGAAAACAACATCTATTTAACTTATTGATAGATCCCAACGGGTAATACCAATCGAGACCATCGTAACTTTATTTGTAATGGTAGTGCAAAAGTATTCAACTCACTCCAGATTTCTAGAACAAGAGCCTCGCTTTTAGAGACAGTTCAATGTCTTATTAAGGTCACCTTCTCTTTTGGGTCGTGGGTCATACCACACTGTAGGGGATACAGTCTTCTCAGATTCGTCGATAGCACTTCCAAAATTGGATGATGAGATAATATACCCCCATATATATATATATATATATATATATATATATATATATATATTCGGGTGATAATAAACAAGGCAATATTGTGTTGCTAAAAATGTTTACTTTCGTCTTTGCAATTGCTTTCAAAACAATCAAGATAGCATCTTTATAAAGTATCAGTAACTTGGAGACCTTTTCAATCTCAACAGACTTCTAAACTAATTAAAAGTTGCATATTCTCTTGTCAGGGATCTCTTATGTAAATGCGATTTGGATATCGTTGTACATTCAGTGTTTGAAATGAAAACCTGTAAGGACCATTTTCTTATGCTTGGGAAGATTTCAGTCTATAGATCAGAATTAATTCCCAAGCCAGCACCTAATCAACCATATATCAAACCATCTGTCTTTGTTGGAGTAATAATTTGAAAGTCGTTCCTGCTTTTGTTTATCTAGACAGCATTCTCTAAGAAGCCTTTAGTCTTGAAAACTAGGTACTTTGTCACGTTGATATAAGCGCAAGGTTGCATTACAGAAATCTTGTATATATCTTGTGTTTAATCTTCGAGCTACTATACCAGTGAGGTAGGGACCATATACATGCGGCAAATCAATATCCTAGACCAATTTCATCAAATTTATCTGCTTTGAATCGTGTTGGATCAACATTTCCCCGATACTGAGATTATAAAATTTTATCCGGCATATCATCAATACTCATAAAAAGCTACATTATTTAGTCTGGTGATCTTGTCTGTGGGGAAAACATTCGTCAACAAAAGGAGTGTCTCTATGGCAAAATAAATCCTACAAAACATATGTTTCGATAGAAGTATTGTTTGATTTCCTCAGTGGACAAATGGAAAATTGAATGTCCTATTAAGAGAGAGAGAGAGAGAGAGAGAGAGAGAGAGAGAGAGAGAGAGAGAGAGAGAGAGAGAGAGAGAGATTCATAAATTTGTAAATTAAAGATTTCCGAATATAATTAAACTCAGTACAGTCATTTCACTTGTTCATTTTGAAAAAGAGATCATGGCACTGATCGATGTAATTATCAGTACTCTGTTTTAAATTTATTCCCCAAATCTTTTTTGTTGCTCCCCGGGCGTATTAGTCACATGAGCAAGCAACCGTAGCTAGTTAACGATCCGTGTAACATGCTTGATCGACAAAATCCAGCATGAAGCAAGGTCTGTTAATCTCTTAAAAAGTCATCTTATGGTGCATCGAATGTTAATAAAACTGACAAAAACTCAGTGTCATGTCATTCTTGAAACTGACTATATAGCTAGCAGACACGCACGCACAACAAATACAAACGATTTTTTTTCCGGCATTTATATATATATAATTTCTTTATCTATAAATTCTATTTTGTTTTTACTGACTTAACTATTT
This sequence comes from Sepioteuthis lessoniana, assembly GCA_963585895.1. Lineage (NCBI taxonomy): Eukaryota > Metazoa > Mollusca > Cephalopoda > Myopsida > Loliginidae > Sepioteuthis > Sepioteuthis lessoniana. The sequence continues at coordinate 140,074,120 of OY757904.1, forward strand.
ACACACACACACACACATTTGAAGAAAATCCTTCAATCTTGTAAATGAAGTTTCTCTCCGATTTTTCCTGCATATATATATATATATATATATATATATATATATATATATATAGTCATCTACAGACAGACCGTTTCGTTCTATCAGAACTCTTCAGTGTAGCTAGACACGCAGGACGACCGAAGCCGGGATCGAAACCCGTCCAACTTTACATTAGACTGCGTTTCAGACCACTCGTCCACCAAGCGGACCACGTTGGCTAAGGGAATTTTAAGGTATTTTTATTTTTTAGAAACAGCAGCAGCAGCCTTTGTTTACATTTCTTTATACCCTATCGGCTACCAGAGTGCTCAATTCTTTCGAAGAGCTTTGCATTACGCTTGCGGCGGCCGGCAATTCCTTCGCCAGAGAGCTCAACCCACTTGGGGGAGCATATATATATAAATTCTATATCTATAAATTCTATTTTGTTTTTACTGACTTTACTATTTACACGCACACACACACACACACACACACACACACACACACACACACACACACACACACACACACGTAAATAGTTAAGTCAGTAAAAGCAAAATAGAATTTAACTTATATTAATTTATTAAAAATAACCGGTGGTTGATATGTAAAGTAATCCTTTTATAACTTTTATGTATTTTTTCTAACTCAGAGATTTCAGCGTGTAAACAATCATTAGGGAAGGCGTATGAATAGCAAACTGATGATTAATTACAAAATATCTGGGTAATTTCTTTCCCTGAATATTTCCTAATGTGAATAACAAATTTGAATTAATCTCGATGCAAGTTCTTTTTTTTTTTTATACGTACATTTTATAATGCTTACGATATACCGTTTAATAATGAAATTGGCTTTATTAATCCGATTATAAACATTAACGATAATCACAGCGTAAATCATTCTGGCCCCACCTTACAACTATTAACTTTCTTAAACTACTTCCACTCGACATCATTTGGTGTGCTGCTTACATTTTTTTGAATATTCCTATGGTTTTACACGGTGTAGTGCAGTTATCCTGACGCTTTTTTTCAAATGATGTTTTATGATAAAAAATCTTTTTTTCCGTGTCTTCAAACTCAACCATGTCAGAATAATATCAAGTCGTTACTTGAAAAAATGTCAAGTACATGACTTTTAGAAGAAAATCGTCATTGCATCTACAATTTCATAGAGCTGGGTAAATAAAATCATTTTACAATAAGATTTTTTTATTTACTTCAGGAAAAATTTAATAAATAAATCTTACAATCTTTAATTGTATTTTTTGTGCAAATTTACTTCTCGCCATAATTTTATATATGCACACTTCAATTAGATATCTTTTGATTTCAAATGTGGAAAAATGTCATATACTTATATTTATAAATTGGCAACCATAAAAACGTCGAATAATTATTCATAATAATTTCAAAGACACATTTTCCAGTTTACCTTTAATAAGAAAGACATTCTATAATCGAACTGTTTTATAGCCAAATATGTACTCATCATCATTCCTTCTAATATAGTCAAAAAGATTCTCATTTCTCACACAAGCGTGTTTTTGTGAAATTATCTTATCAGGAATATTGTCTTCAGTAATGATTATGAATACATTTTTTAACTTAATAACTGATTATAGATGTGTAAACCAAGCAAAAACAAAGACAAAACAAAAGAAAATGAAAAATATGTGTAAATAAAAGTGTTTGTAATAGAAATATGTGAAAACATTATTTTAATAGAAATACATATGTTATAAATTCCCTTTAGCTAATCTTGGCTTCGTTGATTTTTATATCTATAATGAATGATGTTTTCGGAATTGTAGAGTGTGGTACTAGAGAAGAACCTTTGAGAGTGTATTTGCAAGCTTTTAATATATTTATGATGAACAAAATTGAGCACTTTGCAATATTCTTTCTAGTGTACCCGTCCACAAGGAGCAATAAACGACACATCGGCCATTTCGAAGCGGGTAGGGATGGTTTAAACGAGTTTTCCTTCTTCTGTATTAATAACTATGGTAACGTAATTGAGCCCCGACTTCTCGGCTCTTTATCCTTATCTCAGAGGACAGATGGATTGATGTCTTCCAAAGGAAGATTAACACGAAGGTGAATGTCATGAACCTTGCCCAGAATTTAAATTTTGGTCAACGACTCCATATCTTCAGACAATAAACGTGATATTAAGCTTACCATCAGTACTGGAATGTATCACTATTGGAACTTATTATGGTCATCTCATAGTCATTGAAAATATTATATTCAGGAAGTATAGTAATCTGTTAAACTCCACTTAAAAATTGACCTTGTGTCCTATCCTGCCAGAGCGGAGGGGTTGGTAAATGTGGTGAATTTTTTTTTTTGCAAGAAGCTTTTTGAAAATATCTTTATTACTATCTAGATAGTCGTTATTATAATTTATATAATATCACGGCGAAAATAAATTTTAATACAAATACCTCCAATTGTGTATATCCCTTTGTAGGGAAAAAGAGCGTTATTTAGGTTAGAATCCACCGAAACATACATTTCATAGTTACCTGCAGAAATTTTTCAGCTTCTGAAATTAAAAGAAATTATCTTTAATTCTTGTTGAGGAAAGCATAACAATTATTTTTGCTGTCTCTATTTTTCGAAGATCAAGGCAAGTACATATATATATATATATATATATATATATATATATATATATATATATATATATATATATATATATACGTAAAAACTCTTAGTGGCTAACAGGTGGGACGGCGATAATGTCGTAAAACAGTATTTTTTTATTAGTATAATCACTACTGTATATTATATGTGCATTAAATGTAAAAAGACAAATACTGTAATTCCAAGTAACAATTAAACCTATTCAAGAGAATCTAATGCTATTGGACTTTATTATATATTGAAAACCTATATTAGCGTAAAATAGAATGCTAATAAGGATACAAAGAACCATGAATAAGGACTCTGCTGACATTTTTAAAAAAGTAAGAAATTGTGGACCCCTGAAGAAGGCCGGAAGAGCTGTCGGCCAAAACGTTGTGGAAATAACAATAAAAATGAAGAGAATAGTCCGAAAACCCTTAATGATAAAAACTATCAATGAATGTTTGAAACCTGTCACAATTTGCATTTGTAAAAAAAGTTAGTTGTCTTTGTCAGATCAAAAAACTATACGAGTACATATAAGATCCAATCACATTAAAAAAAATAACACTGATGGATTTCAACATGGCGGAAAAAAGTCTACCAACCACAAGGGAATCTGACACTGCTGTTAATCAACATACGTTATCATCTCTTTCAACAAGTCGGGATATTTTACAATTCTAAGTAACATTCACATTTACTCATGGACATGTTCACAGCAAATGTCAGATATCGTTAAAAAAGAATACATTTTAGAAGAATGAATGACAGAAAGATTTTACTAGATAATGGGCAACTACAATTACGCTCTCATTGAAAAAAAAAACATCTCTTGTAAAAAAAAAACTCAGTTGTTAAAGAAAATCGAAATTCAAACTCAGAAAATATCTTAAAAACGTTTTCAACACTGACAGGTTTCTCTATCAACATTTTGCTGGAGGGAGAATAATTGGATTCATACAATTCCCAAGGTTATTAGTGCTAGGTGAAATGCATTGTTTTGTCCAGGATTTGAACTCGTGTCGCCGTGTCCATTTCCTACAACGATAACTACTACTACACAACCGGCAAAAAACACTTCACCTGCGTTTCTTCAGTACGGCTACAATCTTACTGTTGACGTCTTCAAATCACAAACGCGCTGCCACCCCTTAGAAATACAATTAGTGGTTGGACGTCTTTCTCCATTGGATTCTTTTTATATGATATTTTTACAAACCTTTCACTATCGGCCATCATGAAAACAGAAACGTGTTGATGATTCAACTTTACCGCTCTTCGTGTCATTTAACATAGTTGAGTTTGTTTGTTAGTTTTCTTTGGATTTATGGCATATTAACCCTTTCAGGTTATTTAACGCTAATTTTTTTTACATATATACCGAATATATTATTTCTAAACACACTTTTTTGTTAACATTTTTTAAGTGCTCAATTTTTTTTTACACAGTGGCTTCTCTTATTCATATGTAATATAGATATTTCTATTTTCTATAAATCGTTTGTTTGCCCACATTTAAATGCTTTTAAGTTTTGCCATTTAACACTTATAATTCAATTAAATATCAGTTGTTTGTTTACACACAGTTTAATGGTTAAACAGCTCTTTTTCAAACAATTCAATTTTGCATATGTTTTTTGTTTTCTCTCAGTTGAAATGACAAAGCTAACAGTTTAAATGTCAAACAGTTCTATTTGACCAATTGATAGAACTCTACCAGTTACTACCATTCAGGGGCTGGGGGGGATCTGAGAGCATTAGTAATGAAGGAACACCCGGCGTTCCTTCATTCGTAATGAAGGAAAACCCGGCGTTCCCTAAAGCTCCAGTATTACTTGAGCCTTGCCATCAGAGGTTTTGATATCATATCTAGGACAATCGTTCGGGGAGTTTTAAACCTCTGCAGAGATGCAGTCGGTGTATACTACAGCCTTAGCTGGCTGGGTGAAACATAATTAAAATTATCTAACCTTTCAAAGAATCAAAGTAATCAATGATGATATGTGTCAGAGTTTTTTTGTACGGAGATAGTTATTGTGTTGCCGTAAGTGATACCTCTTCATATTTGCTTTAACGTGGAGTCAGTAATCATACGGCGTAACATTTACAGACGATTGAAACTACAGCATCACTGACCTGGTTTGCCTGTTGCTGGACTATCCACACATAGACTAAAGGAGTCTACGATTAAAACCATTTGTGTAGCACGCTTAGTGTTGTAGAAAATGAAAACGGTGACCCGAGGGCCATCTTGTTTGCGTTTCGCTCAATGCTAATACCATTGAGAAAGAAATGAACGCAACAAACCCACCACTATTGGTTGAATAGCATTTTATCTTATCTAGCCTTGGTAAAGCAAAGAGTCTAGAAAGAAAACTCTTAATTAAAGTCAATAATACATAAATTAAAAATTGACCTCGTATCATATTCTGTTCTAAGTTGATGTTTTGAGTAAATAAATGCCTCCCACAATGACCATCACTTCCCTCCATACAATCAATAATTTCAAAACTATCTTCTGTAACATACTTCTTCCCTGCAACTTCAGATATGATTTCCAAGAGTCAGCGTTGGCCTGGAAGTAATATCAATGACGGGGTATATCCTACCCGTGTTCAGTATCATACTCAGGACACTAAATGCGTGTCTTATCCCTCTACAGGGAATACAGTTGAGCAATCTAACTACTCCCTGCAGTTGGTTTAATGACATAGTACCGATATTTTCTGAATCATTTAAGTACATCTAAATAAGAGACTAACAATAAATTATCGTACCCCTGAAAAGAAATTGCCCAGTAACCTGGGGCAGTTGAATACACCGACTGCTTCTCTACTGAGAGTTAAGACCCCACATGACTCTTAAAAATATGAAGGTGAGTTTCCACTTATACTGTAGCTTTGAGGAATGCGGAGTATTCCTTCATTGCTATCGCTCCCAAATCCACTCTGGCCCGGAGTGGTAGCACTGCTTGAAATAGGACTCTTTTTGTCAAAAACTAAACTTATTCTAAAATGTATTGCTTGAATTAGAACTGTTTGATTAAACTGAATTGCTCGAAATATAAATGTTTTTTGACGATTAAACTGTGTACTTATGCTAAACTGAATTGTTTGAAATAGAACTGTTTATTTGTACACAAACAGATTCGGCTTTTAATAATTTAAAAAGGTTGAGATGCCTCGAAACCCAAACAAACAAACCAAACTAAGTAGGAAGGGTAATTCAACCAGATACAAGACCGTTTAGAAACCTGCATACACCACGATATAAAATGGCAATCAAGGTCAAAATTTTGAACTGCGTTGCTGCACCACAGCTGCTTTATTCAAATGAATGGATGACTCTGTACCGTTAACACACAAAGGAACTGAATGAGATATAATAGAAAATTTCACATCGAAATATTACACGTCAAATATCAAGAGAGACATCCAGATCAGCTGGTGACCAGGTGTGCTAAGAAAGCTAGCGTTGTATCAGTCATCACAGTTTTTTTTTTTAGTTGATTTGAATAGTTCATGCCATTAGAAATATCGATTATAACTGTATTAAAACGTTTCCGTTCAGATCGACATGAAGGTAAGAAAGATTTAAGAAGACAGAATCTGCATTACGCATATGCATTCAAAAACTCTATTTTGAACACCGACATGAATGTAAGCGGTTGACTTAAAAGATAGTTTAGTGAAAAGTCTGCGTTGAATTGTCAGGAAGTCAATTCTATATATTTAGGATGAAATTTTACCGAATATAATTGCGTATCAAGCGAATTACTTATATCTAATTTTAGCTTAATATTCAGGTTTTGCACAAAAAAAAGAAATGAAAAAAATATGGAAAGTTATCGTTAACGAAAAATAACGCATTTAAGTCAAAATTATCAATAGAATAGTAAAAATAACAATTGCAAAATTTCTATTATTCATTTGTATCTTCTGGTATCCTCTTTGGATTCCACCTTCAAACAACAAATCCGAAAGAACATGTCAACTTCCCACAGCATATATTTAAAATATCTAAACTAAGAGCACAAATATAATTAGAAGTTCTTCGGAACGTCAGTCAATGTCAAGAGCAACTACATATAACTGAATAACATTAGTCGGCGTTTGTGTTAAAGCGTCTGAATTGACTTCTGTATGAGTCGAATTTATAGCTAAGCAATTGATTACAGCATTTACACGAGGAAAATATTTTATATTCAAAATTCAGGCAAACATAATAAGTCGAATAACAACCGTTGGCTCCACTATCTGAAATAGAATAAAGTTGGAGAACTTTGTACTCTGTTCTTGTACCTAATGGACTCTAAGGAATAGTTTGGATAAACATGTAGATGGTAACTACACAAAGACACTTCATGATGTTTCGAACTAATCCTAGAAACAGCACCATTCGAAACAGCACCATTCGAAACAGCAACTCTACGGTCATCTAACTACCATTTCGAAAATTATGCAAGTAACACAAGCAAGATACGCTGGGAACTGCTGGAGATATAGGAACGATAGATTCTTACACATGTTGACCGACCAGCAAAAACATACAAAATCATACACTTATCAGCTTTGTGTAGACGCTGGGTGCTGTCTAAAGGACTTACCTAACGAGATGGCCAAAAGGAATGGATAAAGAGAGAGAGAGAGAGAGAGTGTGTGTGAATTATATGAAATCATACAATCGTCACACCTTGATAATAACAGATTTTTCCCATAACGTATGTGTCGACGTATACCCGCATACATCCGACATTCATTTTGTTTATTCCATGCGTGTGTCATGATCTAATATAATACTGCTTGAAATGTAGGAATTCGTAAAAATGACGAAATACTGTATCATTACCTAGGGAAGGATTAGATTTATAGTCATTGTAAGATGTGTTTTTCCATAGTTTTTTTTTTATATGGAAGATAGCAAAAAAGAAAAAAAACAGCAAAAAAGAAATACGGAATTTCACCGATTTTGCTGTCAGAGAAAAGGAAAGAGAACATGCGAATGATATATGGCCTGACTTGCCGCACTAAATTCTTCACAGACCGATGGACATGAATTAATTAGTCACATAAATTAATCCGTCTTGCTGAGTTATTAAAAAGCCAATGCGCTGTAATAAATCACGAAAGGCTAACATAAACTAGTTTAAAGAAATGCAGCATGCAATCTATGAATTATATAATATGTTCGAAAAGAATGAAAAAGAAATATTTTAACACACTTATGTTTAAGTCTTCTGCTGTTGTAACTATAAATGGCAGAAACAAATCCGTTGATCTAGTAGAAAAGAAATCTTAATGACAACTTCACCATAGATAAGGCAGAAATAATAAACAAAAACAGCATGAAAGATATTTGAATGCTTTTTCAAATCATTTGAATATTTGCTATCGGCAACAATTTGTAATTTCTAACTTTAATTATTTGATATTGTTTATTTGCGAACCAGAAACGTTAGTCTCTTTTATGTTAATGATGTATTCAGTTAAAAAAAAATGTCTTTACTGATTTGATTGATACTTAGTGGATCTTTTTGATAACATGGAGTTTTTGAACAGTTTCATTCGGCTGAGATTGATTCATATAAAACTAATTATTATCTAAACATGGCTGTTATATTGAATTACATTACAACACACACACACACACACACACACACACACACACACACACACACACACACACACACACACCATGCATTCATATATATATATATATATATATATATATATATATATATGTGTGTGTGTGTGTGTGTGTGTGTGTGTGTATCTACCTATCTATGGTTTTCTGGAACTGAGACATTAAATCAAAAAAGTATAGTGGTGCATTACCTAGGTACTAAGGTTCCAGGAAGTCATAAAATTGATGCTGCTGTCTAACTGTTCTGTTATGATGTGATGAAGACTTTACTGGTGGAACTGCATTTTTTTCTTTGCAGTGGTTGTTATATGCAAGAATGGCTTTAGCAATTGAGGACCTCAATCGGGAACAGCACATCTTTGCGAAATATTGATGTGTGTTCTTGCCGGACTGAGAGTAGATTACACTGTAGTAACGAGGCCATTTTGTAGAAGTTGGTCCAGTTGGTTGAGAATATATATATATATATATATATATATATATATATATATATATATATATATGGCAACCGTGTATGGTTGTCATAATCTCAATGTGTGAATTTGTGGGAGACCAAATGTAGTATAATTTGGAGAGTGCTCAATATCTATGATAGAGCTGTTATATAATTACAAATAAATATGGTGGTGCCAATGGTGTAATGGTTATAAATGGAGGTGCCCGTGTTGTAATGGTTATCGTCGTAGGAAATGGACACGGGGACACGAGTTCAAATCCTGAACGAGACTGATTGCATTTCACATAGCACTAAATACTCTTGGGAAAAGTATGAATCCAATTATTCTCCCTCCAGCTATGGGTAAATAGTAGGACATATTAGTTTCTTCGACCTTGGTGAGGCAACAACTCTAGGAGAAGGAAAACTCTAAATTCAAACCTGTTAAACTCTCCTTAAAAATTGACCTCATGTCATATCCTGCCCGAGTGGAGGGGTTGGTAAATGTATATAATTATAACTAAATATATATCAGTTTTTATAGGTTTTCAATTGCATGGTTTCATACCGTCTTTATAAGACAATCATCCAGCAGAGAAAAAAAAATTTGGAGAAATAACGTAAACATTCTTTTGAGTGTATTGTTTGATCTTTTTATTTCTTAAAAATCTTTCTTTCCTGCCAGATGATTGTCATATAAGGACGGTATGAAACCAGTGTTCTCAGATAAGCGTCCATGCTATTAAATATGTATAAAAACTAATATATATATATATATATATATATGTGTGTGTGTGTGTGTGTGTGTGTGTGTGTGTGGCTAGAGGGGTGAGACAGATAAGAATTTAAAACACGTGAGACGACGAATCGTTTTTCGGAAGGAACTTTGTTATTATCAATTTCAGTTATAAACCCACAAGCTGTAAAGAATGAAGATGAAATAAAAATATTAGAGTTTAGTTTGGTTATATTCATTTTGTTAAATATTATAACAATATTTCTTATATAATGTGGTGGTATCATCCATAATTACGATACACCATGAACTCTTCCTATAAAGAGGTAACAGTTAATAGTTAGCCCCTCAGGGAGTTGATAGCAAAAAGCTGTTGCTATTTTGTCAAATTTTACGAATCCAGTAGATGGCGCACACTTCTGCCAGCCGTAGTATCAACAATAGTATCGTGCTGGGTGTTTCACGTCTTAGGATACGGCTCTCAGTCGAGCCTGCTTGGTACGGGATGGCGTAGTATTCGCGTCACGTGGCGAAGACTGATTTCTCGAACCTCATGGGGTCATCATCCCACGCTCTAACCCTCCTCGGAGGGTCTAGGTTTATCGTCTGGCGCCTGAGGCTTCTCTTTTTAAGGGAATGTTGACGGAGCCCGAGGCATTTATCGAAAGGCTGGGTGCGTCTGGGCTGCAGCCTTGCACCTGGACCCATCATAAAAAAAGGCCTTGTACTGTACTCACTCGTTTAGTAGGGCGCCTGAAAAACACCATCAGTAGCGAATAGTAACATTGGTGACATTGTATTACTTGTTTCTGTGATGTATAACTTTTATTATTCTCTCTAAGTATTTGTTTGTCTTATTTATTTCATGCCTTTTCCGAGGACATAACACACACACACACATACAGATACACACACACACACACACGCGTGTGTGTGTGTATTTGATAAAGTCTTACTCCTCTACTGGAGATATACTAAAGCCTATTTTAAAATCCGTTGATACGTCACTGGTGTCGAGTAAATAGTATTGGTACAACAAATGCATAATTCTAAATGTAAGCATTTGATCTCTATAGTCTTCCAGAAAAACCTAAAACAAACTTAAAAAGTATTTATCGTTTAGTTTTAAAGAAAGGGTAATTTTTATTCGATAACACCCTTACATAATACACTGAATACCTGGTTAAGCTTTTTCATATTACGATATCACAGGAACTCTAAATTATTTATCAAAAAAATATTACGTGTTAAAAATAACTAAACTAGTTGATATGCCGTGAATTTTTTTTAGCTATCTATATCTGGACGCCCGACTGTATTTTCTGTCGAACATCTATGTTCTGCCTAATGTTAGATTAAAAAACATTTCCATGTTATTTTTTTTTAAATATCTGTCATGTTATATGATACACGAACAATTAGTATTTTTGAAAACCGCACTCTATCCAATAAACTGAATTTTGTAGCTGTGGTCACGTGTGATACGCAATTCATCAAAATATGTTTATAATATTTTCAAATAACTGTGTAGTAGACTCCTATCGATTTACCGACCTACAAATCCTCAGAACATGAACATTTTTGTGTTTCGATTTTTCTCCTTTAATATCATTTTGTTATTTTTTGGTCTTTGGAGAATATTCATATTTTCCTTGAGGACAATTTTCATAAAACTGATATATTGATGCTTTGAAGACAGACAAAATATATCCTCAAAGATATATATATATATATATATATATATATGAGTGTGTGTGTGTATCTATCTATCAATATCTATCTATCTATCTATCTATCTATATATATATATATATATATATATATATATATATATATATATATATTGCTTTTTCTATTCAAAACTATTGTAATTTTCAGACAGGATAATTTATCATTTAAACATTAGAATAACCATAAATAGATCACGAAAAAAAGTCAACTAGTAAAATTCAGGTGGTTCACATTCAGTTTGTAAGAATTCTATCATACATGCAACGATAAAAAGGCAAAATTACTTTTTTGAATGTCAATGTCTGCATTGGTAAAGTAATTTCTGATGTACTAAAAGTACTTTTCTCTGGATATCTATTTTCAATTTTATATTCAGATGCAAGGTTCTTTTTTTTAAGTAGGCTACATAAAAGTAATTTAAAATGACTATCACTTCGATAATAAATCAGAAAAATAGAATTTGAAACCTGCATGAGGATATATATATATATATATATATATATATATATATATATATATATATATATATATATATATAATTTGTATATGCATTATGTATATATAATTTATGCATGTTTACTTATATATATATATATATACATATGTATATATATATATATATATATATATATATATAGAGAGAGAGAGAGAGAGAGAGAGATAGATGGATAGATAGATAGATTAAATACTAATCAAGGAATGCAGAATGGTAATCTAAGTAAGTTGAATGAATCTAGAGACAAGTCCATGGTGCTTTTCAGCAAATGTTTGGACGGATGTACCTCGTAGCTTACTTGAGAGTATCAAATATTGCAGCGAGTAAACTAGCGCTACATATCTTTAAAAGATGACTTCTACAGATGAAAAATAAGACATCCAAAGAACGATTGCCATGACCCTAATTAAAAACTTCTGTTCTAAACACATCGACTTCATGCAGATAAACAAGGGGTCATCGGGGCTAAGAACCCTGTATTCTGCATTTAAAAAATCAACTAAGAAACAAAACTAAATCAGATGCAAAATCATTGTCAACATGGTTTTATTTAATGTTCGGATATGAAACAACTACCAGACGAAACATCGTAATTATACAAGAAAGGTGACACCAATTGTGGCTCTAACTAAAATACAATGATTTCGCTAATGAATAGGAATTTGTTCCGCTTTTTGAATAGAAAAGTTCCGTCAATGACACTACAGGGAAGGAACGCGTAGCAGTGTTCTCGACTTAAAATAACTAAAAAGCGAAAAAAGAATCCAAGCGAGAAAGACGTTTGCATCATTTAATCGTATTTACCAACCCCTCCGCTCGGGTAGGATATGACACAAGGTCAATTTTTAAGCGGAGTTTGACAGGTTTGAATTTAGTGTTTTCCTACACCTAGACTAGTTGCCTCACCAAGGCTGAAGAACACAGTCTGCCCTACTATTTACCCATAGCTGGAGGGAGAATAATTGGATTCTTACCTTTCCCAAGGGTATTAGTGCTATGTGAAATGCACTGTCTTGTCCAGGATTTGAACTCGTGTCGCCGTGTCCATTTCCTGCGAGTATAACCATTACGCCATAGGCACCTCCATTTTTGCATCATTTAATGACAACTACTTCACAAGTCTTATATGATGACCCAGTCCCTCTAAAGCCAGTCATAAACCTTTTTTACATCGAGCTACCTTCCCTTGTGTGACGCATTGTCTCACACAATGTTCTAATCATTGGTGGAGAAGTAAATGCTCATATACACTAAGATGGAAATAATTAATTCTGCTTTATCAACATGCCAAAAAGAAAAGGTTAACATCTTGCATTTTTTAACTCGGGAAAAGTCAATACACTAAAGTTTCCACTCCTCACAAAAAGCTAAACTATGGACCTACACGTACCCTAATCTCTACCACCAAAACCAAAAATCAAATATAACGTTCTTGGGAAATCAATAAATTTATTGAAAAACAAATTAAAGTGAAAAAAATGATACACTTACTTGATAAAATTCGTAAGAAAGTACGGAGAAAATTAAATAACACATAATAAAAAGAGCAACCAGAATACACTCAAGACTAAATGATAAACAATCACGAAGATCATGACAGGCATTAAACGAAATGTGCGGTAAAAAGAGCATCGATAGCAAATTTAAAAGCCATACAAGAAAAAAAACCTTCAGAAGAGGAAAATAACTGATAAACCTACCAAAAAGTATAAATAACCAACTCGACATCAAACTTGTACAGTTTATGGAGGTAGAACTCTAAAAAGAAGCAGCAGATTAACATTCACAAAATCCCCGAAAAAAAAAGAAACTTGATGGGGATTACACAAAAATCTTATGTACTGTTTAAAACAGATACTGGAAATAACACAACACAAAACAATAACTGTACGGCCATTTACCTCCCATCTCACAATACACCCCAGTAAGATGAATAGGAAAGGCTGGTCACTACTGGAGAAAAAAGAACGAAATCATAAGTGATTCTGCAGATTTTGCCTAATGGAAGAGCCGGCTTTGGCCATTCGGCCAAACCTTAGATACAACAGCAGCGTATGGACGCTGAATGTTGTAAAGAAGACCTTCTATTAGAGATTGATGATAGAGACGAATGTTGAGAAAAAATGAAGAAACTGAGAGCTGTGAATTTGACGTGATATATATATATATATATATATATATATGTGTGTGTGTGTGTGTGTGTGTGGATACATATTTCATGTATATGTTTTTCGCATATTTATATTTGTGTGTGCCTGTGATTATAATAAGCATTTGAAAAATAATTACATATAAGTGGATGTTACAAAAACACTGTATCCATTTAGGAATGGATTCACAACCTGATTCCAGTGGGTAATTTTGCTTAACTTAATTTAAGTTCCTTTGTCGACACAATTTTAAATATATTGTTTACAAAAGCCACACAATCCACTTGTTATAAGATGATGTTCTTCGCTGATATTTTCTTTACTTATTTATAAGCAAAAATAAAATATTTCCTATTAAAAAATAAAGGGCGGGTGTTTAAGTAACCCTCATGGTAGACAACATCTTGTTTTGTATATTCTTTAATGTTACATTCCATGTAATGCCTTAAACATTATTATCAGACTATTATCATTCTTATTACAACAGTAAAGATTTTATTTATATGCAGGTGTGGATAAAATATCAATGAAAATATCAGAAAAATATTATAATTCTTAAATTCATCTCATGGTAACTATCAATTTACGTTGAAGATTAAAGAAGATTTGATAATGCATAAAATTATTCTGAAATTATGATGTCTAAAACTCATCCATGATACATGATATATATTTTTTTAAATTTTCAGTTATTATATTTATGAAAATAATGTATTGAGGAAATGTATATGGATGCAGACACATCTAGACTGAACACGGAAAGTAGATAATGAATGACACTAATTTTAAGTAATTATTGAAAAGACGATGCTTAAATAGATATGCACAAATCATTCAATACCAATTCTGGAATGAAATATGTACCTATCGTTCTGTCTACAGTTTTGAAAATAATTCTATTAAATTATTATTAGATATCATTTTCCATGAATTAAATTAAATATTATTTTAATGAATTTATAATATTTCGATCAAATATTATATTACTGCATGCGAGATCTTAACAGTAGTATTAGTTGATGATCTTTCACCGCAGTATGAGATACAGCAAGTCTCCAGGACTCTTCTCAGTATTCTGGCCAGCCTCGACAATGCTGTTGTTACGATGGTTTCGATTCTGCCTTCGATTCCGACCTGCTCCAGCGTTTTGAGTAATGGTATCAACCGTACCTGTTGCAATTTATATCACCGTCATTTTCATGATCCAAAGTTGTTTTTTTTTAATTCTCTGACAAGTATTTCTCTCGTTTTCTTTGACTTTTACTCTCTGGGACGGCAAGTTCCTAGATTCGGCAGGTTCTGTCTTTTTGTTTTTCTGATTGTGGTTGTTGTTTTTGTTAATTATCACTAGATCTGGTCTTCGAGCAGCGATTGAGTGATCTGTGTATCTCAGATTTGTTTGTGTCTCATTCTCTGTAAATGGATTGTGGTTTGTGCATATACCATTTGTTAGTATGGTCAAATTTCATTTCCCGGTACTCTTCCTAGTGGATCACCTCCCTTTCACAGTCTTGCCGTGTCTTGTTTTCTTTTTGCTTTAGTTTGCTGCATTCACTTATAATGTGATGGTTTCGTCTTAGATTTAGGTTTAGGTTCCTTTGTTTAATAGCATATCAACCTTTGTAGGTTTTTTAATAACAAAGCCATTCTCCTAGAAAAATAATAGCGGTTGTCTTTAACGCATAGCTGGGAGGATAAGGAGTTCATAACTTTCACATGTGAATTTGTCCGAAAGTAAACGTAACAGCCTAACTAGAGTTCGAAATCGCTTACAACAATTTCACTGTCCATCGCTTTAACCATTACACCACGAGGACACATCTGGTTTCATCTTCATCACCACATAAATATACTTGATGTTCGTTTGTATTTTAATAATTTTCGCTTTAATATAGAGTGCTCATGGTCTACCATAGGAAGGCACATCTTAAAGTTTAACTTTCTTATTCCTGTCCAGGTGTTCTCGAGTGAAGTTTTGTTAGTCTGTCACTCGAAGTATCCATACAGTTGCTTTTCTTTCAATTTATGTTTCTTACTTATTGTTGTTCTTTTGAACTTCATGATGCCTGTGCTGTTTCTTTTAGCTGTTATTTGTCCATTTTTGCTCTTTTTATGTAACCTTCGAGTTCTTGTGTTGACGCATCGACACTATCTTCCTCCATCTTTTATTGAGATATGTAGTTTTTCTATGTCATCTCTAGTACATATCTGGTTTGGCATCATCATTAACTTTCCTATTTTCCGGCCATTTGGTTGAAGTTCATTTCAGGAAACTTCGTGTGTATTCTATTAGGGCAATCACCCAAGTGTTTCTCCCTTTAATTGGATCCCAGTTGCAGGGTTTGGTTTTGGGAAGTTTTCTGGTTCGTCTGAGATACGCATTTTTTAGCTTTTTCTTTCGTCTCTGCTTATTTGATGGGGATTCTCTTCCATTATTCTGAAGTACGTGTAAGATTCCTTTCCTCCAAGTGTTCAGAGTCTTTCTTGTTGTTATTTGTCTTTCATGGCTTCTAATCATTTGCAAAGCACAGTTTTCATTGACAAATTCCTTTCCTGTATTCTGACTATATATTCCTGCTATTTGTATTAGGATTTCTTATTCTTTATCTTTTGCGCAAACAACTTTATGTCGTCCATATTCATTTTGTAGCTGATTTTTCTTATAGGATCATCAATTCATCATCATCATTATTATTATTATTATTAGTTGTTGTTATTGTAGTAGCTGTAGTAATTAAAAAGTCACAGAAAACTGTACTTTCTAAATTTTGTGTATATGTTGTATAACTTCTGTTAATTAATCTGCGCATATACACGTGTGCCTCGCGTGCGCGCACGAACACACACACACACACACACACACACACACACACACACACACACACATATATATATATATATAATTTTCATTTTGTAGTACTGAATTAATTTAGCGGGCTATTGCAATGCGATATGATAATTAGTTGAGTCTAATTAATTTCAAAGTAAAACTTCATCGTCAGAGATTTTATTTTATAAGTGAACAAGGTGGTGAATGTTCAATCTTTTTTAAACGTTGAAAACGTGGTGTCATGTGGGGTGTTTAAACGCCATGTTGAATAAACATGACTTCATTTATCCTAATCAATTTCATTTTATTTTAATTTTTTTTTATATATTCAATTTTTTTATTTTATCATTTAAACTTAAAAACGCATTTAAAAAGTGTATGTTAATTAATGAAATATACAATATTTAATTCTAAACTACTGTTAATCTTAAGGTGTAACTTAGCTATTCATAAGGCATCCTTAATTCTGAGATTATCAACATTACGTATTATAGCTTCTATTTTAATGGAGAAACTGTTATAATCATTTTTGCATTTGATTGATTTTTTATGGAATGAAGATGCACGTGTGTTAAGGTGTTCTTTAATTCTGATGGGGAGGGGTCTGATTGTATTTCATTATATGTTGGCGGTAAGTATATCGTCTATAAATCTTGTGAAGAATATTCATGGACAGATGGATAGTAAGCAAAGCTCTAGTTGGTTCTTACCATAAATATAATTTCAAAATTCTGTGGTATTTTCTGAATTGCCGATTTTTTAATTTTTTATAATCATTTACCCAGTTATATCATATAAGATATACGAGGTGCATACAATAAGTTTCCAGACTTTTTTTTTCGTATGGGCACTTTTAACGATAGTACACACATGGAACTCTAGTCCCCTTCGAAGTAATCTCCTCCAGCTGCAGTGCAATTGGTGTAGTTTCCAACAACTTCTGGAAGGCCCCATGGAAGGCCTCATGTGTGAGCGTGTCAGTGACCTTCGTCACGGCCTCTTTCATCTCCTCAATTGTCTAATAACGACAGCCTCTGCGCTTAGGGAATAATCAAAAGTCACACGGAGCAAGGTCTGGACTGTAGCGAGGGTGAGGAACTGTCTTGATGCCCATCTTGGTCAAATAGTCGGTGACAAGGATGGAATTGTGGACTGGTGCATTGTCCTGGTGGAAATGCCACTGATTTCAAGAGTGCTGGCCTCTTCTGACGGAATCTCTTCCTGAACTCCCTTAAAACCTCAACATAGTAACCCTAACCCAAACCTTAACCCTTTGGCCAATCAACTCTGTTGTATTGATTTCCTTACTCCTCCCACACCTCTCATCAGCCCTCAAAGACTCACTGCCTTCCTTGAATCTCTTATGCCTCTGAAAACCGATGCTTGATTAATGCAAGATAGTCCAAAAGCAGCCTGAAGCATTCCATACGTTTCTCTGCTCTCCTGGAACATGGGCAAATACTCTACTCTTTCAGGAAATGACCCGGTTATGTAGTGACATAATTTGGTATAAAATAACCTACAAGTTTTGATATGTTGTAAAACCAAACTAACCAACCATTCAAGCAAAAGACTTAAGAACAATCTAAAACAAAATCATGAAATGCTAATTGTAAGAGTCAAACGGTGCAATAGAACTAATGAAAGGACAAATAGAAAAAGACAAAGCTACAAATGGATGACAAAGCTAAAAAGAAATACAATTTTACAGCCATTTCACTGAAGAATTGGTGGAATTGCATATAAAATGTCATGGGTATCTCTGCGAAGAGACATACTGAATCATTATTAATGGCGGCATGGCCAACAGTACACGTACCAATTATATTAGTAGAAAGTTACACACAAAACAAAAGACAAGGAAATGAAGAGTAGGTCGGAATAGAGATGAAGCCATGAATCATAGGATAATCGAATTCAGGAAGTTTAGAATGAATAAAACAATGCACACGACGTGGTTCCCAGGTTGCTCCATTAGGAAAAGTGCAAATGACAAAAATTTGACCGTCCAATAGAAAGGTATATACATAAAACTAAACCTGTCTTATATAGTCGAAAACATAAAAGTTCTTTTATTGTGAAATTCAAGAGGTTAAGTTAATCTAGTCAATCTCCTAAAACTTTCTTTCTTTCTTTCTTTCTTTCTTTCTTTCTTTCTTTCTTTCTAATTCCTGTTCACATCTATCTCAATTTGTTTTGTCCTTTCTCCCCTAATCTATCTATCTATCTATCTGCCTGTTGATATATATCTTAGTCTCTATCTATCTATCTATCTATGTGTGAGTGTTTGTGTATATATATATATATATATATATATATATATATATATATATATATATATATATCAGCCGGTTGATATACATTTTAGTCTGCATCTATCTGTCTATCTACAGTAAATTGTGCAAGAATTTGAAATTTGACTAGTCTACTAAGTAGTACACGCTCAAATCAGTCAAATCTGTCCTGGAGAATGAGATGGAGTATTTTTGTAACTTTGTAATTTTGAAACAGATCACCCAGTTCAGAACGTTACATTGTGATGATTAACAAAAAGCAAAACAAAAAGAAAACATACTGTATAGTGGACTTTGCTGTCCCTGCGGACCACCCGATGAAAATCAAAGAAGAGAACTGAGAAGTTTAGAAAACGGAAGATCAGAGAATTGATAAGGTTGTAGAACCTGCGAGTGACAATGATGCCAATTGTATTTGGCGCACATGGAACGGTAACCAAAGTCTTGGAAAAGGGAATAGAAGAATTGTGAGTCGGATATGATCAACTTCAGTATTGTTATGATCGACAATATAACTTAGAAGAATCCTGGAGACCTCCGGAGACTCAGATTCGAATGAAAGGCTATTAGCTAAAGCTGCTGTGAAAAGCATGCGTAGAGTGTAATAACAATATCAGTAATGGATCAAAGTGTCTGATGACCTTCTATATAAAGGCTAGCGTCTCGTAAAGTAAGTAAAAACAAAATGGGAAATAAAAACATGGCATTGACAGACTAAATATCAACAATAATGAGGCTAGGAATTTTCAAAATATCTACCATGTCGTTAATTCCATCAACGAAGCTATGTAAAAATGAAGAGTAGAATTAGTAACAGGATGTGAAAAACTAGCAAAAGCTAGAATACCAAAAAATATCTTCCAGAACATTTACTATCACTACTTCCTTTTCATGGCGAAATAATGCTACTAATTTATGCAAACGTGTAAGAAAATTTGCAAAATCACAGGGAAAGAAAAATCCCATTATGAATAAATATTATATTAGAATATTTTCCAAGAATGAAAAAACAAACAAACTAGAAACCCTTCTGCTAAATATTAGAATAAAGAGTAGAGAAATAGAATGCAAAGTTGGGATAAAAAATATCTCTGCCTCTAAAGAAAAAAGGTAAAGACAAAACAACAGAAATAATAGAATGACACAAAGAGGAAAGTATTAGGAACACCTGGGATAAAAGGATAACAACAAATTCCCAGGAATATTAGAAGCGAACACCATCAAACAAATGGAGATGATAGAAATAGTAAGAAAAGCGTACATCAGAAGTTCAACAGAAATTCTTGAAACCAAAGTCTCTAGCAGAACTCTAAACAAGTCATTTGATTCAAGGACTCTACGTCTAGTACTTTAGTCTAAACCCTTCTAAATATGGACTCAAAATGAAACCAGATGTAAATAAAAAAACAAACAAATTAACGACTATGCACAAGGTTTTGTTCCAGAGAGATTACATGTGTGAAGAAAAGGAGAAAAAGACGTTAGCTCTGAGGATTACGAATTTGCAACAATTCAGGGAAACCAGGATTAAACAAAAAAGTTGCTTAGAAAAACTGAATACAGCGAACAGTAAGAGCAATATCGAAAATAATAAGATGAAGACAAACAGTAAAACAACAATGAAAGAAAAAAGGGAAAAAAAATGGTTATCTGAGATGGTCAAGTGGTAATTATGAAAGAGACTGAAATTTTGCCATAATGGTAATTAGAATATACATATCCCTCAATATGTTGTTAAAAATGAAACTGAATATTCTCCGCAATTTTAAAATTCAAGTAGATCACCTTTTCAGGAAGATAATCTGATATCGTTCTAACAATAAATGAATAAATAAATTGTCTTCAAATAAATTTTGCTTTAAAAGCAGCAAAATATTCAATTGAAGGAAAGCGAAAAAATGGATCTTGCCAGAGAGCATAAAATGTTGTGGAAGTTGACGATGAAGGTGAAGCCAATCGTATCTGGTACTCTCGGAACAGTCGCTAAAAGACTTGTAAAGATATTGGTGGAACGAAAAATCAGAGCATGAATCGACACCATCCAGGCCATAGAAATATTAAATCAGCAAAATTTCTGAAAAACGACCAATGGAAAAAAAATCATTGCTTAGCAAATTATAACTGTCAAGAAAAGAAGGAGGAAGAAGACTTGCCCTCATTGAAGATAGCTTTGATGCATCAATGCAACGTCTCAAAGCCTACATAGGAAAGTGCAGAGAAAGACTGATGACAGTCACCAGAAACAATACTAATGTCACAATGATTACGCGAAGGGAATAACCAGAAAACTAAAGTGTTAAAAAGAACTCAATGTATGATTTAAACGACTAACTAGCTATATCTCACATGAAAAACGTGGAATTGTCTAAGAAAGAGAAACCTTAAGAGAGAAACCGAATCTCTGCAAATAGCTGCACAAAATAACGCCATAAAAACCAATCATATCAAAGCAAGAATTGATAAGACGTAACAAAACAGCAGAAGTAGGTTATGTAGTGATAGAAACGATACGATCAATCACATAATAAGCAAAGGCAGCAAATTAGCACAGAATGATTATGAGACGAAACACGGCTGGGTGGGTCACGTGATCCACTGGGAATTCAGAAATAAATTGAAATTTGATCATAAGAACAAACGGTATATGCTCAACCAAATATCTCTTATGAAGAATGAGATACACAAACTCCTATGGGATTTTGTCATACAAAGGAATCACCATATCTCGGCCAAACGACTTCACGTTATAGTAATCAACAACAACAAAAAGTTAATGTATTGTAGAATTTGCTCTCCCGGCTAACCCCAGAGTAAAATTGAAAGAAAGGGGAAAGAAAGATAAGAACTAGATTCTTGCTAGGGTATTGAAAACAATGTGGAACATGAAAGTGACGGTTACACCAGTTGTAATTTGTGCTCTGGGCACTGTCACCAAACGATTGGCAAAAGGAAATAAGACGGCGAATAGAAACTATCCAAAGAACAGCATTATTGAGATTGGCCAGAATACTGAGAAGAGAAACGGAGACTTGAGGACCTCTTGTTACTTAAAATCTTATGAAAGACCATCAGCTAACACTGAGGTGCCCGTGGTGTAATCGTTATCGTCGTAGGAAATGGACACGGCGACACGAGTTCAAATCCTGGACGAGACTGATTGCATTTCACATAGCACTAATACCCTTGGGGAAGGTATGAATCCAATTATTCTCCCTCCAGCTATGGGTAAATTGTAGGACAGACTAGATTCTTCAGCTTTGGTAAGGCAACTAGTCTAAGAGAAGGAAAACTCTGAATTCAAATCTATTAAACTCCGCTTAAAATTGACCTTGTGTCATATCCTGCCCGAGCGGAGGGGTTGGGTTAATAGTATCAGCTAACTCTGAGGTGAAAAACTCTAAAGGAGTAAAATAATAACTTCAGATCTATAAATTTGTAATAAACTTATCGTCATTATTATAGCGTTGACTAAAGAGAGGAATAATCAGCTGTTTAATCTTATTACATTCAAAAATTGTGAACAAAGGGAAATATCTTCGTTAAAAGTTAAATTGTAATTTATCATAGAAAATATTGAAATGGGTAATTAAATTTTCTACGATTTATTTCAAAATGAATGTTTTACAATTTGTTTTCTTTTTTAATCAAAGAAATAAAAAGTTTCAAACATTTTCTGAATATGAAAAAGGGCATTAATGCGAAAATGTATCATAGAATGCTTTGTCCGAGATTTGATGTAATGTAATTGCAGCTTTTTAACCCTTGATGAACCTGGAGAACGATAACAAAGACTCAAGCACATAAACTCTCGCGATAAGTGCAAGAAACGATCACACAAGAGTTGGAAATATAAGTATATGTATGTAAGTGATCAGTAGAGGACAAGTTAGGAACTTAATTTTCAGATATATAGTAACTTTCTCTTTATTAAGTCTAGATTACGATTCATAAAACAATTGGAGCTTGCTTTCATCGACTAAAAAAAACACTTCACGTTTCCCTGATTGGTGAACGGCTAAAACACTCTAATCAAATGAGAGGTATTTTTTCGTGAACCATATATCTGACATTTTTCCATTTCCATTATTCGTCGTCGTCTCTTTATCTCACCTCTGTCTGCAGCATCTTTCTTCGAGACGTAACATTAAACTAATGGTTACTATTTTACTCTATGGTAGTATAAAGTTTTAAACTTGTTTGATTTATAGAAAAAAAATTTTTGCCCGTTACTAGCTTTTCTCTAAACAAAATAATTCAAAGAATTTCTCAGAATAAATATTATATTGGCTCTGAGAAAAATAACTTTTAGTATCACAGCATACGATCATTGAGTTACTATTAATGTTACAAGTCTAATCATTTCCCCACGGTAAAGCTGGTATTAATTAAAAGAGTGAGAGATTTTAGGGTTGACATTCAAATAAAATTCAATATAACGAAATCCAATATAGGGTTAATACATGGAAGAACACCAATACAACAAAAGGAATAGAACAGTAGGAAAATGGATCACTAAAGCATCGACCTCAAATTGCCTCTACAAATAACTTGGCACCCTTGAATGTGATTCCATCAGATTCGTATACAAGCGTGCCAAACAAGAAATAAAAGAAATAAAACAAAAAAAAAATATCTCAAAATAATAAGAAACATATTAGAAACAGAGGGAAATGGTATAAACTTAATACAAACAAAAAGACAAACAAACAAGGGAAACGAATGCTACGTGAGATATATAGAACATTTCCTTGACTGGACAAGAGAGGATATTAAATTAACGATCAACCGACCCGAAAGTTAATGACTATGCACAGGGCTTTACATTCCAGCAATGGAAAAAAACATAGTCTATATAAATGGAAAAGAACGGTAAATAATCTTTTATAACGAATGCTAAATCCTCGGGGGTAAAATGATATTTGCAAAATTGAGACAAGAGAAGCGAAAAAAAAAACAATCAAGAAAACTAATAATAATGAAGAACAAGTGCTAACAACATAAAAAACAATAAATGCAAAGTGAGCAATAAAAAATGCTTTCCAGTATAACTAAAAGACAGATACAAAACAGAAAAGAAGTAATCACGGGTACGATTTGGTCAAAAACATTTAAAAAGGAAATTGAATCCATTATTATTTTACTCCAGGTAAAATACATCTGGAAGAATTTGCTAAGAAAATCAGTAAACGAAAAAATAAAATAAAACTCAATGGACAGAATAAACAACAAATAACTTCGCAGAAAAATAAATATTGTGAATCACATGATGAATGAAGTCAGTACTAGTCCCCCAACCCACAAAAAAAGCGTAAAAACTAAGAATATATTGCAGAGGTAGCTATACATGTGTGATTTTACAAAGGACTTGCAATTAACAGTATAAATAAATGATACAAACATAAACAAGATCTTGGCGATAAAATCAAATGATGAAAGATCTTACATCGTTAAGATACGGCGTTATTTATTTTGTATTTATTTTCGAGGTCTCAGTAAAATAGCATCTGGGAACTTTTACATGAATCAAATAGACATCCTGTCATCGAGGTTAAGAATATGCTGACTTTATCCTCAGCGCGGTAGTACCTGATAGGTTCACATTTATCTGACAAATAAATCTGATTGAAAATTGATCGTGTTCAGTAGGACCAAAGACTCAAAAGATTCTAAAGACGAAATCTTTTTTGCAAAAAAGATTTCGTCTTTAGAATCAACGACACCAAAAATGTAAATAGGGACGTACAATAAACTCGATTCTCTAAACACTTGATTTAAGATAACCAAAATCAACGTATGCCGTAAAGAACAATCTATTTATCTACCAAATCCTATAAGAATAAACATAATAATATAACTATCAGTCTCGGCAGGGTGCTTAAAACATTCTAAAATGGTGTTTAGATGGATCCCTGAAAATTAAATAATAATCTTCAAATCGTTCTATAAAGGCAGATGGCTGTATGAAAGAATAATACATTCAAGAAAATATCGAGAGTATAAAGACAGAGAAGAATACTGATTAAATAAAGTTGTTGGAAATCTAATAAGGACACAGGATGGAAACGAAGGGATAACTATCAGACGTCTGATGTGCAACCATTTTTGAAGTCATATGATTACAATATTTTGATAAAATTTAGATCGCATTTGACTAGAATCCTCGCGTTCTTTAATTTAATTGAGTGTCTGGATGCCATAGTGAGTAATTCTCGTTCATGATACCTCGTAGAGCAATGTAAGAGTGAAAGGGAGTGCCTACATAATGTCCAAGTTACACACGGCAGTCTGTAAGTTGGTGACCATAGTTGAGGGTGACCGGAAGGCTCCCTTTTCGATAGCTACTACACAAAGGTGTAGAGGAGGACGCTACTTCTTTTCCTGGATTGCTCTACTTTACCGTTGATCCTTACCTTATAATGCTGAGTGTTAAGAAAGTAAGCATGAAGTACTATTTTTGAATCTTTGGAATGACTCGACCTGGGATTGAACCAAGGTTTCCCGGACCATTGGCGGACGGAAGATCCCTTATATGACATACACCTAGCTTGAATTCAGAATATACCTTCTAAGAGCCTGGTTATCTTGCCAAAAGTAAATTATCTGCTCTTCACTTTATTCATACCTGAGGGCGGAAAAGATATCTTTAGACCTTTCCTGAAAGTATTTGCGTGAAGTAATATAATATAATATGATATAATAAGTAAATAATATAAGATATGTATTAATGTGTTCATCCAACGTATGAGCGTGAAGCGATATAATATAATCATCATGTCACGCTATCAGCACGGATATCCCTGACCATCTCTCGCCACCCTTCCCTATTGTCCATTGCTGCCGGTAGGTCCTCAGGGCTACAGAGTTGCTGTATGTATGTTCGAGCTGAACGTCCTGCCTTTGCACGTCCATGTAAAGGGCTATCACTTATGAACTCGTCCCTACTTATCTAGCAGTGCCTTGCATGTCTGGTTCGTCTAATTTTGATAGTTTTCGTGATAGGTGGCAAGTGGCCGTATAGTTAGTGCTTTGTGGGGTGCTGTCTCCAGGACTTGTTCAATATTGCTCGTACCATTCTTTAATATAATATAATATAATATAATTAGTCAATAATATAATGAGATATATTCTTATGCCTTTCTTGAAATAAAAAAGCGCGAACTAAAACGCAAAGTCTCGTCCAGGTTTGGAACTTTCTTCTTCGATTCTATTTCTTACTCCGATAAAAAATGTACACCACCTGCGGCTTCTTAGTAGAATATAAACTTAAATAGAATGCGTCAAGTCTGAGTACAACGATATTCGATCTTTTTCAATCCACACGAAAGATAATTCTTTGTTTCGATAAACTTGAAAAACACCATCGATATTATTTGGAATATTTTCAATGACTGAAAATATTTATTTTACCAAATCCCAAAACAGGATAAAAGTATATCGTCGCAATCAATAGGACAAAAAGAAAATCAATTAAAAAAAAAAAATAAGAGAATAGACAAGCGCAAAAATGGCATTATTCAGTTATTGGAAATAGAATAAACTCAAATATATTTAAAAAAACATCGAAAAAATGTGATATTGATGCAAGACTTGCTTAGGTAAAGAAGATTGAAAACATAACAAAATCTATTGGTAACATTTTTTAGGAGATAGTGTATTTCAAATGATAAATTAATACAATAAAACGTTCACCAATTCAGCATTCAAGACAAGCACATTTAAAACCGATTAAATACAGCAAACTAGATGCGTTAAAAGTTCTATTGACTATATTTTTTTCTAAAATGACAGATTTAAACTACATCTTAATAATCTCATCTTTAAATATTTACAAGCATATCGTTCTCAAATGTCTGTCTTGGTTTTAATGCGATGCTTATCAACAGAATAAGATAAACAAAAAAGGACACGTAGAAATTCAGCGCAAATGATTAACATGATGGGGTTTTAGAAAATTATTAAAGAGAGTTGATTTTTGTATAATGAAAGTTAATTTACTTAACCCTAAATTTGAATTCATATCTAGCAATAATGTTCAAGTTTACCTTGAAGACCCAACCATTAAGTAATTGTTACATGTGAACAATTTAACAACTTGGTTGATCAGGTCATTTTCTTCTTTAAGCTTCTCTACAAACATCAACAAATATATATATATATATATATATATATATGTTATCAGCAGGTCTCCTCAGATCTCTCAGACTCTTCAATGTATCCTGGCTGATTTTATCACTCCTGTGGTCTTGTATTGCTTCAATTATTCCTTTGATATCCAGTTCACCCAGATTTTTTTTCATGTGGTCAAACATCGGTCTCTTGCACAATTCACAATAAATTACTTTTCTCACAGTCATTATTTCGTTATAATTTCATATCTACCATCAAATAGTATACATTGCAGTTCTCTTTCATATAATTTTTTTTACTGTGACATTTGGCCCAGCGGTTAGAGTGTTCGCCAATGGCCCGGGAGACCTGGGTTCAATCCCAGGTCGAGTCATACCAAAGACTTTAAAAATGGTACTTGATACCACCTTGCTTAACACTCAGCATTATAAGGTACGGTTCAAGGGTAAAGTGGAGCAATCCTGGGAATGGAGTAGCGCCCTCCCCTACACCTCGGTGTAGTAGCTATCGAAAAGGGAGCCTTCGGGTCACCCGCGACTATGGTCGCTAACTTTACTTTACTTATTAGTCTTCATAGATTCAGTTACTGTGACATAATTGCTCTTCATAGATTCAGTTTCTCCTTGCAGGCTTCCCATTCGATCCATCTATATTTTATCCATGTGCATTTTCATAAATTTATTGCTTGAAGTATCTACATAGATATTCTTCCTATTTTTGTTATCTGTATTATTTAATTTCTATTTTCCTGTGTCCTATAGTAATTGTTTATTAATTATACATTGTTATTTCAGTCCGCTGTAGCATATACCAAAGCTGGTTATTTAACTTCTTCCCGTTTTTTTTTTATCCCATAAGTATATCTATGTCATCACTTATGTGTAACCTTTTGGACTTCCGAACCAATTTCTTTATTCTATGATCCATATTACTAAGTTCCTCCTTTCACATATAGAATAATGGAGTCAGAATATCTTACGATTGGGATTTTTCAGTAATATTTTCATCTGATCGCATTTCTTCTCCATAGTAATATTTCAAGTAGGTTCTTGTTTTTCTTAGGAAAACTTCTTTTTTGGACGTACTTATTTTTTTAAAACTTTTTCTATCATCCCTGTTTGCCTGATTGTATTCGCTTCTTTTATTACCCCGTATCTGGATTTTTTTCTATAAGTGATCTAATACATTCATGACAAATTTCCGTTGTTCTTTTTCCCCTTTTTTATTAGAAGCATGTCACATAGTTCAGTCCCCTATTCCATTCCAATATATATCTTTTATTTTCAATTAGTTTTCCCAAGTTCTTTTTCCTTCTTGGCAAAAAGCTTAATATTGTCATAAATAGGTGGTGATTTATCTTATCAGTGGAAATATGTAACTTACTTTGTATCTTCTTAATAGATGATTCAGTAACATTTTTCTATTATGTAACGTGATTGAGCGGCTTACGGAGAGTCAAACTTAGAGAATAGGAGGTGAATTTCCGAGGAAGGAAAAAGATCTAAAGAAAAAGCAGACAGAGAGTTTATGAAACGGCCAGATGACCCTTGAGTGAGTCAGACTAAAGCACTCATTCTAGGTCAGCCAGTCACAGGTTAATTACTTCGGTAATTAAAAATGATGAGGAAAAAAAAAGGGACTCCCAAATCCTGCCCAGGTGTGGAACCACCGGAAACACATGATCCTCCCCCCACCGACATCCCTGCTGGAAGTAAGAGGCGACTCGGTCGTAAAATTCTGTGAGCTACAAAGACGCAACGAGGTAAAATCGATAGTTGATCACCAGAAGAGACGATGTAAAGAGAAAGGAAATTACGAGCCTCATTTTGCTGCTGTGACGATGAACCTTGCGAAAAAGAACGTTGGAGCTGCAACACGAAGCTGGCAAGAGAGTTCAAGGTATGTTTATGCCCTCTTTCTCTCTTCATGACATGTTGCTTCTCTTTGTCCAACTAATGGAGTAGACTCATCTTTCATGCTCTGTTTTTTTTTCTCCTCGGCCACCTCTTTAAAAGTGTAGTAGCGAATAAACTTTTTGTATTAGTGAAACAGAACAGGGTTTATGCGTATTCGTCACATTTTCCCACCACCAATTTACTGCCATACATTTATTGTGAAACAGTACAACTTCCTATTTGATGCAGTAATATTACAACCCGTACAATAACAAATAATCGAGGGGATAATTAGTTTTCTTGAAATATGTCTCATTGAACATTTTTTTTTACTTCTACAAGGATTATTCCTCTTGCTGTTTTTTATTTCTACTTTTCACTATTACATAGCTTACTTAATTAATTTTACGGCTTGTTATGATAGTAGTTGTCTAAATTTCTGAGATGAAACTTGATGGTTTTTATCAGTAAGAGTTTTAGGACTATTGTCTTCATTTTTATTTTTTCATAACGTTACGACCGCTGTATCCTATGGCCTTCCTCAGGTGTCCACTGTTTATCTGGGCATATAAATGATTCAACATAGAAACTCATTTTTAAAGTTTGTCTGTTGTTCAAACAAGGTGTTCAAGAACTATAAAGATCTTTCGTAAATAATGACGTCATTGTTTTTTACGCTTATCTACGAAGCATTACCAGAAGTTTTATGAGATGATTTTTATCAGTAAGAATTTTCGGACTATTGTCTTCATCTTTATTGTTATTTTTTTTTTTTTTTTTGTTATTTTTGCTTTATAAAAGTAATTGTTCAGATAGCTGAAACATTTTCAAACATACAATAATATGTTTGTTAAATTATGTCATCTGCCTTTTCGTAGTTTATCTCTGTCAAGTCTCCGTTTTTACGGATTTTTCTTTATTTGATATAGAATGTGTTGGTTTAGGTGAAATAAGTAATTTTGCATTTGCTTCTTTTTATCATCTTTCTTATTCTTCAGGAAGTATTCCACGGCTTTCAAGTGACATATATTTCATGCATTTAGAACTTTACACATCATTGGGAAACAAGTTATTGGTCTGTAGTTGCTTGTCGGAGTTTCTTTTTCCTCCCCTCGCCTTTTTTTGTTATCCTTTCTATTATTCTTCCTTTTTTAGTTAATACATGTTTAAGTGTAAAACTATGATTATCTGCTCTTTACTACATAAACGTTTGTTTTGGACTCATACAGTTCATATCATATTAGCGTATCAAATAGGCCTTTCTGGAATATATTTGAGTCCTTTGAACCAGAATTCATGTTTCAAAGATTTTTCGAATGTATTCTTTTTTATTACTTTCTTGGTTGCTGCTTTCTGCGAATACGCTTGTATTTCATCCTCCAAGACTTCTTCAATTCCTTGTAATTCATGTTTCTGGTTTGTTTTTGAAACATTCGGCTTTTTGTTGCATTATATTTCTGTTGTTTGCACCAGAAATGTTTTGATTTGCATCCTGTTGTTCTGTTTTATCTCCATTGATTCATGGGTATGATTTTATTTCATTTTTTTTTTCGGAAAGCGTGTTTTGTTTTTATTGTACAATGTTCTGAAATAAGAATATTCAACTAACCACTGAACAAAAACGAGTGAAAATATCAACCTTCATACTATCTCAATCTATGAACCAGTAAACCTCGATAATGAAATAATCAGGAATAATTCCTTAAGAAA
The DNA here is from genome assembly GCA_963585895.1 of Sepioteuthis lessoniana. Taxonomy (NCBI): domain Eukaryota; kingdom Metazoa; phylum Mollusca; class Cephalopoda; order Myopsida; family Loliginidae; genus Sepioteuthis; species Sepioteuthis lessoniana. Next base: position 140,104,831 of record OY757904.1, read on the forward strand.
ACCGTACAAACAAACAAAAACTATGATCAAAGAACATCCTAAATAGATTCGATAGAAAATAGGAATACTGAAACTGACAACATGATCGTAAACCACAGTCTAGAAGAGATATAAAAACGTATATACAAAGTACAACAACGAAAGAAGTTCATCAACAAATCATGTCAGTTAAGACGAATTTGTCTCACATTTATCTCGCTTCGTTGATAAACAAAAACATGTATCTAAAAAATATTCCCTTTAAACTTATATATATATATATATATATATATATATATATATATATATATATATATATATATATAAAATATCTGCATTTGATTGGGCATGAATTTATCGTTTTTACAGAAACCTTTAGTTTTGTCCTTTGTTTGTGATGAATTATTTATTGGTTATTGATTCGAAATTAAAGGTTAAAAACATCTTTTTCGCGAGAAGATTGGGCTAAATGGACAGGTTGATAGTTAACGAAGGGTAAACTACGAAAAACTAATCAGAACTCAATATTTTATTCTTGGCCACATCAGTCTTTCTGTTTGTTTATCGCTTTGAAAGACAAAATCACGTTCTTGTCACAAATTGCGAACTGAATTATCTTTCAAAGAAATGATTTTGTTTAAAGATAGATTCCAAACCACACGGCTTTCATGCGGTGACAGTTTCATGAATGTATGTGTATGCATGTATGTATGTATGTGTGTGTGTGTGTGTGTGTGTGTGTGAACATCAGTCTATATCTGTATTATTGATTGGGTTTTAGAGCTTGTCAACCGGGCTATGGTAATTTTATGCATAGAGTTTAGAAAAATACATCTATTGTACGCTCATAATGACATTCATTGCATAGTTTCTTAAGAGATTATTTCAACTGCTATTGAATACAAATAATTTCTGTACCGTTCTGTTTGTTTGTTCAGTTCTATGTTTATATTAAGAATATAGAAAAAATGAAGAGAAGAAAATCCGTTTCTTTGGAAGGTTCCACTTAAACAGATTTTAGTAAACCAAGTTTCCATATTGTATTTTAGAAATGTTATAATTAAGTCAGTCTTTAAAAAGTATAAGATGCTTTTGAATACTTTCATAGGGTATTTTATCGCAATATTTGTTAAGGTCACTGCAAGCAATAAATAGATTTTTTTTTGCTTGGATGGGAATTTTCTATGACGAAGGTAATCGTTGCTGCTATATGATTTTTTGATACAATTCTGTTCTCAGGAGAATCTATGAATTTTACTTTTCTTTCCTTTAGAATCGAAGATATCATTTCATATGCTGGGAGAAGACATGTCTTTGGCTAAGTAGTTTTTTGTACGATATTTCTTTTACATGTACTCTTATGGACCCCCACATATGGCCAAGCAAATGCAGGACGACAAGCTCGATCATACATACCGTGAGAATATTGGATGTAGCCCTGAAGACCTGCCAGAGGCGATGAACGATAGGGAGAAGTGGCGAGAGAGGGTCAGGGATACCCGTGCTGGCGTTACGACATGATGAGGATGATGATGATGATTTCTTTTACTTTTTGTAGAAGTTATATAAATTCATATGTGAGCCAATAAGACATTTGTTCAATTTGTATATATGGTTTTGTTTGATTTGTTTTGATAGCATATCAATCACCGTAAGTTATTTAATACTAAATTCATTGTTATACCTATAAACAGTTCTATTTCAAACAATTAAGTTTAGCATACAAAAAACAGTTCTACTTCAAGCAATTCAGTTTAGCATAAGGATATAGTTTAATTCTGTTTGACCCATAGAAAAGACTCTATCAGGTGCTACCACTCCGGGAGTGATCGCAGTGAAGAAGTGCTTTGCATTCCCCAAAGCTTCGGCATTACTATAGCCCCACCATTAGATTATCTAATTTCATATAACAGGACAGTCGTTGGTGGTTGGTCTTACCCCTCTGCAAAGAAGCAGTCGGTGTTTTCTATGATCCTATCTGACAGGACAATTCTGTCTTTATATTCGTCATTAGTTTATGTCTGGAGGATAGGAAGTGCTGCCCAAAATTTGTTATTTTATCTAATTCTAGTGACTCTCCTATATGAGTACGATTAAGAGTATTTATAATATCTTCTCTTGTGACATCTTTATCCATTTGTGCTTCATAATCTTTATAAATGTCCTTTATATTCTCAATCCACCTTATTTTTATTATATGATTTCATATAACACCATCTATATACTCCAATATATTTTCAGTTCTTCAGTTGCCGGTATTACCTTCACATTTTAGTCTCTTTTCTTAACTCTTCATAGAATTGAAATATCTTATTGAGTCTCGAGAATTTAGTTTGTTTTTCATATCTTCGGATATGCTGGCTTTTTCGTTGGATTTTTTGCTTCAGTTTTTATTTATTTATCGGGTTCTTATCAAGTGATATTTTCTCATATTGACTTTTAATTTTCTTTGCTTTTCTACTTTTTCTTTTGACACCCTTATACAGTTGTTTTTAAATATAATGAAATAATTAGTGAATAGTAGGAAGATTATATCGTGCAAATGGTTGTATTGCGAGGTTTTGCGCAATTTGCCGGATATAAAGACGAAATGAAAAGATAACAAGAAATTTACAGAAAAAAATAACAAAAAAAAAAAACGCCGAATATTGGGTCGTGGAAAAAATTAATACGCTTCATGAGTGTGCTTCGGTTTCCCTTCAGACCGTAATCCAATTTGGAAGACAAGTGGTGCTTTTTGTGGAATCGACGAAGAAAAGATAATATTGTTCCCAAAATATCGAAGCCTACACTCAATGTAGTGTTTTTTCGCTAGTTCTAGAATTCATGTTCTTTCTTTCTGCTGATTACTAACTGACTGATTGACTAAACCTTATAATATCCTCAAATTTCAAGTAACCACTTCTGGCAACTCCCACATGATATTTCGTAATGGATCCCTTGTTGTTGGTCAGTAGGTTCGCAGGGCGTTGGAATACATTTGTAATGTTCATTGGTGGGTAGGGAAATCTGCATTACAATATCACAGCTACCCTGTTGAATGGGGCTGTTAAATAAGCAAACTGCACATCCCCTACCTAATGACCGTGGGCCGGGATACGCCGTGTTTGAAACGGTATCCTAGTATTTGAACCGTCCTTGACCCGGCAACCGAAATGGTTTCGTGGCTTGCTACACTATATTTTGGCCTTTACTGAGCTAGTAAATGGTTCAATCTAATCGATGGGCTTTCAAACCCAAATATCGATTTCAAACCCAAATATCTACAGAATTGTCTCAATAGATGCTAGAATTGGTGGCTTGAGTCAGTTGGCTGTGTGCGAATGAACGATTTTTTAAATATTTGAATTAACATTACTTGAAACATTTTAAATGCGTTTTAATAGATTAGACTAAACGTTGAGTGTTGATGTATCGTCCATCCCAAATTAATTATACATCAATAGCCGTTAGTATTGAGCACTTATATTGGATACTCCTACACTTTGGATTTCCTATTTGATCATATAAAGAAAAAATATCCATAAAGGATTTGACATAAAACAAATACCGAAGCCAAACCAAATTACATAGAAAATATCCAGTAGAGGTTGTCATTTAATACTTTTTCAACTCGAAAATATGACTCCGAATATCAGACTAACTCTAGTCATAGTATTAAGTACCATGAAAAATATTTGAAAAGTAATTCAGTGAGCGTTATTTTAAATATAGTACCATTATAATCATCCTCTTAATTTTCATATCATCTAATTAGAAATAACGTTTTCATGTTAAATCATGGATGAAAACCTTAATTTACGAGTGATATTACATGCGTGATATAAAGTAAATAAAGTAATATGAAACGAAAGTAATGGCGCAAATATCATTCAAGGTTTTTTTTTTTAAATAGTTGATTTGTATTGCGTGAGAAACCATAAAAGTAAATCACGATATAATCAAAGAAAACAACAACAACAACAATAATAATAACGACACTAAAAAACAACAACAACAGCAGCAACAACAAATAGATAGTGATTTTAATCGGTGATACATAAAGATTTATTTTAGATTATTCATTTAGTTTAAATTTCGTGTTATTTTTTGCATGGTTTTTGTCGTATATAAGGGATGTGCGTGCTTTGGACAGAAATCTTTTATCAAGTGAGTTTGATTATAGATGTTTTGTATTCAGACGGAAATTTATTCCGTTTTGTACAAGAAAGAAATCGTAAAAGAACTGAACTCAATGCATCTAAAATGAAGTAATTTCCTAATTTTCGATTCAACAAAGCGAGGAGATGAATGAGTCATGAGAAGATTGTATTATTTGCCTGTCTCTTTCCCTCATAGAATAAATAAAAAAAAAAGTTTTCATCTCAAAATTTGTTTATGTCTTAGTCAATAATTCACTCTGTTTATTTGCACTATATTTTCTTGGCCTTGTTTGCAATTATTGGTGTACACACATACACACATGCGTGCTGGCGTTCACACACACACACACTCACACACACACACACACACACACACACACACACACATATATATATATATATATATATATATATATATATATGGAGTGAAGAGACCCTGCAGAGAAATGTCTTCCTTGCTGGTTTGCGCGATCGTAACGTGGAACTTCAAACTCTAGTCACTAAGGTTTATTTTTAGCTTAATACCAACGGAAAGGCATGAACCCCTTTGTTCCCCTTGCTATTGCCTAAATAGTTACCCGACTGTTCTTCTTCAATCATGGATCTGGCAATAAATAAACCGACCCACTAGGGACCTGGATTTGACACTAAATCAAACTGACAGTAAGGCTCCAGACTTGGGAGAATGTTGAGCACGCCTCACTGACCAGGAATTATAGTATCTGTTAGGGCACCATCTCTTGATCAAGTCGAAAAAAATAATTTGCTCTGTACGAATCCATTTAACTGTGTGCCAGTATATAAATTAAAACAAATAAAACAAAATTATATGTAATAATATTAAAAATTATATATATATATATATAGAGAGAGAGAGAGCGAGAGAGATAGAGAGAGTGAGAGAGAGAGAAAGAGACAAAGAGACAGAGAAAGTGTTCGCCAATAGTCCAGGAGACCTGGGGTTCAATCCCAGGTCGAGTCATACGAAAGACTCAAAAATGGTACCTGATGCAGCATTGCTTAACACTGAACATTATAAGGCACGGATAACGGAAAAAATGGAGCAATTCAAGGAATGGAGTAATGCCCTCCCCAACACCTCGGTGTAGTAGCTATTGAAAAGGGAGCCTTAGGGTCACCCTTGACTAAGGTCACCAACTACATCTTATATATATATATATATATATATATATATATATATATATATATATATACATGTTTGTGTGTGTGTGTGTTGTAAATGGTATCGTCATATAAAAAGATACGGTGATTCAAGTTCAATTCCTAAACGAAACCGTCTGCACTTTACATTTCGCTAATACCCATGGGACAATATGCATCCACGTATTCTCCCTTTGAATCAACCATATTATATTCCACTAAAGAACTGATTTTATGTAACACTATGCTCGAGATAGTGGGGTCGTATGAAAGCATACATTCAGAGACACATTCATATATATATATATATATATATATATATATATATATATATATATATATATATAACTGTGTCTCTGCTTGTATGCTTTCACACATATATATATATACATATATATGTGTGTGTGTGTGTGTGTGTGTGTGTTGGGGCAGATAAAATTGAATTAACTGATAAAAAAAACTTCTACCTTTTTATAGATGGCGCAGTGTAGTCAAGGTTGGCCCGAATGCTCTCTTTTCATCAGCTACTACGAATAGGTGTATAGGAAGGTGTTACTTCTTTGCTCGGTTTTGTACGCTTTATCCGTACCTTATAATGGTGAATGTTAAGTAAGCCCGTAAGAAATACCTCATTTTGCGAGTTTGATTTGACTCTACCTCGGATTGAATTCGGGTCTTCTAGGCCAGTGCCAAACACTCTACCTACCAGTCCAATAAAGTTCATTGAGCAAAGAAGCTTACTTTTTCCTTTTAAAAGCAGAATTTTTTTTTTTGTTTTTGTTTTTCAGAATGTATTTTCATGAATAAAAACTCGGCATATCTGTACCTTATTTCTAAGAAAATTATTTTCTGCTCTCAAATTATATTTCTTTGACTGCCATTAAAAATGGCAACAAATCAGATTTCGTCTCTATGTTTGATGGTATATCAACCTTTGTAGATTATTTATTACCAAAGATATCCTTGCTTTTTAGAAGGACAATAATTGTAGAACTATTCAACTCATAGCTGGGAGGACAAGGGGGTTCCTACCTTTTTCTAGGGTATTTATCCGAAAGTGAAGGTAATAGCGTGACTGAGGTTTGAACTTACGTACTACGATTCTGCATTCCAGCACTTTAGCCATTACACCACGAGGACACCCTCTAGGCTAATTGGAGTTTGAACATACTTGAACGGAGTTCTCTCATATTTTTTAATCACGTGATATGCACACCATATGTAATGTACGGAAAAGCATTTCTAGTTTTAAAAAATAATCTTACAAATAGGTTAAACATGGATTTGCCACAAGGAAACTGAGAAAAAAACAGTCCCAAGAATGCCGACTCACAGACTCTTCAGTAAAGAGATTGTCCGTGGTTAGCAGTCAGTAAAGGTCATGTTGACTGTTGCTTTCAAAAGGCTCCATATTTCTACAGTGTCTTCTTTGGCAATTCGTGTTTCACATGGCTCTGTTACACTTGCAAAAGGTATTAATCCAATTATTCTCCGCCATTGCAATTGGTAAATATAAGGGTGAACTGGGCTCTTTAAATTGGTTATAGAAAATTATCTAGAAGGAAAACATTGAATTGAATCGCATAAAACACCACTAAAATATGACCTTGAGTCGCATTTTATTCCTAGGGCGGAATATATATATATATATATATATATATATATAAATATATATATATATATATATATGTATATATATAAAAGAGAGAGAGAGAGAGAGAGAGAGAGAGAGAGAGAGAGATAGAGAGAGAGAGGGGTGTACTAATAGATGAAGGTTTCTCTTTACCAGTATGTGTGGTGAAATTTAACGGTGAGGAGAACTATTATACAGAGGATGTAATAGTCATGATTTCAGATATCTTTTAACCCTGATTTTGTTTAAGTACATCTCGCAAATGAGTTCTTAATTGTACCATCCCATTGATGCATTCAATTTCCAGTACATGTATTTTGAGTCGACATCCTTTATGCATACAAAGGCCTATGTGCACATGCTTACATGCAAACAACAGAAAAAAGGGGAAAGGTCCAAGGTCTGTCTCTGCTCTCTTTTCCCTCATGACGTTGTTTCTCAGTGTCCTGCAAACGCAGCCGACTCAGTTTTCATACTTTGTTTCTTTCCCCCGACAACAACTTTTGTGATAGTAAACATAGATAGAGTTATTAGTTCGGATCTTTTCTCACAGCGAGGTTAAAACCGTTCATTTGGTATAACATGGTGCAGTAATTTGTGTGGGTATTTTTAAAAGAGAGAAGCATTAAAAAAAAAAGTCTTGTTAAGCTATTGACTTAAGATTTTCAAAGCAATCAAATAATTTCTCTTAAACCTGATGATATAAATTTAAGATTCTTCTTCCTCTGCATGAAGGAAACAACCTAGATGAACAGAAAGAGAGAGAAAGAATGAAAGATAGAGAGTCGGGAGAGAGAGTTGGAGATAGAGAGAGAAGGAGAAATATTTGGGTGGCTTTATGGACGTAATTTGGTTGCTATTGTGTTTCATTTGGTCTTACACAGGATTTGAAGTCTTCACATTCATTATAGTTGACCGCGTTCTACAAAAGCATTAGTAATTGATATGAATTCCCATCCGTAAATTCCTGCTTTAACCCCCGTATATTCGAATTCTAATTTACATTGCAATCAGCCAATTACACTTGAATTGGTTGAATGACGTAACACATTTTCTTTCATCTTTTCAACCTCAAATATGGTAAAGCGAGCGATAAAACTGATAGATAAATAGATAGATATATATTAATGGGGTTATATATGTATGAGTGAGTATTTGAACGAGTAGGTTGGACGCCATGTATTATATGTAAGATTCTTATTTCCAATCGGAACCAGGCATTAATTTTCTACCCTTTAAAAAAGCCACGTTTTTAATGTTAGATTGTAAGGGATGCAAGTATAGGAACTTGAAGCTTATTGGAATACCGTTTTCGCTCCAAATTAGTTCTTTCTGGCACCGTGCCTTTACAAAACTAATATCAAGAAAGAATCTATATTTATTTGTTTGAATGTGCCTTGCTGTAATTTGTCGCGATAATTGCTTTTATATTGACCTCCCTTGTAGCTAACACTATTGAAAAATTACAATATTTTCCAATGGAGAAAACGCTTATCAAAGATATATCCGAGATTTGACAAGCTCGTAGTGTACAATATCTATTTGGGGTAGTTAAAGAAGTGTGTAAATGAAAAGTTGACAAAACTTAATTTTTATTAGAAAACTTGATATTTTAAAATGTGTTGGCTCGCAAAGGATTTAAATTTTGATATCTGTTTTTCTTCTTCTTTTTTTGTATACGCGTGCTCAAAATGTTTTAGGACTTTAAAGTCATCTTCCAGTGACTAAGATGGTTAAGTTCACGCTGATTTTATTTTTTCTTTTATTGTTGCAGTTTTTTTATTAGTTGTAAATTTGTTTAATACGTGAGTTGTTTCTGAATACCCCATTGGAGTAAATAGTCCGGGAAGACTTCTGGTCTTTGTAGATTCAGTTTATATATATATATGTAGCCATGTATTCATATATGCACACTCGTGTATTCAGACAGGTGTAAAAACATATTTTCCATGCTACTTTTACCTTATTAGTTCTGTCTTTCTTTTTTCTTTCTTTGATATTTCATTGTTTATTTCAACTTTGTTCTTCATTTGTTTCCATTTTCTTCCCTCTAGGATTTTCTGATTACGAGAGGTAATATATATATATATATATATATATATATATATATATATATATACCAATATATATATATATATATTGGTATATATATATTGGTATATTTCTTCGTTGAAAAATGAATAGGTGCACATGAGAATTTGCTTTTAGATTATTTCTTTTTCTTCAACATGTATTTCTGACATTTTAACACGTTTTCATGAAGTAAGTGTTTTTTTTGTGTTCGTTTAGTTTACAGTGACGACTTTTGTGATAGGCTTGTGATTTTTTTTTATTTCCTGGATTTATGTCTGTGAAAATACTCTTCAAGTTAATTGTCCGTGATAGACTTTCGTCTCTGCAGATATATATATTTTTCCTCTTTCTCTTTCTTCACAAGAGTGTATTTTGTGTTTTTGTATGTATGCTTGGGTGTTCATGTATAAGTCCATGTATATGTATATGTATATACCTGTGTTTTGGGGGTTTTTTTTTGTTTTTTGTGTTTTCAATTTCCTCATTTATTACTGTTCACCCCCTAAATAATCTATGATATTTGATTCGCCATAAATTTCAATTGACTACAAGTCTTCTTCTCTGAGTGATTATGCGTGTGTATGTGTGAGGTCTGCAAAAAATATTCGAAAGTGGTACTATGGTTTTGACGTCATATATCCAAGCTCCACACGTGTTACGGTCTTCATTTTTTCTAATCAGGTGACTAAGAATGTGCTTATTTTGTGTGTAAGAACCTATTAATACGTAATTAATGTACATCTGGTTAATGTTTTTTCTTTTGTCTTTTTTCTTACGCTTTCTCTCTGAGTTGAATGTGTCATCAATATATTTTAAGATAGTTTGTGCGGATATGTTTGTTGTGGTAAGTGAGTGCTTTAAGTTCAGTTCTCGCTCTGTGTCTGTGTCTATCCGTACGTGTGACGGTTGGTTCACTTTGATAGAGGTTTAATTTTATCAGGGATTTTTTTTCTTTTATTATGAGTGACATTCACTCGTTAGTTTGTTATAATGACATTATTTCGAAGATCCATTACTGCATTCATAAAGGTGTTTTGAAACATAGAGTTTTCTATTTTCTGGTAATTCAATGTTGCTTTCAAGCAAAGAAACAACTTCGTTTGGAACCTGAGTCAACCCTATGTATATTTTTTACTTGCAAGACTTCGGGTTTTTTTTTAATTGAAGGTAAGATATTTATTCATTATGAATGCTGACTTGGGGTTTTCAAAGTTCAAGGATGACTATCACACATCGTGTTTTTTTTTTCAAGGATCACACATTTTTTTTTTTTTTTTTTTTGCATTTTGAGAATCGATTCATCCAATGTTCGCTAAATCTAGATGAGTTTAGTGTGATTTACAAGTTTTTGGATTGTTGCTTACTTATAAAGATTTTTGATCTGAGGAGTATGTTTCTGATTTTATCATTGATTTTTTATTGTTCTACAGTTTTTGCTATTTCCCTAAACATTTCTGCGTAGTTTTTGGTGTATGTTGAGAAGTCTGCAAATGTTCCTTCGCTATGATTTTGCGAGCTCGTACTGCATTTAATGATATTTTTCTGCTAATTCGAATCCCTTATTTATTACTATTTTTTACACACACACACACACACACACACACACACACACACACACACACACACACACACACACACACACACACACACAAACACACACACACATATATATATATGTATATATATAATTGTGTATATTGTGTATATTTGAGTGTATATTCACCACTAAACCCATACATTTACATACGTATAAAACATAAAATCCCTACTTAAGAAAATTCATCATATTTAATAAATATTCCTCCTCCACATTATGTTATTCCGAATAAAAAGTTATTACTTTTTCCATAGCGCGCATGATGTTTATAACGGGAGGGAAATTCCTGTAGACGGCCTTTTGATAATCCAAAAGAGAGAAAAAATAAAGACCCATGAAGGAAAATCAGTCAAAGTTACACAACGTCGACGTAATGAAAGCCCCCACCAGTGAACGTTTTGATTAATTTTATAATAGAGTAAAGAAGTCATTTTTATATGATGTGGCAGCAGATACGCAGTAATTCTTTTTGATGTGTTAATACACCGGAGACAACCTGTATATAATAAATCCTAAAAGTAATCAATCATAGATAGTACACAAAAATTCGGAATGCATCTTCTGTGTTTATAAGTCAGAAAGATTTTTAATAGTTCAGAAATAATATAAACATTTACCAATCGGAAGTCGAAACGTTTCTACACAACAGGTTGAATAACTAAAAGGAATAAAGGCGTATTATTTTTGAATTGTGTTCATTTGAGGGCAAACAAAAATATGTACTTAAAAACCAAAGGTGAAATTTTATTTCAGTACTCAATGTTTACGTTCAATTTAAATGTTATGAAAAATAGATATTTCATTTCCATAAAATTTGCCTCATTAGAAAGAATGAAAGATAAAAATATTCATCATCATTACTTTTGAAAAATGATTTGAAAACCGGTTAATATTAGTGTTTTTAAAGGTCAGATAGCTTTGTTGATTTTTTTATACTTAAAAACTTTGCCAAATATATTTGCATAACTTTAAAAATTAGTACAAATTATTGTAATTATTAGATTTCGTTAAGATCCGCTGTGATTTTAATTCAATGATTGACAGTGTTTAGTAAAATAGCAACATCATTACAGTGTAAGGATGGAGGGTTTTCATGAGTTAGGTATTCCTATGTTTAAATGAAATACAACTGGACACTTGAAAAGTAATCCAAATAATAATGTTCTTCAAATGTCAGTCAATATAAGAGATAGTCAACCCAAATTACGTGGTGCATTCAAAAAGATTCAAGACTTTTTCGTACAGAAACTCTAAATTGTCGTAGACTCTTTAAAATTCAGTATGTTATTGCCATATATCTTATGAGATGGCTGACCAATTTTTATAATTTCAACTTCAAATGAACAGCGACAGCAGAAATTGCAATACACTTTACTAAAGCCTGATTGTCACAGCTGGTGAGTTTCAAAAATGCAATCTGGACGTGAGGACACTTTAGAAGAACGATATGCAATACAATTTTGGTTTAAACTAGGAAAAAATGCTACAGAAACCTATGGAATGCTTCAGGCTGCTTTTTGAGCATTTTGCATGAAGCGAGCATCAGTTTTTCAGAGGCATAAGAGATGCAAGGATGGCAGGGAGTTCGTGAGGGATGATGAGAGGTATGAGAGGAGTAAGGAAGTCAAAACACCAGAGTTGATTGGCGAAAAGATAAGGGTTAGGATTACTATGTTGATTTAAGGGAGTTCAGGAAGAGATTCCGTCGGTAGAGGCCAGCACTCTTCAAATCGGCTCCGTGGCATTTCCACCAGGACAATGCACCAGTCCACTACTCCATCCTTGTCACAGACTATTTGAGCAAGATGGGCAACAAGACAGTTCCTCAGCCTCTCTATAGTCCAGACCTTGCTCCCTGTGACTTTTCGTTATTCCCTTAGCTCAGAGGCTGTCGTTATGAGAAAATTGAGGAGATGAAAGAGGCTGTGACGAAGGTCATTGAGAGGCTCAAACAAGAGGACTCCCATGGGGACTTCCAGACCTTGTTGGAACGGTACAACAACTGCACTGCAGCCGAAGGATGTTACTTCGAAGGAGACTTGAGTTTTCTGTACGTATCATCAATAAAATTGGCCATACGAAAAAAGTCTGGAAAGTTATTTAATGATCCTTATATATATATATATATATATATATATATATACATGGAAGAAAAAATCTACACAACGTCATTTTCCCATGATAAATTTATTTCGGTAGGTCCTTCTGAATGAAAAACACATTCAGATTGCCATCTCATCAATGAAACAAAAATAATTAAGATAATCATTAGATAGATACTTACTGATTTATAAAAAAGGAATTATAAATACAGAAAGAGTGGAGACAAAAAGATATGGGCGAAAAGTTGGTGTAAAATCTGGATGTAAAATCCATGTCCGGTGTCATATATTCTAATGTATCTAGAAAAACTGTTTTAAAAAGCCCCACAGAACATTCAGCAACTGACATCTTTTCAATTAGTTAATAAAGAAACATGTGTATTTATTTATTTATTTATTAAGAAGCATCATTAACATCATCATCATCATGTCGTCCCGCCAGCACGGATATCCCTGACCCTCTCTCACCACATTTCCCTATCGTTCATCGCTTCTGGCAGGTCTTCAGGGCTACCTCCCGTATCTTCACACAGCTTTTGTATGTATGTTCTAGCTGGTCGTCCTGCTTTAGCTCGGCCATATGTGGGGATCCATAGGAGTACATCACTTATGAGCTCGTTCCTGCTCCTCTAGCAGTGTCCTGCGTGCCTGGTTCGTCTAACTTGGATAGTTTTCGTGATGGGAGGCAAGTGGCCGTATAGTTGGTGCTTTGTGGAGTGTTGCCGTCAGGACTTTTATAATATTGTTCGCAACATTCTTGTGTAGTTGCCGTCTAGCTTCTTCTCCAGGCGTTTTGTTAGCGTCCAAGGGGAGCATCCATACAGCAGTATCGACACGACCGCTGCCTGGAAGAAACTGCGTTTCATTTTGTCGGTCAGGTCTGATTTCCATATGACCGATAGTTTATCGATAGCTGTCCATGCCTTCGTTAGCCGCGTGTCGATGTCTTATTTGGTTGATGAGACACTGCTTCCTAGGTATGTGAATCTGTCAACCAGTTTCAAAGAGGTTCCGTCTAGTGTGGAAATGTGACCTGCTTGATTAAAGCACATATATTCAGTTTTGTGTGCATTGACATGGAGGCCAATGCCTGCAGCGGCTCGTTCCAAACTAGGCAGCTGTGTTTCGGCTTGGTTGAGTGAACTTGCTAGTCGCGCTATGTCATCGGAGTAGTCGGCGTCGATAATTGTTTTTGCGAGGTACCTTCTGCTTCTTTTCTTGTCGATTAGCTATAATATTTTTTTTATAATTAGTTATATATATATAGAGTCAATAAGGATTGATAATGATATTAATGATTTTTATGGTAATTAGAATAGCAGTATTCGGAATATATATATATATATATATATATACATATATATATATGTATATATATATGTATATATGTATATATATATATATATATATGTATATATATATGTATATATATATATATATATATATGTATATATATAATTATTATTATTATTATTATTATTATTATTATTATTATTATTATTAAATGATAGCTCTATCCTAGATATTGAGCACTCTCCATATTATATTGTACTTGGTTCGACACATACCCACAAAAGTGAAAACCAACACTGTTATAATATAATATATATTTATATATGTATATATTTCTTCTGAATACTGCTATTCTAATAACCGTTAAAATAATTAATATCATTATAATAATTAATCCTTATTAATTATATCACTAATAATGAAAAAATAATATTACGTCACCAACAATACCAATAGCAAGACAAGTATCATAAATTTCATCCTACGATTGTTATCACAGTTAATCTTATTCTAAAATTAATCTTTATCAGGTGAGTTTAAATCTATTTTCATGACAACATTTAAAATTAGTTCATTACGTTCATTTAATAGTTGGCTAGGGAATATCTATCTAATGATGCTTATTTTTTCCTCCAGGCAAATGTTACATCAACGGATCAAGTTTTCTTGAGTAGAAGATTTCTTTAAAATTCACCACTTAATTTGGGGTGTTCAGCCTCTATCTCTCTAACTCCAAAACCACATCCATAAGGCTGTTTGGTTTCTTAGCTAAGTATTAGAAAAAGATTATTGACGATTGTAGAAGCTCTGTTTCCAATTCTCACTCAATATTCCCCGTAATGCTTAAAGCGCTGGACTGCCGAATCATACATCGCGATTTCGATCTCCAGTCACGCTATTACTTTCACTTTTTGCAAATACTTTCGGGAAAGGTATGAACCCCCTTATGTTAAGAATGTCTTAAATAGAACCACTACTGTCCTTATGGGAAAAGAATGTATTAGGCGTTAAATAACCCGAGAAGTTTGATATATCATTGAATAACAGTTTAGCAAACAAGCATCCTTAACATGCGAGATTCTTCTTAATTTCCACACACACACACACATGCACACACACACACACACACACACACACACACACACATATATATATATATATATATATATATATATAGAGAGAGAGAGAGATATGGAGAGAGAATCTGAGATACTAATGGATAATCTTATGTAGGTTTTTAATTGTCTGTTAGCGTATGGGGTTTCGTATCATTGTAAACGTACCTGGTGTTTAGATTTATGTTTTCAAGAAAATATAACACTCACTCAACAAATGCATTTGCAAAATGTTCACGTAAGTTTTCAATTTTTTAAACAGAAACAGATGAAGGGGAAAAAAATCATCATTAAAATGCATAAAGAATAATCTATGCTGTAGGTGCGGAAACGAATTTCTTGGATGAACATTATTATTGATTATCAGAGGAGTAATGAACTGAATTTTTAAATTAATGTAATTAAAATTTCTTGAAGCAACCAGCACATTTTTAATGACTATGAAGGGCAAAAATATATATATATATATATATATATATATATATATATATATATATATATATATATATATATATATATATATGTATATATATATATATATATATATATAAATTCGTTGTGTCTGACTTTCACTGTTTATTATACATCTTGAGTCGACACTAAAGAAACTGATTAATTTCTTTTTCTGCTGAATAATTCTCACAGTTATGTTATTATACTTTTTGTATCTGGTTTTATCTCTTCTCAAGTGCAGTTACTTAATCCATTATAATGCTTTAATCTTTTCGTCTATACACACTCGCGCATATATATATATATATATATATATGTGTGTGTGTGTGTGTGTGTGTGTGTGTGTGTGTGTGTGTGTGTGTGTGTGTGTGTGTATGCGAGACGGCATCGATATCACTCTCGTATGACATACTATTATTTATTAAATTCATCACTAGATTTTCCGTGCAATAATGTTGTTTTTTTTATGTGAAAGTTTATAAGCTTTAACCTAAATGAAGTAGCAATAAAAGTGAAAAAGCTATAAAAAAGTTCTTTTAGTGTTTATGCATAAAATAAACGTTGCCCACAACATTATACCACAAAGAAAATTCAAGAAAATATGAAAAATAATCAGTTTAATTGAAAAGTAATATTGAATGAAAGTGGCTAGAGTAAAAAGAAAAAAATTAAATACACACACACACACGCACACACGCACACACACACACATTTGAGTATAAATAGACAAAAGTACAATATATATATATATATATATATATATATATATATATATATATATATATTGTACTGTGTCGTATTAATAAATAAGGAGTGCTAGATATCGGTGAGAGAAAATTTCTTGGTTAGAACTCCAAATTTGTTGTTCTAACCTAGAAAAGCGTCAAAACGAGAGAATGTCGCTTGATGACAGTCAGCAAATTGGCATAGATGGTGTACGAGAACAAATAGGATTGGTTGGTGAAAGTTTTTTATTAGTAATAGTGCAAGCAGCAAACATTTGATCATAGGAACTTCTTTTATTCAAACCAATTTAAAAATTCAACTTTTGACACGCAGCTGCACCGTCGTTTAGATGTCCATGTCCTCCACGTCTGCTGGTGGTTTAAGATGAATTTTAGTTTATGAAAATTTTTTTTACTGTGAACAACGTTAGTGTCGAGTTTGGTGAAGTCGCATTTGTTTTTTTAGAATCCAAGCATTCTTACAAAGGTTGATATGACAAAAAATCCCCAGCCAACCAATTAAACAAAATAGTTTATTTGGATTTGTATCAAGACTGGTTAATTTAAAAAAAGAAACAATAAAACTGAAACGGACTTTTGTAGAGATAATTATATTGTTACCACTCTGTGTACACATGTTTATTTTCAGTGTGTTCTCGTGACTCTGGGGTTGACGTACCCGACTACAACACCGTAAAGAACGAGATCAAACTCAATTTGAAATATTCCGTTCACTTATTATCATTATGCAATATAATAAAACATCTGACCACAGTTATGACTTGAATAGCCAGACTACCAACTTTCTACAAGGATGGCAATGCGATTATTAGTCCGAGAGCCTTGGATCTGCGTCGATGCTATTCTACTTTGATTTACATATATAGATATATAGATTGAACATTTCCTTCTGCTAAATAATTACACTGCATTGATGTAGATATATTTCAAATTTATTTTGAAATGAATTTCCTTGGCATAAGATGTTGGCATGCATACAATTAAACTTATTGATTTAACGACTTAATCTAAATATAACCAACCGAGAGGAGAGGTATCGAAAACATTTCAATATATCAGTTTTTCAGAAAACGGAAACGTCAATGTACTCATTTTGTTTTTGGCAATAGTCAAAGAGTAATGTAAACATTTGTTCACTGCAAAAATTAGCCTAAACTGGGAAAAAAAAACTTACTGCCGCCTGTTCAGTGATCTTGGTATTCTGGTAATAGGATTTTGGCGCCAAGCTCGTAACCAAATCGTTGTTAAACTTTAAAAAGAATGCAGTCAAACAGAACTCAAATGCCATTTGCAAGGGATACGATACCATGGTATATAATGTCAACAGAACTAACTGGACATGGGGTTCCTAAAAGCATTTTACAGGGGTGGGGAGAGAATTAGAGTCTCATCTACTCTGATTGTGTCGAATGGAGGAGATAAAACGATGTAGTAATATCCAAAATTTGAAAAGAAATCAAGAATATGGGATCTTTGGAAAAAAGAAGAAAAAAGTCCATTTCTTAAGATGAATGACAAAAAGATAAATCAATATGGATTCTTTTGTTCATCCCATTGAAAAATAGTAGATGTTCGGCAAAAAGTTTGTAGCCTTTGTGTTTGAGTGGTTGTGATTTTTACTGTGAATCCTTCTTTGAAGCGTATTTCATTAAAGGTAACTGACAATCAGCATGAAACAAGCGTTCTCTTTAGTTTTGCTTGTGCATGCATAAACGAAACCTTTTCGGAACCAAGCGAATAAATTTGTCGCCTGAATGATTGTTCGTTCTTTGTATTGGTAACTAACTCGTAAGTCATTTTTAGATTGTTGCACGTAATTCTCATATAAACCTGTTTTTCATGCATATCAAAAAAATCATACAGTGTAAGAAATGTGGTTTTCTTAACCCTCTCTCTCTCTCTCTCTCTCTCTCTCTCTCTCTCTCTCTCCCTCATTTTGTATATATATATATATATATATATATATATATATATATATATATATATATACATACACAGAGAGAGAGAGAGAGGGGGGTGAAGAGAGGCTTAAAATGCCTAGCTTTTTTGTCTATAAAGTTTAAAGAAATTTTGTCGTGATGGAAAACTATGAATTCTGAGAAATATTGCTTTACTTTGATACAATTTTGAAAGAAATGAAATATTTATCATTGGATGTGATGAAGTTTTAATCCGTCAATGAATAATTACATTCATAACGAGACTTCCTTTCCTTTTATATCTGACTAATTGTCCAGCATAATTATTGTCTTTATAAAATATCAGCTAATCTGGTGTGTTCTTTTGTAAACACTTTTGGTTTTCTCTGTCGAATTCCAACTGCTTAATATATATATACATATATATATATTGTCATCCACAGAAAGGCCGTTTCATTGTATCACAAATCTTCAGTGTGGCAAGACACGCCCGATGCTTCAAGCTGAAATCAAAACCTGGCTGACTTTACATCTGTTGGATATCTTAAACCTTTTAAATTTTTGAATAAGTTTTGCATTTAATTCACACTAATATATATATATATATATATATATATATATATAATATATATATATATATATATATATATATATATATATATATATATATATATACCATTTTATATATGCGTGTGTTTGTTTATGAATGTGGGATAGATACATTGATAGATCCGAGTAATGATAGCGAGGACAAAATCTAAGGTGTTTGCACCTTTGACTTTTTCTGTCTATACTTGATTAACT
The DNA here is from genome assembly GCA_963585895.1 of Sepioteuthis lessoniana. Taxonomy (NCBI): domain Eukaryota; kingdom Metazoa; phylum Mollusca; class Cephalopoda; order Myopsida; family Loliginidae; genus Sepioteuthis; species Sepioteuthis lessoniana. The sequence continues at coordinate 140,123,848 of OY757904.1, forward strand.
TGGATCCATAATTGCTCTATCACCAATGTGGAACAGTCTTTAATTATGAATACAGAGGAGTACATAACTGTAAAATTGATATCGATCTACCAAATCGACGTTGACCCAAAGGCTCCGTTTTCATTAGCTACTACAAGGTACAGGGGAGAGTGCTACTCCTTTCCTGGATTGCCCCACTTTACCCTTGATCCGTACCTTATAATGCTGAATGTTAAGTAATATTAAATGCCATTTTTGAAATCTTTGGTGTGCCTTGACCTGAGATTGAACACCGGTCTTCCTGGTTGGTGGCGAACACTTTAATCACTTGGTTTTGGGACCGGTGCAATATATATACATGAATATAATGCTTAGAAATTAATATTTACAGAGTTTTTAATCAACAATAATTTAACAGTGTATCCAGAATCAAGGAAAAATTAGATGATTTTAAAATATGAAAGAGAATAGCATGTCTTTGAGTTTAAGGTTTTCTGTCTCCATGTGAGCTAGTTTTCAGCACATTTTCTATCCTTATCTCACGGATATAAATACACTTACTTTATATATATATATATATATATATATATATATATATATATATATATATATATATATATAGTATAACCAAAGCAAGGTGATCAAATAATCACTTACTTCTGTTGACTACATGAAAGCAAATTTGCAGTTTGATAAAATGTTTGTCGATGAAAACGACTTGCAGGAAGAAGTATTTCTCTATTTTCCTCTAATGTATTCAAGTGAAGTGATGTATAAACCTTTCCTTCCGGAAATCTTATTTCCTAATTTTTTTTATTGATTTCGCTTTTTCTTTTTTCTTTTCTGAGTGGTTTTGTTGTTTTATTATTCTTTTTTAATTGTATTTAACTTAATTTTGATTTTAAGTTCATTTTCTACTGATAACCGATTCTCAATGCCTATATGCACGTATACGGTGTGACATTTAACTATTTTTCTTTTTACTGTACACATTGCAAGTAAATACATCTACATATATATATATATTTGTTTCTATTTCACGTACATTGTCCTTACTTTATATTTATTGTTAATATTGAAACCTATCCTTTTTATTCCAAAGTAATTAGATGATAATCAAGCACGTAAAATATAATCCTTAGCTTGAAGCATTTTCCTTGTTTCAATGTTTTCAGCAATCCTTATTTACGAATAGTACGCAACTCAACTCTGAATCACAATTTCCACAGAAATATATTTTTATTTAAAATTGTGCAAATAGAAAATCAATTGCGAAATACAAACAAGTTCAACGTAACAGAATTTTATAATATCTTTCTGAATAAGATTTTTGTAAATCGTGAAAATATATTGGCACAAAAATTGATACTTACAATTAAAAGATACACCTCACCAATAAGTGTGTCCTTTTTTTAACCCGTTTATTTATTTTCTTATCTAATTATTGCTAAATAGTTTCATTTAATTAAAGTTATTGCTTAAGTATCGGTTTTATTTTCTCTTTGATTTGTTATGGAGCGGTTTTTCTGACAGTGGTTCAAAACAAATTTAGAGAAGGAAAACGAAAGCCGTTATGGAACCTAGGCAAAGAAATATGGACAATTTAGAGAAAGAGAAAAATATGTGTGAAAGCAATAAAAGACAAAGTGTCCTTTGGTGAGTGTCTTCTGGTTTGTGTGCGTGTGTGTGTGTGTGTTAAATGAAATGCTGCCTTATGTACTTTGAGGCACTGGAAGCTGACACGTCACCAGGCTTATGTGTCTTGTGGCAATGCAGGGCTCGCATTTTTATACTTAGCTGTGTTTCTTTGGTGATTACCTGTGATGCCTTGTCACAGTAAGTTTGAAAACTTAATGAAATTAATCCGCAATATTCATAGTGGGAAATCTATAAACTTCGGAAAGTTAACATATGGATTAAACTTTACATTCGAAATAAATTAAACCTCAGTACGTACTTATCTATGCCAAGAAAAAGGTTGTATATTGGATGAATGCTGATTATATATGACATCAAAATCATCTTCGATCCTATATGAAGCTGAAAAATAGAGTTATATTTTTGAAAAACTCGATTCAAAACACACACACACACACACACACACACACACACACACACACACACACACACACACACATACACACATATATATATATATATATATATATACATATGATTCGTTGAATTTAATGATAAATTTTATAAGCAGAAATTAGGTCTCCCTATGAGAAACCCACTCAACGGTGTTCTAGCCAGTCTATTCTTAATTTTTTTAGAATCCGGCTCTTTTAATTACAGAGTAGCGATTAACACTACATATTTTAGATATATTGACGATATACTTATTTTCCTACCCCAAAATATAAAAACCGAAGAAATCACTGAAAAAATCAACAATGTCGACCCCCGCCCAACTTTACATTTGAAAAAGAATCAAATAATATCATACCCAAATTGGACGTCCTAATTATTAAAACCTGAAATCATTCATCTTTTAAACTCAATCGAAAACGAACAAACCAAAACAATTATATACATTTTTACTCCCACCACAACAACAAATCAAAAGAGGGATCATGGATGGCTCTTATTTACGAGTTCTTATAATTTGGAATCCACAATATTTAGATGAAGAATTCAAGTGTATAGCACATTACATTAAAAGCCTAAATACCCAGGATTTTTCATATTAAACACTAGAAACAAGCTGTCAATATACACTCGTCAAATAAACTAAAAAACCCACTCCTACTATTCCTATTACCTACAGACCTATCCCTCTACCCACTAACACACACAACAAATATCTCCACGAAAAATTAACCAAATTAGGAATACCAATTATACAAACCATATCAGAAACCATAAAAAAGATCACACTAACATCTCCAAGTGTAACATAACTACTTTTCACGCTGGCATATATTTTATTCAATGCAAAGATAGTAAAAAACATTACATCGATGGAACCCAACGCAGTCTAGAAAGAAGGATCCAGGAAACAAAAGATCAATGAAATTAAATGACGACCGAAGCACCTTTTTCTCCCACATGTTAGATCTTAAGCAGGCTTTCAATTATCCCCCAAGCTACTCTAATAAAACCCATACTTTGCAAAAAATCCCAGAGATCGTTAGAATCTGCAGTCAAATATATTCGACAAAGACCTGGATTTTACTAGATTCCACCCTTTTTTGCGAACATCACCTTACATGAAAATAATATCAAGATAGAAAATGGATAATTTTTTAACGAAAGAAAAAAAAAACAAGACACGATTCTTTTCTTACAATGCCCCAATACTTTTAATTTTCTCCTACCGTGCTTCCATACTTTTAATTTTCTTTTCAATTAGATATTCTAATAAAGTCAAATTTTTAACGAAAGAGGATATGCCAGAACCTTCACCTCCACCAGCCAAAAACATATCATGATTTTCCTTTTTACTTTCATTCCATTTCTACCTCTCAATACCTCTCCCTTCCTACTATAATTTCTCTTCTCACTGATATTAAATCAAAACCAAGATTCCATACCACCACCAATCAATCCTAGATCTATTATCCCATTTTCCACGCGTATCCTTTGTCCTTAAACACTACCCCAATTCATTTTCACACATTCATCTATTTGGTCTTTTGTTAAACTTTAGGGGAAAAAAAAACTATTTTCTCAGTTGGAAAAGTTCTATCAAAAAAGAAGAAAATATTCTGAACTGAATCCTTTGTCTATGTTTTATTATATCCATTTATTTTCCTTATCTAGTCAGATCTACCAAAAACCTACCTTTTCACCATATATATATATGTGTGTGTGTGTGTGTGAAGTAGTATATTAATACATTTAAAAAACATGTCGCTTTGTTAGGATTAAATTCTAACTAAACATTAGAGGTAAGAATTTGTTTAAATATCCATAATGAATCCCAATATAAAAGTCTAATCAATACTTTTCAGTTAACTACATTATCCTGTTATATAATCAGTTTTCTTTCCAAATTTATAATTTTTTTGATTTGCAGTAACCTAGTTTCTTGTTAATTGTTTATCATTTTCACTCCTTCTAAATTATTCATTTTCGTCGAGAAGAACAATTCTCACATCAGGACGTACTCTTTAGTCAAAGATTATTCAAGTCAAATTTGATCATTGTACATGAAAATATTTGGTAAGCGATCATCATCATCATCATATCGTGCTGGCTGCACGGATATCTCTGACCCTCTCTCGCCACTCCTCCCTATCGTTCATCGCCCTAGGTAGGTCTTCAGGACAACATCCTGTATCCTCACATAGCTGCTGAATGTACGTTCGAGCTGGTCGTCCTGCTTTTGTGCTGCCATGTGTGGGGATCCATAAGAGTACATCTCTTATGAGTTCATCTCTGCTTCTCCAGCAGTGTCCTGCATGTCTGATTCGTCTAACTTGAATAGTTTTCGTGATAGGGGGAAGGTGGCCGTACAGTTGGTGTCTTGTGGGGTGTTGCTTCCAGGACTTGTTCAGGATTGCACGCAGCATTCTTGTGTAATTGCCATCTAGTTTCTTCTCCAGCCGTTTTGTTAGCGTCCATGAAGTGCATCCATATAGCAGTATCGATGTGACCGCTGCCTGGAAGAAACTGCGTTTATTTTATCGGTTAGGTCTGATTTCCATATAATCGATAGCCTATTGATAGCTGTCCATGCTTTCGTTAACCTCGTTTCGATGTTCTTTTCGGTTGATTCGACGCTGCTTCCTAGGTACGTGAATTTGTCTACTAGTTTAAGTGGGGTTCCTTCTAGAGTGGAGATGTCCCCCGTTTGGTTATAGCACATATATTCCGTTTTGTGTGCATTAACATAGAGGCCTATGCTTGCTGCTGCTCGTTCCAAACTATGCAGAAGTGTTTCGGCTTGGTCGGGTGTATTTGCCAATATCGCTATGTCATCGGCGTAGTCGGCATCGGTAATTGTTGTTGCGGGGTACCTTCTGCTTCTTTTCTTCGTCAGTTCGAAGCCATTCTCTTTGATTTTGTCAATCAATGTTCTAAGTACGTAGTCTAGACAAATGATAAAGAGGTACGGGGCCAGCGTGTCCCCTTGTAGTACTCCTGCTACAATGTCAAAGTATTCCGTGTCTCCATCTGGTGATCGTACTTTTACTTTAGTGTTTCTATAGAGAATCGTATTGCCGCTACGGTTTCTTTAGGTATGCCGTACGCTAGTAGTATTTGTTATTTCCTCTGTGAATGGAGTCGAAAGCCTTGGTAAAGTCGACAAATATTAATGTCGCTTGTAGGTTCTTTGCCCGTACACCTTCAAGGATTCTGCGGATGGTTAATATTTGTGAGGTCGTGGATCTATTTCTTCGGAAGCCATTTTGGTTTTTTCTAAGTATGTTGTCGATTTTGGGTTCTATTCGGTTTCGTAGTAGGGCATTGTAGATTTTGGCTGCTATGGATGTAAGTGTTATGCCTCGGTAGTTTTTGGCTAATCCGAGGTCCCCCTTTTTAGGGAAGGGGAGTATGCATCCCTTCATCCATCTATCTATCGGATTTTGATTGTATACTGCGTTGCAGTGTCGGAGCAGTATGTCGTCGAATTGTCTGGTCTTCCATACTTCCGGGGGAATTTCGTCCATCCCTGCAGTTTTCCTATTTTTAATTTTTCTGAGAACCGAGTCGAGTTCTTCTTGTGTGAACGGTCCTAGTTTAATGTCTAATTGTTTGCTAATTATTCTGGTGATTGGTTCATGTGTTATTTTTGGTGGGTTTCCAAGTAAGTTTTCGAAGTGCTGTTTCCACAGTTTTATTCTTTCTTGTTGGTTTGCTGCTTTTAGTTTTGCTTTGGCTGTGTTCTTTCTTCTGCTCACTTCGTTTATTGTTTGCCAGGCTATTCTAGATTGTCTATCTTCCACCGAGTCTCTAATCTTATATATCTGATTTTGAATGTATTCTGTCTGTTCCTTTATATGTATGCCTGCTAATTGATATTGTGACGTTTTTAGTTTTAAGGCATTTGTGTTTGTTGGGTTTTTTCGATAGTTTTTGGAGGCTGTTTTCAGTAGGGCACGTTTTTCTCTCACCGCTAAAGTTTCCCATGGGACTCTATATTTAGTTTTAATTTTTGTTGGAATGTATTTTGCTGCTGCCTCGATGTGTGCATTGACGAAATTTTCATATTCGTCGTTTGGTGTACTTTTTTCCGTCTTTTCTTGTAGTGTTTCGAATCTGTTTTTTAATTCTAATACGTATTTATCTCTTATATCTTTGTTGTTTAATAGGGCCCAGTCATAGTGTTTGGTGGTCGCTGTTCGTTTGGCGTTTTTTCGTAGGCTTAGCCGTATTTTCGCCGTGACTATTCGGTGATCGGTGGACACACCCTCAAAAGAGGAGTATGCCTCGCAATTCAATGCACTATTCTTCCATTTCTTGTTTATAAGGACGTAGTCTATCTGAGCTTTAGTATTGTTTGCGTACGTGTATGTCCATAGTTTGCCCTCTCTTTTTTTGTAGTTTGTATTGAGGCATGCTAATCTATTTTCTATCATGAAATCTGTTAGATGTTTCTCATTCCTATTTGACGTGTTGTGGAGGCTGTATTTGTTGTTTCCGTTTTTCCAGATTTGGGCATTCATGTCTCCGCCAATGACTAACATGTTGTTTTTCGGGATGCTACGCACTAATGAGGATAACTCATCGTAGAAGGTGACTAGTTCATTTTCTTCACTAACATTGGTGGGGCTCTAGCATGAGATGATTGTTGCTCTGGGGTTTCCGTTAAATGTAGCTGCCATCATTCTAGGTTGTATTTTCTCAACGCTATTAAGCGTTTTTAGTGCCCTAGGTCTTATAAGTAATCCTACCCCTCCTACTGCGGCGTTGACAGAGTTTTTCCATGCGGATACAGTGGCGAGCGACCAGCCATTGCCAGTTTCGTGATATTTGATATCTTCTGTGTGCGTGTATCTGTGTTCTTGTATGCATATTATGTCTATCTTATGTTCTTCGGCTGATGCGATTAGCTCTGGGAGTTGTCCTATTCTATTTAAGGTTCTTACGTTAAATGTGGCTATTTGTAGTGTTTGCTTGCATTTTAGTAGTTTTGATTGTTTGAGCTCTGTAGCTGATTTTTCGAACACCGAGGCCAGGGCTCCAAGCTCAGCAGGACGCGCCCCTTTTTTACCCGCACGAAGAGCGATGCGGTTTGTGTAAGTGGTTTGAGTGTGGGTCATGGTTATATTTCGATGGCTGTTTTATTCTCTTCTATAGAAGCCACTCTTATAGAGGAGCAGCAGTCGTTCCCCGATCGAACTAGCAATCCTGAGCGTACTGTCGTCAAACTCACATCCAGGACCCGTTTGGGTATTGAGTTTGGTCGTCCATGGGTTTATTCAAATACCTTTACGTACATCATGCTGCTTCCCATGTGTACGCAAAAAAAATAAAAAATAAATAAAAAATGGGGGGGTAATTTTGGTTTAAGTTTTAAGTTTTAACTTAGTTTAAGTCCAACATTAAGGTACTTTCGTATGACTTTCACTGGTACTGACTTGTGCTTTTTGCTGTATTGGGACTTTTCCTAGGTTTTTCATTTTTTTTTTTTTTTTACTACAGTTGGGAACCTAGCAGGCTTCAGGAATTATAGAGCTTAACAATTTTTTTTTCTTCTTGGGGGGGGGTAGCATTAGGTGTTTTAGGCTTTTTCTTTTTCTTCTAAACTACTGTTAGGGCTTTCTTTACGAATTTTTAAATTATTCGATAGAAGATATTCAAAAACATTCTGCCTTGTTCGCTGACATGTGGATAGGCTAATATCAATTTGGCTTTATAGTAGAGTAAGCGTGTCTTTACATTTAAAACGCATAGTTTAAGCATTATTTCACAAACAAAATACAGCATAACATTTTGTAAAATTCAGCATTTTAAATTGATAGGACTTAAAGACATACTGACCAATATTGACATATTTCTTCCACTTGGCTCCTGAGTTCAAATGCTACTTCTTCGTTTTGACTTTTATTTACTACTGAAATTTTAGGTAGCTTTGGAGGCGGTCTACTGGGGGGGGATTCATTTCGTTTTTTTTTTCTTTTTTTCTTTCTCTTGGGTGGGGCTGTGGTAGCATTAGGTGTTTAAGGCTTTTTCTTTTTCTTCTAAACTACTGTTAGGGCTTTCTTTACGAATTTTTGAATTATTCGATAGAAGATATTCAAAAACATTCTGCCTTGTTCGCTGACATGTGGATAGGCTAATATCAATTTGGCTTTATAGTAGAGTAAGCGTGTCTTTACATTTAAAACGCATAGTTTAAGCATTATTTCACAAACAAAATACAGCATAAGCAATAAATGACATAAAAAAATAATATTAATGCAAATAAATACTTAAGGATAACAAGAAAATATTAAAAAATGAAATTAACTCCAGGAAACGCATAGATTTCTCAGGTAGATTTTTCGGTCTCCATATATATTTTGACGAGAATTCCTATTTTCAACATTAAACTATGATAATTTTGACTACATCAGAAGATGTTTTGACTCCCCTTAGCGAAATGGTTTGAGTGATTGTAGATGGAATCAATGACCCGAATAAAGAACCTTAAAGTGGATCTTTTTAGTTATTGCTATTAGGAAAGGTATGAATTTGTTTGATCTCCCCAAGGCATTGGAAAGTTGAAGAGCTGTTAGCGTCTTTTAGCCTTAGTTAGACAACCAGACTAGAAGGAAAACTATGAATTATACCAGATTTACCCACTTTAAAAATTGACCTGTTCGCACTTCCTGTCCGTAGTTGAAGAGTTTCGTTAATACATAGGAAACTGTGTTTTAAAGGTTTATATGATTTTTTTAATTAAAAAAATCGCTATTTCTTTTCATCTCAAACGTGAATTAACGTGAAACCTGGTAAAGATAGGTTCTTTTTTTTAATAGAACAATAGTAATTTTTAAAACAATTCTGGTAATTTTAATGCATAAATATTGCTTTTCCGTGTTTTTTAATGAGAGGCCATTCATCTCACTATATATATATATATATAATTTTGCGTTTTAAACGGAAAATATAAATGAATATTGTAGAGTAAATACGTCGATTTTTGTAATTAGGCATTTATTTTCCGATATTTCTGACGTCACAGTTTTTGCTGATTCTTACCTAAAATTTATCGAATTGAAAAGTAGCTATGATTTTTATCACTGACAGTTAATTCATCGAATCGAAAAATCAGGCTAAGGGAAAAACTCGGAGCGGTCAATGGTCTTGATGGGTAGTGATGGCAGGTGGCCAAATGCGATATTTGATCACTTTCGGGGTGAAAGTTGAGGTCATATTTTATTGACTTCGGTCTTCAGTTTCCGGGTATTCGTCGTTCTTTTGCTCGATTAATTTGAACAGTTTTTCCAGTAAATAAATACTAATAAGTTTCAGCAGTAGAAAACTCATTAACCCCTCAATCAAAATACATTTTCTCATGGCAATTTGCCACATGATTTCTGTGAATATATATATATATATATATATATATATATATATATGGCGTGCTGACTGCGTGGCATCCAATCACTCCCTTTTACCAGCAGTCCCTATTGGTCTTCCCTCTTTGTAAATCCAGCACATAGTTTCTGCAATTTGCTGATAAACATAAGTTTTTGCCGGTCGGCCAACACTGAAGTGTCCAAGCATAGGATTCCACCTGAGAACCTCGCTTCTGAGTTTGTTGTTACGTCGCTAACAGCGCCAACTATGTCTTGCTCGTTTTATTTCGATGGTTTTTGAGGTGGGATATAAGTGGACAGCAACACTTGTGTAAGCTGATACTTGTGAGATTTGATCAAAGCGTCATGCAACATCTTCGTGAAATTTCAATATATATATATATATATATATATATATATATATTGACACACACACACACACACACACACACACACACACACACATATATATATATATATATATATATATACGTTTCCCCATTGGGGGTTGAGCACTCTGCCGAAGGAATTGTCGGCCGCCGCTAGCGTAATGCAAAGCTCCTCGAAATAATTGAGCACTCTGGTAGCCGATAGGGTATAAAAAATGTAAACAAACGGCTGCTGCTGCAGTTGCTAAATAAATATCTTAAACATTTCCTTAGCCCACGTAGTCCGCTTGATGGCCGAGAGGTCTGAAACTTAGTCTAACGTAAAGTTGGACGGGTTTCGATTCCGGCTTCAAGCGTCCTGCGTGTCTAGCCACACTGGAGAGTTCTGATAGAACGAAACAGTCTGTCTGTGGATGACAATATGTATATATAAAAATTAGTTTCTATTTATTAATAAAATGTATTCAATATTGGTGATAGAACATATATATCGAAGTTAGGAAATTATAGAGGACCAATGTTGCTTCAAAAGTTCTTGACTGGCGTCTATGAGGTTGGACCAAAAGGTTGCCACAATGTTTATACTTTAACACAATATTATATACGGTGTGATCAAAAGAGTTGTATACTTCGTGAGACATTCGGGGAAACACTTTTTAGTTCATACTTCGTGGTTATTAACATTGCTTTATTATGTTTTTGGTTTTTAATGCATTACTGAATTTTATTTCATTTATTTTTCTGTATCTTACTTCGTTATTATTATTATTATTATTATTATTATTATTCACTCATTAGAGCTTTTCACATCAGCGAAGTTTGAGTCACAACAAGTCTCCTCAAGTCTCCAGGACTTTTCTTAGCATTCTGGCAGTTCTCAATAATGCTGTCGTTTGGATGGTCTCCACTCGTCCGCCAAACTCCAAGTCCTCTAGTCCCTTTAGTAATCCCTTAGTTACTGTTCGAAACGCAACAATTACAATTGGTATCATTGTCACCTGCATGTTCCACAGTTTTTTCAGTTCCCTAGCAAGGTCGAGGTACTTACCCTTCTTTTCACATTCTTTCAGTTTTATTCTGTAGTCAGTCGGGGCAGCAAAGTCGACTATTTTGCAAGTTCTCTTTTTTTTGTTGATTATTTTTAAGTCTGGTCTCCTGGCCGGGATTAGGTGATCCGTTTGTAAATTAAAGTCACATAGGAGTTTATGCGAGTCATTTTCTAGGACAGGTGCTGGGTTGTGCATATACCATTTGTTAGTATGTTTTAATTTAAATTTCTTCTTCTTATTATTATTATTTACTCCTTTAGAGTTTTTCACATCAGCTGGCGCTGATGGTTTTTCACTGTACTTTGAGTGACAGCAAGTCTCCTCAAGTCTACAGGACTCTTCTCAGTATTCTGGCTGTATTCAATAATGTCGTCGTATGGATTGTCTCAAACTTCCAAGTCCTCCAGGCTCTTTAATAATCCTTTACTTACTGTGCCAAAAGCACCAATCACAATTGGTATAATTGTCACCTTCACGTACCATAGCTTTTTCAATTCTTTAGCAAGGTCGAGGTACTTATCCTTCTTTTCACATTCTTTCGGTTTTATTCTGTGGTCAGCTGGGACAGTAATATCGACAATTTTGCATATTTCCTTTTTTTTTTGTTGTTGATTATTAAGTCTGGTCTTCTGGCCGAGATTAGATGATCCATCTGTATTTCAAAGTCCCATAGAAGTTTATGCGTGTCATTTTCTACGACAGACGCTGGGTTGTGCTTATATCATTTGCTGGTATGGCTAAATTTAAATTTCTTGCACATTTCCCAGTGGATCGCCTTGCCGACCAAATCATGTCTCCACTTATACTTCTTCTGTGCTAATTTGCTGCATTAGCTTATGTGATTGATAATTTCCTCTCTGTCACCGCATAATCTACATTTGATATTTTGTTGAGACGTATTAATTCTCGCTTTGATATGATTCGTTCTTTTGGCATTGTTTTGTGCTGCTATTAGGAGAGATTCTGTTTCTCTCTTAAGGTTTCCTTTTCTTAGCCAGGTCCAGAGTTTGTCGTGTGAGATGGTGTTTATTAGTCGTTTAAAGTGGCCAATCGTCTATTGTGTTGTCAGTATCGTTTCTGATGGCTGTAATAAGTCCTCCTTAGTCTTTTTCTAAGTAGTCTTCGAGCCGTTGTATCGATGCGTCAATGCTGTCTTCGATGCTGGCAAGTCCTCTTCCTCCCTCTTTCTTTGATACATATAATCTGTCAACGTCGTCCCTGGAATGTAATTCCTTATGCCTGGTTTTCTTTTTCTTTGATCCATTTTTTTTTTGTCTTTCCACTTCAGAGAGGGTCCCGATTATCTAATGAGGGGTACAGCCCAAGTATTTATTCCCCCGATAAGGTTTCTGCTAGAGGGTTTTGTCTTGAGTAGTTTTCTAGTTCTCCTTTGATATGTTTTTTTTTAATTTTGTCTTTCATTTTCACTTGTTTGATGGTGTCAGCCGCCAAGATGCCCAAGTACCTGTAGGTTTCATTTTCTCCGAGCTTTCTAATTTTTTCATGTCATACCAACTTTAGCTGACAGTATTTCAATCGGGTCTGGTCTTTTCCAATTCGGTATGTTTTTAGAGCTGCTCTGAGTAATTCCAGGTATGTATCCACCTTAAGACCTTCTGGGCGTCTCTGTAATTCGTTTTTCATGTTATTCATGCGTTTTGGCCTTTCGTTATGCACTTTTTGTTTCCATATTCCGAAAATTATTTATTTCCTTTGCATCCTGTTGTTCGTTTGTTTTCGTTAATTCTCCACCTTCTTTTTTGGTATAATTTGCTTTCATTATTTTGGAATGTCCTGTTTTGTTTGTATTGTTTCAACCTTTCTTAGTCTCTTTTGAATCTTCCTACTTTCACCAACAAACTTTGATTTATCTTTTCTGGTTGTGTTGTCAGACTTGTATCCGGTTCTTTTTTGTAGTCTTTTCTCTTCAGTGGGTTCCTGTTTATTTTCATCTTCCATAGTAATTTCACTTTTTGTTGCAGTTTCTTTATTTCTCTTTTACCATATATATCTCTTCCAATTACTTAGGAGGCTGCTTATTATATATCTGACTAGTCTTTTGAGCATAGATTAACTTGTTCATTAAGGAGAAGTCAGTTTTAATATGTCATAATGTATTATCAACTTTTTCGGTCACGAATTTGATTTTTCATTTTTGATTCCTTAAAAATGTTCACGTTGTCTTCAGACCACGCACATAATTCTTTTAATTAATTCTACATTTGTTATGTTTCCTTGCGCTAATTGTGGTGTATTTATTTGTCCACTGGTGATTTAATTTTCAATATTGTTTTTTTCCATTCGTTGATTAAGTTCTTCACGATTTACACATCCTCTTATTTCAAGAGTTTCACAGTTAGACACCAAGTCTTTTCTTAAAAATGAGTTTGGGTTGTTTGGCAAATCAAACAGATTCTTTGTAGATTTCCTTCACTCGCTTACAACATCCTCTTTGTGTTGGATTGCTTTTGAAATAACCGTCAATTATTTTTGTTGTCTTTTGTCCATTTTTCTTTGCTGTCTTTCAGATGCCTTGCCGCTTTACCCCTTGCTTGTATAAAAAGAACAGCCAACATTGGCAGAATATTGACCACATTTTCCCTGTTGGCTTTCAAAGAAGTACCTGCAGATCATGACAATTATGCCTGTTGTCCAGATCCCAAGTTGATTTGGATTTGGATGTCATTTTTTTAGGTAATACAAGGTTGCTTAAGCAGACGCAAATGTTGATTAATATATGTGTTCCTGCTACTGATGTGACCGGAGAACACATATGCAGGCCACAAGCAAAATAAGCCAGCTACTTGATTTCGCGTGAATGTGGTTATAACTGATATTAATATTTAGAAACTTGAACACAAGATATGATTGTCGATTCAGTAATATCATACTTTCATTGAACTTCTTAAACTATGATTTTCCATTTCTGAATAGAGTTTTAATTTATACGTGTCTATCGACATTCATTCGCTACTTTTGCAAAAATATTTCCAGGTATATGAGCCGAGGGAAGAGAAAGGAAGAGAAAGAAATACAGCGACAGACACGCAACTTTGTTTGGAGAATAACAGCTATTCTTTTTATTTTTAATTTCATTTCCTTTTTATTTACTTATATGTATTTACTTGGTTGTTTCATATTAAATTTCCAGTTTTTCTGTGACAAAATTCGATAGTTAGATTTAATTTTTTTGTTTTTTTTTTACAAGGAGCAAAATCTATTTGCTGTACTTCTTTATGCTTTTTTCACGTTTGCTGACGGTCATTTCGTGGTGTTTGAGAGACCACATCTCTTTGCTTCCCAGGACTCTTCTATCTTAATGATGGTGTAGTTTGGATGGTTTCCTTTTGTGCTCTCATTTTCAAGTCTTCCAGTCCCTTTATTGATCATTTGGGGATTATTTCGAGTGCAGCTATTACAATTGAAATATTATTATTTTTTGTTACTCTTATGGAGTTTTTCACTAGAGCGTTAGCTGATTTTTTTTTCTTTGGTGGAGTTTAAGAGACAGCAAGTCTCATAAAGTCTCCAGGACTTTTCTCAGTGATCTTGCTGACCTCAACAATGTAGTAGTTTGGACATTCTCCAACGGTCTCGTTATTTCCAAGTCCTCCAGTCCATGTATCAATGCTTTGGTGACTTTGTACAGTCACCAAAGCATTGGTACATGGAGCACCAATAATAATTGGTATCATCGTCACTTCCATGTACCACATTATTATTATTATTATTATTTGAGAGATTTTTTACATCAGCGTTAGTGATGGTTTTACACTGGAGTTTGAGTGACGGCAAGACTGCTCAATTCTATGGTGGTGTAATGGTTAGCAAGCTCGACTAGCAAACCTACACGAGTGAGTCTCATCGGATGCTCCTTTCATATGCCTTTGTGCCACATCTCGAGTACGCTTCTCAGTATTCTAAATAATCCTGTAGTTCGAATGGTCTCCCATTGTCCTCTGATTTCGAAGTCTTGCAATCTTTTGGAGATAGTTCGGGTCCACCAATTACAACTGGTATCACTTTTACCTTCATGTTTCAGAGTTTATTTGTTTGTTTGTTTTTTTTCTTTTTGCTTTGTTCTGTTTTTTTTTTTTAGTTTTCTGGCAAGGTCTAATCATTTATCTTTCTTTTCACTTTAAAAAAAAAAAAAATTAGTCTCTGTTCCGCTGGGACGGCAAATCACACTGTCGTTTGGTTCTCTTCGTTTTTGCGTCATATCACTAGGTCTGATCGTCTGACCAAGACTAGGTAATCGGTTAAGAGCTCAAAATCCAAGAGAATTTTGTGCATCTCATTTTCGTGGACGGATTCTGAGTTGCTCCATTTTGATATTTTATCATCTGCATTTGCCGGAGGTCTTTTACTGAAGGATTATTGACAGCAAATCTCCCTATATCTCAAGGACTCTTCTCAGTGTTCTATACAATCTAAGCATTGTTTTAGTCTGGATTGTGGTTTCGTTTCTCCCCACCGTGTAGACTTCTAGCCGGGATTCGGCGAACTATTTGTATCTTAAAAAAACAGATATTTTTATAAGTCTAATTCTCTTGGACATATTCTGATTTGTGCGTATACAATTTAATAGTGTAATCAAATCTCAATCACTTGCACAATTACTAGTGGATTACCGTTCCCATTTAGTTGTCCCAAGTTTCGTACTTCTTTTATGCTAGTTTGCTGCATCCATTAATTGTATAATTAACTGTTTCATATTTTTCTCCACAGTATCTACACTCAGTATTCTATTGCGTATTGCCAATTATTATTTACTTATTTTATTTCATTTACTATTTTTATAAATTTTCATTTTACTTAAATTCCTTTTTATTAATTAATATTTTATTTTTCTTTCAAGTATTTATTTTTCTGGTGGCTTACATAGGAATCTTTTCTTATGCATTCTCAGTACACCACATTGATATATTTAGGGAAATATTTCGTTCGTCTATGACATAGGCGAGAGCCTGCCATTTACTTAGCGCCAATGACCCCACATATACGAAATGGGTGATTATATATATATATATATATATATATATATATATGTGTGTGTGTGTGTGTGTGTGTGTGTGTGTGTGTGTGTGTGTGTCCATCAACTTAAAGACTTTGTCTAATGGATTACTACTTTCTCGACTGACAATAATCGTAAAACAACTTTGTTGAACTTACTACAACTATCTTAATCCATTATTCAGCGCCATTTTGATCCCTCTAAATAAACACATAAGTCTACCAGACCTATATGGAAAATATTCGTCGGAAAGACAAATAAAAATATCATGTGAAAACGAATTGAATTTTTGGAAGCTTCAAAAAGAGAAAAAAAGAAAAAGTATTCTTAAAAGTATTTCTTTCGGACAAGGGTGAATTTAGTAGTAAAAACAGCCAATTACTCCCATGAAAAGAGCATTTCTTACACATCTTATTCATTGATTATTGATGAAGTCTGATATGACGTAATATTTGAGACAATTCTTAAACTTATTTTTTTTATTCACTTTCCGCGCACAATAGATAAGGAAGACGCACTGGTTGTTAAATAGCTTCAATAAAATACATGCAAGGTATGATGGGTAAATTGTCGTCATTTTAAATTTTAATTTCATTTCTTCTGGGTTTCCTTTACTGTGTAATAAACAGGACTTAGTTGCGCACTGTGAGCAAAGAAGTAGCATGAAGCAATTCACTCTTCCAGAAATGTGGAAAGAGCATGATAAACAGCATTGCATTTACACCCGAAGATCCAATACTAAGATTTCTAAGTGTTTGTGTGTGTCGAGCTGTGGACAGATTTATTTTCATATTGATAAAAAGTTAACACCCTGTCCACATCATGTTATTTGGTGTGTTTATTAGCGAGAGCAACCTTATGATTTCATTCATTTTTTCACATAGT
This sequence comes from Sepioteuthis lessoniana, assembly GCA_963585895.1. Lineage (NCBI taxonomy): Eukaryota > Metazoa > Mollusca > Cephalopoda > Myopsida > Loliginidae > Sepioteuthis > Sepioteuthis lessoniana. Next base: position 140,140,619 of record OY757904.1, read on the forward strand.
CTCATACGGAACAGGGAAGCCTGCATCAAGTGCTTGGATCAAGAGGATGACTGCAGGAGGATTTTTTGTCTAGCAAAAGGACCCTACCCCATGCCACGGAAGAAGGAGAACCCCCATTACCATGTACTTGTGTTTATTTGTTTAAGGCCGCAAAAATAGAAAAGTTGAAACTTTCTTTTGTGAAAACGATAAGTGTGAATAATTTTGCATATTGAGAACAGTAAGTCCTTTAGCGATGAATAGAGAAAAGACGAGAATAGAGTGGAATTAAGTTGAGACCATTGACTTGAAAAATACAAATTAAAATTAGAAAGTGGGATGTTACATGTAAGTTTATGCGAATGGTGACTTTTGAGTCCCTTTTATGGTTTATATAGATCTGTTTGAAAAGTATTTGTATTCAATTAGATTGGAGACAAAAAAATCTCTTAAGAAATAAAGTAAGTAAAAAGTAAAGTTGGCGACCGTAGTCGAGGGTGACCAGAAGGCTCCCTTTTCAATAGCTACTACACCGAGATGCGGGCGAGGGCCTTACTCCTTTCCCTTGATTGCTCCACTTCATCCTTGATACGTACCTTGTATTACTGAGTGTTAAGCAAGGCGGCATCAAGTACCATTATTTAAGTCTTAGGGATGTCTTGACCTGGGATTGAACCCAGGTCTCCAGGACCATTGGCGAACACTCTACCCACTAGGCCAATAAGAAATAATGACATAAAAAATATAAATATGAATCTTTAGGTTTAAAATAACCCAAGACAATTTAAGAAATTGTTAGAACCAATCACTAAAAAAGAAAAAGAAATCACAGGATGGACCTATTTGTTCGTTTACCAAAAACACATATAAGTGCTATTGCTCACCTATAAGTCAAGATAATTAACGAGACGACGATGAAATAAGTTTGAATTCAGGAAGATTACAAAATATCATTTTAAAAACTTTAGAAAACTTGCCTGTATTCATTTCTAACATTCTCTACTCATTATTGATTCACGTTCACTACAATGCTTAGAAATACAATAAAGTAACCAGAAAATCACATGGTCATCCATATTTAATAATGATTTGTATGAAATATTAAATGACTGATCACCATGGACAGTTAGTGACCATGTCAAGAGATTAATGTTCCAGTGAGCTCTCGAAAGTCTGTGATATAAAACACAGCTGATATGAATTGAAAATGTCTATTGGGCACAGAGAAAGAATTACTAAAAACAGTCTCCTTCGTTTCGGTTCAATGTCATTGGCAGAACAGATGAGAATTCCCTTAGAAGATTCGATGGACAGAAGGTAAGCAGTAAATTAATATTACTTGAATGACCGGCTGGCTATGAGCTAATCACGATAGTGAAAACGATTTTCCAGTAAATAATGTCCCTGTCCAATAAATCATGATAGTTTGCCTCAGCGGACAGTCTAAATGAATTATTTCAACTTTTCGTTATTGCGTCTTTTTGCATACGACTGATCTGAATGATTTTCTTTTCATTCCTTGACAGCTATAATTATTTAGTCCGTTTCCTGAATAGTTGTTTCTGGTCAAGCGTTGCTTAATCTGACTCATGAACTTCAGGTTGCTTATAGTCCCGACTGCTCTTAAGTGGTCACCCATCTAAAAACTAAACAGGCTATATGATACTTAACTTGGGTGAATCTACAAGAAAGGGAGCTTTTAGTGTAACACAACCTTAAGTTATGGTTTCATTGTCTGTTTGTTTTTTATTGACAATAAGATTTTCCCCTTTTATTTGCCGCTGGACGTATTCGTGGCGTTATAGATTTGGTCGAGAAGACTGAATACGACTTTCCAAGATTAAATTCTGAGCTAGGTTGTGTGCTATTTGAATAGTGCTAATACTCATTGGAAAGTTAAGAATCCAACTATTTCCCGTCGAATTATTGGTGAATTGTAGTGAGAACTAAGCTCAGTAACTTTGGATGGCTCAGAGAATGGAAATTCGGAATTCCATTTGATAGTAGACACAGGGATGTATGAGTCTCATCAGGCTATTCCTGCCCAATACAGCCCACAGCTGGGGCTGTAGAACACACCGACTGCATCTCTGTAAAGGGGTAGGGCTCTCCCAACAGGGCCCCAGTCGGCTGGGGTTGTAGAATCCACCAACTGCATCTCTTCAGAGGGGTAGTATCCCACCAACGTGGGCTCAGTTGACTGAGGCTGCAAAATAAACTGACTGCATCACTTCAGAGGGGTAAGATCCTACCCACAACGAGTCTCCTGGATATGACACTAAACAATCTGACGGTGATACATTAGTTATGCTAAAACTTTGCAGAAATTGGAGTATCTCTTCTTTGTCATCGCTCCCAGTTCCTTTCGGAGAGGTAGCACCTGATAGTTCCAATCAATTGGTCAAATAGAACTTTCATATGTAAACTGTTTGACATTTAAACTGAGAGCAAAGAAATGTTAAATTAAATTGTAAAAAATAGAACCTTTTGATCATTTAACTGTGTGTAAATAAGTAATCGATTTTTAAATTAATTGTTTGTGATACATAGCAATACTTGGAAAAATTAGACAATGCGCAAAAGAATGAGCTTAGGCTCGTTTAAAAAACATTAGCAACAAAATATCTTTACAGATCTTATCAATGTAATATATATGTATAAAGATAATTTTGCATTTAATAAGCTACAATGGTTGATATCCATAAATCCAAACAAAACCCAACTAATCCTGCCCAATACATGCTACCTGAGAAGCGTCTGCACGACAAAAAACATTTTAGGGATGTGTCTTTTTTGTCATTTGCCGGTAGATTGCGTGAGAAACGATGTTTTTTTTTTCTTACCTCATTCAAAAACATTGCTATTGATGATACATAAATTCTTTATGGAGGAAAAACAGAATAAAATTTGCAATGTTTTATGTTTTTAATTTTGATGAATAAGAAAATATAAACTGATTGCAAAACATAAAAGTGAAATTTACGGACGAAGAAACGTGTGTGATCGAATACGGCAAATTTGGTTTAAAATATGTTTCGATTATTCATAATTATATTGACCAGTAATATGTGAAAGACATTGACTGAAGATATTACTGGAGGATCAGTTTTATATGACCAACATATTCTATGCATTGGAAAATATTTACAAAGCCTATCGATGGAACTTAGAATAGCATGATGATATCTCCGGAATAGGGGTACGACCCACCCCTAGAAAGGGGTGTCCCGTACATGACTCTGAACTGGATCTGATGGCAAGGCTTCACTTCGGGAGATATGAGGTGTTTGAAGTAAAACATTCCTCTCACGTTCTGTCTGAGCGGCAGCAGCTGTAAGGGTTCAATCGATGGGTCAAATATATATGTTTAAAAATCATTCTTATTTGATAGGACCGTGTGCAAAAAACAACTACGCAAAAATATACGTTTGAACACACAGTTAACATGGTTACCTAAGAAAATCCTAAACAGGTTGATGTGGCATTTAGGTAAAACAAAATGTGCACTCATCGTTCTGTAATGCCTAGCAACTTGTAATGATCATGTATATAAAAAGTGGCATTAGCATTATTAAAGAAGAAGGTATCGGGGAAAATTGTGTTGTTATATAGTGGCCGAGGGATTTCTTTTTATATATCTTGCCTTTCGGTTTAGTTAGACTGAGAACCTTTCGGCTCAGTGCACGGGTTATTTAGGTGCAAATATGAGCGCAGGTGTTCACGCGGACGTATCATTCAGAGATGTCACAATAAAAATCCCAGATAGACGATGTGGACAGGGATGTGAATGATGTCATGACCAGAAGCGTAGGCTGAGATTTGAGAAAAGTCAGTTAGTTGAGTTTTGCCGTCGGAGGAAGAAGATTGACTTTCGCTTGCTCGCCCTGGCCTTGCGGCGGGTGCGCACATGGTTTGGGGCAGATGGAAAAGTCGTCATAGAAAGATGGTATCTCGCTCCTTATGTCGAAAAACCTTTAAACTCAAAGTTAATAAAAAGTTTCGTACCTAAACTAAGAAGTCGTAAGTGTTTTTCGTGTTTCGGGATTCCTATGTTATCTATATATGAGTTATGAACATTCTATGTACATTTCCCATATTCATATCTGGCTATGTTACAGTGTAAATGACTGAATAAATCAGATAATCTAAAAATTTACTTAATTCTTTTGTTTTCAAATGAATTAAAAGTTTGTTTACGAACAAAAGTTATTGTATCTTTTATTTTAAGAAATGATTATATTAGAGCATAAATATACTCTAATATTTACGTTTGAAGAAAGAAAAAATCATGTATTTATTATAGCCGTTTGCATATCACTACAAAAGAAGGAAAAGTAAATTTGCGCACTGATATGCATGCTGCTAAAAAATCAGCAGTAAATTTATGTAGTGGTAGTATAAGCAAAGATAGGTAAGCAAAAAATATACTTTTAATCTAAAATAATTGAAATCAAATAAATTCTTGAAGGAATACAAAGGTAGATAGACACCCAAGTGAAATAAAGTCCTAAGTTTTAATAGAAAAAAGATAAGAAACAATCTCTACAAAAGATTTATCTATTGTTTCGCTTTAGGAATGAAGTTAACGTAGGTTTCAAAATAAGATAGAAAAGTAATAATTCATATACGGTTCAAATTGGTTCTAAAATTCATTTTTAACCATTTAATGTAGAAAACACCGACTGCAGCTCTGCAGAGGGGTAATAACCCCTACACAATAAGTGTCCTGTATATGACACTAAACAATCTGATGTTGAGATTCCAGAGATGCTGGGGCTTTGGGGAATGCTGAGTACACCTTCATTGCCATAGCTCCAAGGTCCAATCTAGCCCATAATGGTAGCACCTGATAGGGCTTTATATATGGGTTAAATAGAACTAACTGCATACTTATGTGAAACTGATGGATTTGAATTAAAACTGTTCGACTAAACTGAATAGCTTGAAAAGAAATGTTTTTGACAATTAAACTGTATACTTACATTTAAACTGCATGCTTATGCTCAACAGAATTGTTTGAAATGGAAGTGTTTTTGACATCCAAACTGTACTTAGACTAAAAGGAATTGTTATAGAACTGTTTTGACATTTAATTGTGTGTAACCAAAATTAGGTTACTTAGAATTATTTGAATAAACTGAATAATTTGAAAGAGAAATGTTTTTGAGAATGAAACTGTGTACTCTTTCTAAACGGAAATATTTGAAATAGAAGAAATTATTTGCATAAAAATAGATTTGCCGTTAAATAACCCCAAGGTTTGATATGCCATAAAATCCAACCAACCAACAACATTTTTTTTACTATGGATACCTGTTGATTTCCCATTGTGGTAGTAAAAGAAGGCATGAAGTTAACACTTGAGGAAAAGTCCTTTATTTCGTCGCCTCCCCCGCAAAAAGGGCGTAATATTCAGTTAACGGATTCTTACAATTCTGCCATCAGCTTACCACTGAGAATTTAAATTTTAAATCACAAATATGTTTTCCGAAAAAATGTTGTTTAATTGTTTTCTAAGAAAGATAAAAATTTTCTTGAGAAATTGCTTATAAAATTTCTTGACATCAAACTTAATTCATTCTCTAATAACCGAATATACATTTCTTTATATATATATATATATATATATATATATATATATATATATATATATATACGTGGTGCATTCAATAAGGTTCCAGACTTTTTTGTACAGGCATTTAAAATTGTCGTATGGTATTGCTATACACCTTATGAGATGACTGACCAATTTTTATGATTTCAGCTTCAAATGAACAGCGACAGCAGGAATTGAAATACACCCTACTAAAGTCTGATTGTCACAGCTGGTGAATTTCAAAAATGCAATCTGGACGTGAGGACCCTTTAGAAGAACGATATGCAATAAAATTCTGCTTTAAACTTGGATAAAATGCAAGAGAAACGTATGGAATGCTTCAAACTACTTTTACAGCATCTTGCATGAAACGAACATCATTTTTTGAGTGGCATAAGAGATTCAAGGAAAGCAGGGAGAATATTAGTAATGACGAGAGGTGTGGGAGGAGTAAGAAAGTCAATACACAAGAGTTGATTGGCCAAAGGGTTAGGGTTAGGGTTACTATGCTGAGGTTTTATGGGAGTTCAGGAAGATTTTCAGTCGGAAGAGGCCAGCACTCTTCAAATCGGGTCAATGGCATTTCCATCAGGACAATGCTTCAATCCACAACTCCATCCCTGACACTGACTATTTGACCAAGATGGACCTCTAGACAGTTCCCCATCCTCCCTATAGTGAAGCCCTTGGTCCCTGAGACTTTTGGTTATTCCCTGAGCTCAGAGGTTGTCGTTATGAGACAATTGAGGAGATGAAAGAGGCTGTGACGAAGGTCATTGATATGCTCACACAAGAAGACTTCCATGGGACCTTCCAGAAATTGTTGAAATTGTACAACTCGTGCATTGGAGCCGGGGGATATATATATATATATATATATATATATATATATATATATATATGTGTGTGTGTGTGAGTGTGTGTGTGTGTGTGTGTGTGTGTGTGTGTGTGTGTGTGTGTGTGTGTGTGTGTGTGTGTGTGTGTGTGTTCTTTATGCTTTTGTTACATTAGAGCAAATTAGTTATTGATTGTCACTTTAGATTACCCCATCATATGTTGCAAACCTTTGCAATCATCGATCGATATTAATCAGAAAAATTTGCTTATATATATCAGTATAATTTATATCGCCTTATATTTATTACATATGAGTAATTCAGTAAACATACTTGTCGAGGAACAAAAAAATGAATATAGGTTTTTATAATCATATGATTAGCTTATAGGTAATTTGATCCAGGTTATAGGATTACATGGGCATTCATTTGTATACATGTTTAAAAGTATTTTAAATGAAATATCAAGAAAACAAACAGGCCCAAAGTTTCATATATAATCACGTTTCAATTTGCGTATTCACGTCTACTGTATATATTCTAAATTGAAATATATGTATATATATATATATATATATATATATATATATATATATATATATATATATGTGTGTGTGTGTGTGTGTGTGTGTGTGTGTGTGTGTGTGTGTGTGTATATATATATATATATATATATAAACAATACCGCATTATTTTTTCAAAACTATTTTCCGTTCAATTAATGTAAATTTTTCATTACCGTTTTTAAAATCTATTCTTCTCAAGGAGTACTATTTATTTACATCATGAATTACTGGAAATTCAAGATCTATTTTGATATTCCTTTTACTTGAGGATTCATAAGGAAATGGTATCTCTTCCCTTTGCTTTGTTTTAAAGAAAACAAGTCCTGGAAGATTTTTTTAAAAGTAATATTTTTAAAATACAATCATTCATCTTACAAATCCAATTAAAACAATTACATTGTTTTTCATTCTTACACTCACAATTGCTCTTTATGACATAAAACTAAATATTCATATCAATATTATTTCTACCCATTCTCAATTTTTGGCCGCTAACTTCAGAGTGTAGGATTTAAAACAACAAAAGAAATAAAAGATGACATATGTGAAAACGCTAATTTTTTTAATTAGAAAATGTTATTTAGCTAAATATATATATATATATATATATATATATATATATATATATATATATATATATGTGTGTGTGTGTGTGTGTGTGTGTGTGTGTGTGTGTAGGATTGTGGCCTCGTAGTAAACGAATTAAAAATGCTGTCGCACTATATAGTGCCACTCTTACCCTACAATAATGGTTTGAATTATTAAATTATCATCCACAGCTGCCTTGTCTTTAAACAAGAAAGGAAATCAAAAACCCTGTGCAATATCCCAATATTTTCAAATATAAAATAGAATGAGACCAACATAAAAGAGTCAGGACACTTAGTTATACTTTGCCGATCGACAAATGAGCCATGATCGACACGTCGGAAGTCTGTTGAATTCAAATGATAAATATCTTTATTCGATATAATATCTAAACCACCGGATAATTACGTTATTGATATATTCAATCATGTACTTTATGTGGTTGCTATTTTACTAATAATTCTTTTTTTTCATTCAGCTGATTGTAGAAATCCGGAAAATTTATAATATATTTTCCCTCCAGAACATATTTACATTGTATTGATCTCTCATGAAAAGCACACACTGTTTTAGAAGAAAAACTACTGCACCTCTAATCAATCCTTATATTTTTCTTTATATTTCCAAATGTTCTAAGACAATCTTGTGCTACTTTTGTAGCTTTCCTTCCTGAAAGAAACTTTGTGATATTGTATCTTTTCTTCCCGGTTCGCTCTGTCAATAATTCAAAGACTATTTCCTTTGGATTTTTACTTCTTAGTTTTTGTTTGGTAAACGATTTTTATGAAAACTTTATTTTTCAGCGAGCAATTCTTGTCTGTACAAACACAGAGAGAACCAGAGACAGAGACAGAGAGTCAATGACAACTTATTATCTGGTAATATTTTTGTATTAAACGTTTATATGTAAGTATTTATCACATCGTCATAGCTGGGTTTACCGTGTGGATCTAGGTATTTATAAATGTGATATCCAGAGAAAATTGAGTTGGCAAGAGGCTTCTAAGAGAGGGCCTTCCAATGGTGAGGCGGTGAGATTGTCGTGTGTCCTAAATCCAGCAACGTGTGATGGAAGACTTACATACCGTGGGCTTAAAGGCGAATTATTTTGATAATATTTTCCTCCAGATTATTTTTGGTTAGATGAAACATTTACGCTTGATTCATGCGTTCATATATTTTTAAATAATTTGCCTGAAGCCTGACGATAACATTCCAGTGGAAAACTAATAGTAGAGATAAAATGATGTTAGAAAACTATGTTTCTCTACATCCCAATCAGTAGATGGTATTAAAAAACCTCAATCTTTAAAGTGGTATCATATTTACCAACTCCTCCGCTCGGGCAGGACGTGACACAAGGTCAATTTCTAAGCGAGTTTTAACAGGTTAGATTACATAGTTTTCCTTCTCCTAGACTAGTTGCCTCACCAGAGCTGAAGAGCCTAGTCTGCCCTACTATTTACCCATTTGTGGAGGGAGAATAATTGGATTTTTTTTCTAAAACAGTGTAATTCTAAGTTTAAACTTGTTCGTATTTTAGTCTTTGAGAGCGTCATATATATAAAGGCTGAAAATAAAAACCTAAGACGCCTACCTGGAAAGAGAAGTAAATTCAAATTTACTGGAGGGAGTTTAATTATCATCGTCCTTGCAAGAAAAATATAGCACGTTTAATTGCAAAACCTAGTTTGCAATTGAATGCATTTTTTCCTATCAGTAATGTAATTCATTTATTCATTAAATATTTAATTCTACTTGCAAGTAGTTGATTAGCTGTTATAAAGACCCACTAGAATTTAGCAGAAAAATAATTTTTGAAAATGATAAATCTCACAGTAATTTTTCTAGGATATTTTAATCTTATTTTTACATACGAGAAGCAACTTGGTTTTGTGACTGTTATATAATTAATCCTTAAACGTACAAACAATTAAAATATGCACGTTTATTTTTGAGCATTTAGAAGACCAGAATCTGTCAATTTGAACGTGTTCATTAAGTTCCAAGATATAGCAAAAGGTAATTTCTTTGATTGTTAACTAGTGTTATGCAAAGACACATTTTTTGACGCTTTTATTCAATTAATCACAGGTATGTAAATGCCTGAGAGTTGAGACAATGAGATGTCATAGGATGTTTCTGACTCTCTACTCGGAAGAGAAGTCAAACATTCCTCTATCTTGTTTCACTAATGATTGTTACACGTAACACATTTTCTGAGAGGAAAGTCTAATTCATTGTGTTGCGGGGAAAGTAACATTATCTGATTGAAGGGTTATGAAAATGGCAATTGCTTGTATGAAAAATATTACTTACTCTCGGTTAAATGCAATATTATATGAAGATAAGTTCATGGAAATCAGAGAAAGAAACTTGAAATGAAAGGACGAACCAAAACGACCAGAAAACAATATTGTTCGCGTTGCCAAGCATATTCATAAGTGTACTTGAGACCTTAGGTGAGTTACTCTCTGTAAGTCCATTGAAAAACGCTAACATTAAATTGTGTAAAAACCTCTCGAGGAGTGAAGAAAAATGATAATAGTTTAAATTTGAACCTACGAATAAATGATATATGCGCAAACAAAAATCAGTCCTGGAAAATGAGACACAAAAAATTCTCAGGGATTTTGAGATACAAATGAATCAATTCTCGACAAGACGGTCAGACCTAGTGATAGTCACAAAAAAAAAAAAAAAATAGAGCGTGCATAATAGTGGACTTTGACGTCCTGGTGAACCACAGGCTAAAACTGAAAGAAAGCGAATAGAGAGATAAATACATAAACCTTGCTAGTGAAGTGAAAAAAGCATGGAACATGAAAGCGATGGTGATACCAATTGTAATTGGTGCGCTCTGTATAGTCACTAAAGGAGTAGTATAAGGACTAGTAGACTCAGGAATAAGAGGGCGAGAGATGGCCATCCAAGCTACAGCATCACTGATATCAGCCAGAATAATAACAAGAGTCCTAGAGACTTGCTGAGACTTGTTGTCACTCTAGACCTAAGTGGAAATAATTTAGCTAATGCTGGTGTGAAAAAAATCAGCGCTAAACTCTATATGACTTATGTGTTACCGCAATCAAGGGTGTGTTTGAGAATTTAAGAAAAATGAAAAATAAAAGTAAATAAATAAACCGAAAAGTTTCTTTTAAAATCAAACATACCAGAATGTTACGCGACCTCTATTTCGTGGTTTTCGAAGAAAATCAAGTCAGTAGAATGTGTCTTTGATTTAAAAAAACATTGATTTTCCGTTACAAGTAAAATCTTTACGTTAATTGTGTATTTTAAATGAAGACTTTTTTAATTGCGAAAATTGTTTTCAGCTAAACTACTTCGAAATCAGGAAGTAGATTTGTTCAGATGAAACGCGTTAAGCTCTATATGACTTACATTTTACTGCTATGAAGGGCGTTTTTGAGAATTCAAGAAGAATGGAAAATAAAAGTAAATAAATAAACTCCCCCAATATGACATCAGAATGGAACATTCTAGATTGTCAGGTGACCTCTATTTCTTATAATATAAAAATAGAATAGGTAGATGACAGGAATCAAACTATCAGAGCTGTTGTACCAATTTATGCTATTTCTCTCTCTCTCTCTCTCTCTCTCTCTCTCTCGCGCGCGCGCGCGCGTTTGCGTGCGTTGAATTTTGCTTAGTGCAATGATATGCCACATAACAAATTGAATCGGTAGCACTGGTCCAAATCTTGGGAGCATATATCCTTGAGGAAAGTATGGATATGCTTGTTTTCTTTCCCTTTGTGGGTAGATAGCAGAGTAAACAGGGTTCTTTAATCTTTGTTGGCAGTTGATAGAAGAAATAAAAACGGTGAACTCTAAACAGATGTACTACTTTCAAAAATGGTCAATTTTTCACCTCATTCTTGTGACAAATAATTTAGAGAAATGTAAACACACACAGACTCCATATATATATATATATATATATATATATATGTGTGCGTGTGTGTGTGTGTGTGTGTGTGTATCATTGAAAATAATTCATTCGAAAGTATTTTAAGTTATTTTCGTGTAATTTTGGAATTCATATTTGATAATATGAGGCCTTAATTTAATTTTTGCGTAACGTAGACTATAAGTGAACCATTATATATATATATATATATATATATATATATATATATATATTTGTGGCTCGAACCATGTGTCTTCCGGTATCGCGGAAGTGTAAAAGACGCCGTGTCTCTCGATCGAGGAGAAGTAGGAACCTGAGCTGCGAGATAGCTCTGAAGGACGTCGGATGTAACGCCAACAGCGCGACACTTATAATACTAGTCGGACAGTACCACTTGAGTTAATAAATAATTAACTCTTTTTCACAGCGTATCTTTTCTTACCACCATACAACAATATATAAAGTGAATATGTATATGGGAATGCATATGTGTATAGAATAACTAAACGGTATTTTCTTTTAATCGATGCAAATGTTTGCAATGATATAGTATTTTCTAATCACTATTGTTTAAGGATAAAATACTAAAAAGCCAAACAAAAGAGTTGTAAAAGATGTTTTTCTTTTTAATTAATTTTGCCTGACCGCGTCTAGTTTATATATATATATATATATATATATATATATATATATATATATATATATATATATATATATATATATTGCTAATAGCTTTTACAATTATACATGTCAGATAGTAATCCATTTTTCTTCAAAATATATTTGGATAAGATTTTAAGTTTCTCATGCGTATTCTCGTCCGGATATTGCAAAACTCTCCGCTTAAATGTCAGTGTTTTCTCCTGTCGGGACGATATTCAGTTTTTTAATGCTGAAAATAACTAAAACAATTTGGGTAATTTATGGAAAAGAATATGTATGTGCTAAATATTTTGTGTTTATAATTTTCATTTGCAATCGATGACTATTATAAAGTAACAATCCTTTTTCTTAATTCATATGAGAGATTTACAAATGTTTTTATTTATATAACAATGGAGTAATAAAGATAGTGATTTCACTGTTTAACAGATCTTGCAGTATTACCAGGCATAAACAGCTACATATAATGAAAAAAATATATTACACGGCTGATACTTATTATTCAATATGATTGTACATGAAACTAATTTAACATTGACTCTTAATAATATAGACTGGACCATGTATTGCAAACTTTTCTGATCAATATTTAAATGATAATTGGTCGAAATGCAATTCTCGAGTCATGCACTGCCCTTTCCACTGAGTTGTTAGATTGCTCGTTTCCGATGCAGGTTGCCAAAAAGACAGACGAGACAAAAAGAGGACACCGAGTTCCTGTCAGTGATGGCAGAAAAATGCTACCTACTTTAACAGTGTGTGTTTAAACTATATTTGAACTGACTATCATTACCAGGAGACACGAAATGATATTTTTGGGACGATGAAGGAAAGATCTTCTTGTTTTCTAAATTTAGCCCACCCAAAATGGGAGGAAGATTCGCTACCACTAAAAATGTACGAGGTTCTTTGATCCCAGTCGGTTACTAAGAGATGTATCAACCTTTTCCTCAAACTCCAAGTATCGTGTGACTAATTCTTTAACTTACCACGAGAGTTATTTGTTTCCGTTCAACTCTATATTAATGGTCATCACACGAGGAAATGAAATCGATGGATCGAGTAAAAATCCTGGACGATGATCTTTTTTCTTCACTTCTGGCTAATGCCATTCAGAAAGGCATTTATCCATCTCTTCCACCACTGAACATGGGTTGATAATAGAGCAAACCGAATTCTTTAGTTTAAGTTTGGCAACATAACTAGGAGTAGAGAAATGTGACTCAGATTTAGAATTAACCTTGTGTCATATTATACAAGAGCCAGCAGAGTTTGGCAAATAGATAATTTTATAAAAGAATGAAGGTTTGAGAGCTTAGTTACTTTTTCTTGTTTCTCTTTTTTATTCTGACAATGAAAACCTCTGCGGCTTCTCAAATGCAATCTAATTACATCGAAGAGAAATGTTACCACAGAGACTTGATATTGTTCTTTAGATCATAGTGAGATTTGACCCTTCCACTACATGACGTGAAACATGGGTAGTACTTATGCATAGTAATGCTCTGAGATGTAACTCTCTCATATAACAAACGTAATGAATATTTCATATCCAATAAAATTCATCTACCCATCTTCCCTTTCATTGAAGTTGTTAATTTTTTAGCCATTTGATAATCGAATTGTGTGAAGTAGCAAAACCCTAATGGCAGCATCTAAATATATTGCCCAAAGTGGAAATAAAAATCTAAATGTATTAGAATAGTGTTCCAATGGATTTCCGTAAAAATATCTACAGCCAAAAGGTTGGGGCAATAGAATACACCGACTGCATCTCTGTAGAAGGGACAGACACCCGCCTCGAATGAGTGTTCTGGATATGATGATAAACCATCTGATAGTGAGGCTCAGGTTTTGCAGGGGATTTGAGGAATATGGAGTACATCGTCTTTGCCATCGCTAGAAGATCATCTCTGACTCAGACTGGTAGCACCTGATAGGGTCCTATGTATGAGTTAAATATAATTTTTGTCATTTAAACCGAGTAAAATGAAATGACTCAGTCAATATTGAATTGTCTGAAAAAAATGTTTGATCCTTTAACAGTGTGTAAACAAATGAATGATGTTTGCTTGAAACTGTTAGTGATACAACGCAATACTTGAAACCTTTTAACTTAATTAATGAATGTTCAATTGAAATGTTTGAAATAAAATTGTTTCTCATTGTACAATGTTAACAAGTGACTGATGTTTAATTGAACAATTAGTGCTACATAGCAATACTTAGAACAACTGTGTGCAAAAGTATTAGCTTAGGCTTGTTTAAAAACCTTATTGAAAAAAAAGTTTACAAATCAGATATATTTCATATATATGTATACAGAGGATTTGGCATTAAATAACCTACAATGATATGCCATAAAACCAAACAAGACAAAAACAAATGTATAGATCAAGGGTCTAAAATTCCAGAACCCAAAAAAAGTCAATACGTCATGGTAGAGTGACACAGTTATTCAAAAGTGATATAGGAGATATGACTTCCAGGGTTTATAAATTTAATCAGCACTAGACAAGATAGTCTGTTAGTTTTTTCAATCAAAATGAATACGCATTTATTCAGAAGTGGGATTTGTTGATCACTGAAAGACATTAAATTTGTTTTCTTGTTTCACTTTTAATTTCGGTAATATTTTTCCGTCTTCAGTTTTGATAAATAGCATTTTTCCATTTTATAGAATCCCATGGGTAAATTGCCATAAATTGAAGTATAGATATTAGTGAAATAAAGAGAATATAAACAAAATTAAAAGCTTTATCCAATCTAAAGTCAAAAGAGATATAATTTTTTTCATAGGCAAGAAACCCAACCTCAATATTTTCTACTTGTACGTTTCCTCTCAGGTACATATTTCCTATGTCTTACGTTATTACACAAATCAAATATCTTCATTTTCTATTATGTGTGTTATCTGTTCCTCACCTCCAAATAATCTACCACCCTAATAGATGATGTCAAATTTACTCGTTTTCAATTCATTAAGTAAAAAATATTCTCATGCTATTTTCTGTGAGTTCTTCAATTTAAAGTGTTAAATTTATCATGATAATTTTCAGATTATATATATACTTCATATATATTATATACTTCACTCAGTCACCGATGTTTTCCTGGTCAGGAGGTCTGAAAATGAAAAAAATATATATATCATGACGTCCACGAAGAATTCATCGAATTGCAATTGTATTTGACCATTTACAACAGAAAACATAATTAAACTTAAAACTAGAGTATTTTTTTTAAGAAACGCAGAAAAAATCCTTTGTGGTAGTGAAAAGTTTCTGTAACATCCTTTAAATAATGAAGTAAAAACAAAACACCACGATTTTATGGATCAACCACTTACGTTAGTAAGACTTGCGTTCACTTTTAAAAATATATTTTATTACATCATATTGCTTATACATTAACACGAATTCCTCGATATGTATATCTATCTATCTATCTATCTATCTATCTATATATATATATATATATATGTATCTCTCTCTCTCTCTCTCTCTCTCTCTCTCTCTCTCTCTCTATATATATATATATATATATATATATATATATATATATATATATATATACACGTGGTGCTTTAAATAAGTTTCCAGACTTTTTTTGTACAGGCATTTAAAATTGTCGTAGACATTTGAAAACTCAGTATGTTATTGCTCTTCAGCTTATGAGAAAACTGACTAATTTTTAATGATTTCAGGTTCAAATCAACAGCTACAGCAGCAATTGGAATACACCCTACAAAGCCTGATGGTCACAGCTGGTGAGTTTCAAAAATGCATCAGTTTCTGAATGGCAAAAGAGATTCAAGGATGGCAGGGAGTCTGTGAGGGATGATGGGAGGTGTGGGAGGAGTAAAAGAAGTCAATACACCAGAGTTGATTGGATAAAGGATTAGGGTTAGGGTTACTATGTTGAGGCTTTCAGGGAGTTCAGGAAGAGATTCCGTCGGAAGAGGCCAGCACTCTTCAAATCGAGTCCGTGGCATTTCCACCAGAACGATGCACCAGTCCACAACTCCATTCTAGTCACAGACTATTCGACCAAGATGGGCATCAAGACAGTTCGTCACCCTCCCTATAGTCTAGACCTTGCTCCCTGTGACTTTTGGTTATTCCCTACGCTTAGCGGCTACCGTTATGAGGTCATTGAAAGAGGTTGTGACGAAGGCCATTGACACGATCACACAAACGGACTTCCATGGGGCCTTCCAGAAGTTGTTAGAACGGTACAACAAGTGCATTGCAGCCGGAGGAGTTTACTTCGAAGGGGACTAGAGTTTCATGTGTGTACTATAAACGAAAGTGCCCATACGAAAAGTCTCAAAACTTATGTACACCTACACACACGCACACACACACACACATATATATATATATATATATATATATTTTTTATATGTATATATATATATATATATATATATATGACATATGTGAAAATGATGACTTAAAATTCTATTCCTACCAATTAATGATATTTTATTTCTTTAACTTCAGTGAAATTTTTATCAAAATATACAAATTCCAAAGTTTTTTTTTTGTATGAAAAATTAATACTAATCTGAACTTATTAATTCTAAGAGAAAAAGTAAAGTTTTAAACATATAATATTGCAGTTTGTATTGTCTCAATCTAATGGATTAATTTTGTGTTTGTAAAATATCGTACTCTGTGTATGCCTCAATGAGAGAGAGAACATATATTAATACGTTAATAGTATAAGTCACTGCTTGTGTTTTTTTTTTTTAATCATCTAGCGTAGGCTAAAATAACGGTACTAATAGAGTTATATGATATAATAACATATTTGATTAAATTGGATGCTGAATTGAAATGTATTCTTGAAAGGAAAGGTAGATTTTCCCTCAAAAAGAAATTAAGCGAAAAGTAGTTGAGTGAGAACGGAATAATTCCGTACTTACTCATGACAATATTAATTTCTCAGTTATCTAAAAGATTGAGTTAGACTCAAAATTAGTTTAAAAAGTCATTGATTGTGATTGATTGAGGATTTTTTTTAATTCAAGAAGGAAAAAGTTCTTAAACCTTTTGTTTTAATTCTTTAATTTTTTTCGCGGCAAGTCAAATACTGTCGTCCTTAATTTCCCAAAGGAATTTTTAAACTAGCATGTATACGCCGATGATCATAAAACACGAAAACACAGGTTCAAAAATTTCAAATTCTGGAGTCTATGATTTGCAGAAAAAATAACACTCTCTTTAGAATGTAAATCATTGGAGTTCACGTATATATATATATATATATATATATATATATATATATATATATATATATATATATATATATATATATATATATATAAGTAAGGAGGAAATCCATGGGGTATGAGTATCCAATTTGATCTAATATATAATTAATTATAATTACTAATATCAGATATCATATCTCCAGCAATAACAAGTTTTTCGTGATTAAAGATATGATAAAATATGTTAAAAAATTATTTTAATTAAAAACTTATTTTAATTGATAAAAAAAAAAAATTAAATCCTATTTTTGTCGGAAGCAAAATAAGAACACCCGAATAAAATTTTATTTCATTTGATACGGATTTCACAACCAGGGAATACGTTTTTTTTTATTTTCATTTTTATATAAAATTTCACCGTGTGTCATATATATATATATATATATATATATATATATATATATATATATATGTATATATATATATATATATATATATATATATAGATAGATAGATAGATAGATAGATATCAGAGGAGAAAATACAAAGGGAATATCTAATTTGAGTGCTCAATGCCAACACCTATCGATGTATAATTAATCTGGGATTAAAATGCATCAAAACTCAACGTGCAAAGCCCAAATTTATTTTATATAAAAATGAAAAAAAAAATACTTCTTTGTTGTAATTATGATTTTTACCTGGTCATGATGCTCCTGTAGGTGAGAAAAGACTTTTAAAAATGTTAATTAAAATAATTTTTTACCCATCCATAACTAAAAGATTGTAATTACAAATATCAATTTAACTATGAATTTTACAGATATAAATTAGAACGAATTAGACATTATATTGGCACGTTGGAAATCCGTAATATTTTACCATAACACTTTTTGGGAAAAGACGACGACAGATAATTTTGACGTTACAATAAGTTAAGTAAGACTAATTTTATACCAACGGACATTAATGTTAGTTCTAACCAACCTGCATCCACAGTTAAACAAATTCCACATGCGATTAATATTATAATCATTAGATTATCATCTAAAAACATTTTTAATAATCATTAGGAATTTTATTATGAAGCCATACATAACAATGGTTATAAAAATGGGATTAAGTATTTAGTAGCCAAAAGACATCACAACAACCGGGACAATGATAAAGGAAACAATAGAAGTAATATTAATATAAGTATGGAAAATCGAATAAACAAAAATATTAATAAAAATAGAACAGAAATAATATTTGTTATGACACACCTTTTTGCAAACTCTTTTATATGAATATAAGGAAATATTTTCTAGTTTTAATAAACAAGCATTTTAAAGATGATAACCCCTTATAAAAACAACTAATGAGAATAACGTAAAAAGGAGTTATTCTTGTATTTCTAATACATCTAACAATTGACAATCACCACAAGAAATTAATAAACAAGCTTTACTGGAATAGCAAAGCTTACTTAAAACATTCACGTTATTGTAAAATAAAAATAGAATTTAAGAAACCACTATTTAATTTATTCATTTTATATGTTAAGAACTATTACTTAAATCTACCCACTTGTGGGTAGAGTGTTCGCCCATGGATCGGGATTCCGAGGTTCGATCCGAGGTCGAGTCATACCAAAGACTTAAAAATGGAACTTCATACCCCCTTGCTTAACACGGAGGTGCCCGTGGTGTAGTCGTTATCGTCGTAGGAAATGGACACGGCAACACGAGTTCAAATCCTGGACGAGACTGATTGCATTTCACATAGCACTAATACCCTTGTGAAAGGTATGAATCAAATTATTCTCCCTCCAGCTATGGGTAAATAGTAGGATAGACTAGGTTCTTCAACCTTGGTTAGGCAACTAGTCTAGGAGAACGAAAACTCTGAATTCAAACCTGTTAAACTCCCCTTAAAAATTGACCTTGTGTCTTATCTTGCCCGAGCAGAGGGGTTGGTAAATAGAACTGCCTTGCTTAACGCTCAGCAATATAAGGTACATATTAAGGGTAAAGTGGAGCAATCCAGGCAAAGTAGAAGCGCCCTCTCCTACACATCTGTGTTGTAGCTATTGAAAAAGGAGACTTCGGGTCGCTCTCGACTACGGTCACCATCTTTCCTAACTTTTACTACTTAAATTAATAAAATAGGTATTACACATTAATTATTTGCTTATTACGATTAACTTAACTTTCGATATATTAATTTCTTTCGAATATAAATAACATGAATTTTTACGATATGTATCATAATTAGAAAAATAATTTTGTAAATCAATATCAGTATTGAAGTATTATTTCCTGATAGCACGAATTATATCATTTAATATCATTATACATAATAGTTTCAACGAAGGTATAAATGCATATTTTGTCTATAATATTAAATGAATCGCTTGCCACAGTAAATGTTTTCTGGTTTAAGTCTTTTTTTTTTTTCTTTTCAGTTGTATCTAAATTAGAGGTAAGTTTGTCTTTTTGTTTTTTTTTAAAGAATGTACAAACATTTTTTTCAAATGATAATAGATATAATATCTCAAGCGTAAAAACATTTCTTGATTAAGAAATATGATAAAATGAATGTAAAATTATTTGAATTAAAAAAGTATATCAATTTAAAAAAAAAAATTTTTTTACAAATTCCTTTGTCACCGGAAGCAGTATAAGAATGTTTTTCAGTTAACATCTGATGACCAGAAATACATTTATAAAGACACAAAATACGTGTTTTTCTTTATATATATAGTTTAGAGATGAGATTTAGATTTCATAAAGCTTCAGCAACAACAAGTCGAAATCGGACCCAGTCGATCACCGAAGTTAATATATGATACATCTTTAGAGTTCTTAGTCCTGACTAAAAGAGAAATCAAATGTTCATAAAAAAATACATACGTGCCCGTGGTGTAATGGTTATCGTCGTAGGAAATGGACACGGCGACACGATTTCAAAACCTGGACAAGACTGATTGCATTTCACATAGCACTAATACCCTTGTGAAAGGTATGAATCAAATTATTCTCCCTCCAGCTATGGGTAAAATAGTAGGGTAGACTGGGTTCTTCAGCCTTTGTGTGGCAACTAGTCTAGGAGAAGGAAAACTCTGAATTCAAACCAGTTAAACTCTGCTTAAAAATTGAACTTGTGGCATATCGTGCCCGAGCGGAGGGGTTGGTAAATATGATAAAAAATACATGCATTGACCTCTGCAAGTAACGATGGAAACCGAAGTTAAATCCCCGTGCTGGGCAGCACATATTTCATCCCATCCATTCTTTAACCAGATTGTTTATTTTTTACAGTATGTATGTATGTATGTATGTATGTATGTACTTTTTTTTTACAAAGACTTATTAAAAACACTTTAGTGGCTGCTTCAAGAAACCCAAAACCCATCATTACTTTAGTGTTCTTAGATGCAAAATATACGATTATCAGGAGTTATTGAACACTGTCGACACCAAAGAAAACGACCAGTTGGAAATAAAGGTCTATACGTATAGAAAGAAATAAGTGCAGGCTCTCCTGCAATGCCAGTCAGTAATGATGGGATAAAATAGCTTTATCTTTTGCCCGATCGCACGACTGTTATTTAATTACACGTTCAATTTCCTTCGATATTCCAATTAGATGCCTTTTTCTCTTCATTTGATGAATAAGGGACAGTAGGATCCTCTGAACAAGCATCATTACTGCAACAAGTTGTTTACAATTCAAACTTTGCAAAACACAGGTAATTTGGCCAATTTCTTTCGACCTCATTACATATAAAAACGAGATGAAGAAGAAAAATAGATACACCTGTTTTAAATATCACCATGAATGAACCACATTCCGCTCCTTAACACGAAGGCCAGTTATAATTCATGCTCCTGGAGAAAACCTCGTGTTATTTGAACGGTATATTCCTTCATAAGTTTTTGTAAGGTTATCACTTTTATTAACTTCCTTGATATTTTTCTAAATTAAAGTCCCTGTTATTATTTTGTATTTGAAATAAATGGCTATTGAAAGGGTAAATATGTTTCCTTCTTCTCCACATAATTACAACTCCTTTTTACATCGGCGTTAGCTGATGGTTTTTCACTGGAGTTTGAGTGACAGCAAGTCTCCTCAATACTCCAGCACTCTTCTCAATATTCTGGCTGTTTTAAATAATGCTGCCGTTTGGATGGTCTCCACTCGTCCGCCAACTTCCAAGTTTTCCAGGCTCTTTTATAATCCTTTCGTTAATGTGCCAACAGCACCAATCACAATTGGTAGATTCTTCACCCTCATTTTCCACAGCTTTTTCAATTCTGTAGCATCTTGACAGTTTCTCACATCAGTTTTAGCTGATCTTATAATTTTTTACTCCTTGAGAGTTTTTCACATCAGCATTAGCTGATAGTCTTTCACTGAAGTATGAGTGAGAGCAAGTCTCCTCAAGTCTATTAGACTCTTCTCAGTATTCTCACCGTTCTCAATAATACTGTAGTTTGGATGGTCTCCACTCGTCCGCCAACCTCCAAGTGCTCCAGTCCTTTCAATAAACCTTTGGTGACTGTACCAAAAACACTAATCAGGAATGGTATAATCGTCACCTTCAGGATTCATATTTTTTCAATCCCCAGTAAGATCGAGGTACTTCTCCTTTTTTCACTTTCGTTTAGTTTTCTTTTGTGGTCAGCCGGGACAGCAAAGTCCACAATTTTGCAAGTTCTCTTGTTTTTTGTTTTTTGTTTTTTGTTATATGGTCTGGTTTTCTGGCTGAGATTTGATGAACTGTTTGTATGTCAAAGTTCCATTGGAGTTGGTGGGGATCATTCTGTAACACATGTGTTGGGTTGTACATATACCATTTGGTCGTGTTGCCAAATTTCAATATCTTGCACATAACCCAGTGGATCACCTTAACCACCAAGTATTGTCTAGTCTTATACCTCTTTCTGTGCTAATTTATTAAGTGATTCATGGTTTCGTCACTATCCCCACATAACCAACGTTTGCTATTTTGTTGAGTCTTATCTATCATCGCCTTGATATGATTGGTTCTTATGGCGCTGTTTTGTGTTGCCATTAGGAGAGATTCTGTTTCTCTTTTAAAGTTTTCTTTATTTAGCCAGGTCCAGGTTTTATCGTGTGAGAGGTTGTTTATTAGTCGTTTAAAACTTCCATTGAGTTGTTCATTTTTCTTTCCTATTTATTGTCATTCGGTTGTCCATCGTGTTGAAAGTTTTGTTTTTGATGGCTCTAATCAGTCTTTACTCGTGCTTTTCTATGTATTATTCGAGTCGTTGTATCGATGAGTCAACACTGTCTTCAAAGCTGGCAAGTCCTCTTCCTCCCTCTTTTTTTGATACATATAGTCTATCAACGTCGTCTCTGGGACGCAGTGCTTTATGCATGGTCATTAGTTTTCTTGTTCTTTTCTATTATTATTATTAGTGTTACTCCTTGAGAGTTTTTTAGCTGATGATCTTTCACTGCAATATGAGGGACAGAAAATCCCCTCAAGTCTCCAGGAATCTTCTCTTTTGAAATATTTTCTGACCAGTATTAACAGAGTGTTTCCCACTGGAGTTTGAGTGACAGCAATTCTCCGAAAGATTCCAGGACTCTTCTTAATATCCTGGCTGATCTCACTAATGCTGTAGATTGGATAGTTGCCACTCGTACTCTTATTTCCGAGTCCTCCAGCCTCTTTCGTGACTGCATCGAGTGCGCCAATAACAGTTTGTATCACCATCAATTTCATGTTAAATGTTTTTTATGTTCTCTTGCAAGGTCTATGTACTTATCCTTCTCCACCTTTTCCTGTAGTTTTACTCTCTGATCATCCGGAACAGCAAACTTAACTATTTGGCAGATTCTCTTTTATTTAAAAATTTTTTTTGTCTATCTCTAAGTATGGTCTTTTTGGCCGAGATTGGATATGATTGTTTGTAATGGCCTTGTTTTGTGCTACTATTTAGAGTTTTGTAAGTCTCTCTTTTAAGGTTTCTCCTTTTAGCCACGTCCATATTTTTTCGTAAGCGATGTTGCTTATTAGTCACTTACAGCGTCCGTGGAGTTGTTTTTCTTCCCATTTTTGTTTTCTCGTTATTTTCCTTCTATTGTTTCTCGTGTTGCCAGTATTTTTTCTGGTAGCTATAATCAGTCTTTCTCCGCGTTTTCCTTTGTAAACTTCACGTCATTGTATGGATGCGTCAACTCAGTCTTCGATGCTGGCAAGTTCTCTTCCGCCTTCTTTTCTTGATACATACAGTCTGTCAACGTCATCTATGGGAAGTAATCCTTTATGTATCGTTATTAGTTTTCTTGTTTTCTCGTCCATTTGTTTAAGTTATTCTCTAGACCAAGAATGGTTTCTAATACCTAACGATAGAAACATCCCAGGTATTTATCTCTTGTTAAGCTTTCTGCAACATAGTTTTGTTTCGAGTTGCTTTAATATTTCTTTGTTTGATGGTGTCAGATTCTAAGATGCCCAAGTATTAGTAGGTTTCCTTTTCTCCGGGCGTTGTGCTGTTGTCTCATTTTTGTAGTTCTAATCCGTCCTCCAGGTGTCGTTTCCCGCTTTTCATAACTAGCATAGCGCATTGTTCTATATCAAATTCCATCCCTGTGTCATAACTGTATATTCTGTTTGCGTGTAATAACATTTTTAATTGTTTTCTATTATTTACAAACAATTTGGTTCTTGATTTTATAATTATGATTATAATGTTTACTAATGACATCGATTGATTGGTAATTGTTTTGCTGAATAACACTGTAGAAAGAATCAACCGTCAAAGGATACGTAAATACTTCAAAATGTGAATGAATGAAAGGATCATTCACAACGCTTTCCGATATTCACGGATAAGATTAATATTATTATTGTTATTTGCAGTAGTAGTAGAAATATTAGTAGTAGTATCAGTAGTAGTAATAGTTTCCTTAATTCTTTTTTCTATACTATAATTTCATCATGAATCTTTTTGTTTTTATTATCTCCATTAACAAGATTTTGTTATCTGGCATGAAATGTGAGATCCATCTTAATTCAAAAATCCTCTAAGAGAGTATGCCTTTATATATCATTAGCGTATATAGTTCAAACGTTGTTACCGGAACAGTTTTCAGTGGATCACCCCCCTCACGATATTTTTTTTCAATTATTGTACTCCTAATTACATTTCATGCATTAGCTCACTCATCTTCTACATAGTATATAAAGCTTCACACAGATAAAAAAAAATAATATCTAATGATGTTCTAAGCCCACTAACCGGATAAGTATTCTATATTGATAATCATAGTTGATGCAATATTTTTCACCGTTCATAAATTGAGTTTTGGAATATATGATAGCACAAATATTATTACGTATACCTCATAAAAATTTCTTTACAACTGTAGTCAAAGTTACCTCAAATTCCACTTCATTGAAGTGCATTTTCGAAATGTTTAAAGAAACACAGATGAAACAACAAGAATATAGTTATTCACGGAGTATAGTTCAACTTCAGGCCAAGAAATAAAAAAAGCAAAATAGATACGATGGTTTAAATATTAATTGTTTGATATTCCGCTAATGTTCTAACTACACTAAACTGAACATTATTGAAAGGTTCCAAATCTGGAGATTTGTAAAGTGTAGGAAACTCCACCGTTGCTCGTACCTCAACGTCCACTCGCTTCTATTGTACAACTCCCAATAAAAGTCTGACTTATGGGTCAAATTGATCTATCTGAAAATAAATTGTATTTGATTTGAATCCTTCATACCACATTACTGAAAATTATATGTCTAAGGAATAGTTACTTCAAACTATTATGGTTTACTAAGGGTTATTATTAGTCACTTAAAAGTATGCACAACTGTGTGAAAATAAATGATTTGAATTCATATAATTCTTAGTGTAATGTAGGAATACTTGAAATTACACAAATGCTTGTGAAGTATTTGTGGATTCAAAGGGAATATTTGATAACGAATTGCTGTGCGCAGAAAAGAAAAACTCTGAAGAACCATTTAAACAAAAATGTAAATAGCAATTTACAATTAAAACAATTTCATAATCTCGTGTGATAAAATATATCTAGATAGGTTGATATGCCATAAAAATCAAAGTTTACAACCTACACTTAATGGTATATATATATATATATATATATATATATATATGAGGAGCCTACGATAAGTTTCCAGACTTTTTTCGTATGGGCATTTAAAATTAGTATAGACTCTTGAAAATTCAGCAAATTATTACTATACCTCTTAGGAGATGACTAACCAATTTTGTATGACTTCAGGTTCAAATGAACAGCTGCAGCAACAATTGTAATACACCCTACTAAATCCTGACTGTCACAGCTGGTGATTTTCAAACATGCAATATGACAATTTACAGAACGATATGCAATAAAATTCTGTTTTAAACTTGGAAAAAATGCCACAGAAATGTATGGAATGCTTCAGAGTGCCTTTAGAGCATTTTGCATGAATCAAGCATCAGTTTTTGTGTGGCATAAGAGATTCAAAGAAGGCAGGGAGTCTGTGAGGGATGATGAGAGGTGTGGGAGGAGTAAGGAGCTCAATATACCAAAGTTGATTCGCCAAAGGTTTAGGGTTTGGGTTACTATGTTGAGGTTTTAAGGGAGTTCAGGAAGAGATTCCGTCGGAAGAGACCAGCACTCTTCAAATCGGGTCAGTGGCATTTCCACCAGGACAATGCACCAGTCCACAACTCCATCCTTGTCACAAACTATTTGACCAAGATGGGCATTAAGATAGTTCGTCACCCTCCCGATAGTCAAGACCTTGCTCCCTGTGACTTTTGTTTTTTCCCAAAGCTCAGAGACTGTCGTTATGAGACAATTGAGGAGATGAAAGAGGCTGTGACGAAGGTCATTGACACGCTCACACAAGAGGGCTTCCCCGGGGCCTTCCAAAAGTTGTTGGAACGGTACACCAATTGCATTGCAGCTGGAGAAGGTTACTTTGAAGGTGGCTAGAATTCCATGTGTGTACTATCAATAAAAGTACCCGTAAGAAAAAGTCTGCAACCTTATTTAATGATCCTCGTATATATATATACATATATATATATATAGATTGTTAGATAGATGAATATCTATCTTATATTTATTAAAGTTTTATTATTATACTAACAGAACTCTCTATTTTGTCAAAGGGTGAATAGGTATATTCTCTTTGTTTTACCTGTGTTTTCTTAATCACCTTTAAAACACGCGCGTGCGCGCGCACACACACGCACGCACACGCGCGCACACACGCACACGCATACACACATCGTACCCAATGATATTTGTGCCATAAATAATGATGTCTCGTTCTGGATTTGAGGACTGGTCACCAATCTATTTCTTATGACGATAACCATTACTCCACAAGCGCCTCTATATTTTCGAAGTATTCGCTTGGTACTTTGGATATGGACTTCATAGCTTAACAAATTCGTGAAACTTTAAAAAATAGGGATTTTAATTTTACATTAATACATTTACGGAGGCTTTTGTTTGAAACAGATAATAGTTTTTTTCTCATAAAACTAATAAATAATGCAGACGTCGACGCAATAAAAAAGGTAGTAAACTGTTTTCGATATACTTTATACACACCGCAGTATTTTGCCATTGTTTTGCAATAAGTTGCCCTGTGACAAATGTCAGGTTTGTGTTTTCGTAACTCTATCCAAATGTATGATAATATTCAGATTCGTTCAGATTATGATTTATGGTTTTCCAGGAGTAAAGCGTTAGCCAGTATCTTCCGATCACTAGCATTCAGCTTGTATTGTCAATAGGTGATATTATTCTCTACTGGAGAAATGGTTTTAAGCACGCACAACAAGTTTCTTATCTAAGCGCCCATAAAAATACAGTGAAAATTGATGTCTGCAAAGTGAACTACAAAAAATAAATACATTGTGAGCTAATGTGTACGTATTTTTTCTGTGAAAACATCGTCAAACCTTAACTGTTAATTGTCTTACAAACCATCAGAGATTGGATATTTCTGTTTCAAGTCCATATATTTAATTTGTTCACCGTGACATGACAATATATCGGGTAGAACTTCATAAATAAGACATTTTTTAAAACAACTTTTGGTATCAAGAAGCGCATAATGAGTTATTTTAACAGGATGAAAATTTTCATGAAATACCCGACAAACTGTAGTCTCCTGCAAAATATTAAAATCTTGCTAAAATATGAATTTTACATTGTTTGGTACAGATAAATATTTGAAATTTGTCCTTTTCAGACGATGCCGTTGTGCTGTAATTTATTTGAGAGTTTATCCTCTCTATTTATGTGAATGTAGTTTTTTTCATCAATGCATTTTACTGAATTTCCCTACTGTTCAACGTGTGGCTCTAAATGTCCAGGCGTACTCGTCGAAACAGTTATCCTCGTAGCATACAGAATTATTTACACGAGTTTATACTGTAGATAAGACTGTTGCCGTTTCACTTTGTCCTTATACCCATTGAGAGAGGTATGGATCCAGGTTTTCTCCTTTCAGCTATGGGCAAATCAGTGTGTATATGTGAGTGTATGTTAGATCGCAGATTAAGAATTAAAATAGTGCAATTTAAGAGTCTGGAAAAAGCAGAATTATTTTTGTAAATTTCAACCTGTGTTTTTGAAAATCTTTCAGAATGAAAGCACAATTACTGAATTGCTACAAACGCTTTGTCTTCTCTTCCTCCATGAAAAGGGTCTTTAGTAAGATACCTCGGTTTTGAGAGAGAAGCGAGGAAAGCACTTTGCCCGTAGAAAACCAGCTCCTTTAATGAGGAAACGTTTAATGATTTGACTAGATAGATAAACAACTGTCACGATTTAATAGCATATATTTTATATGTTACGATGTCAGTTAATTGATTAGAAAATTAAAAATAAGTTTCTTTTAGAAATTAACTTTTTATTCCATTTTTGTTGAGAAATTACCTTAAGTTTTTTATTTTTATTTTATGGAATCCTGCTTTCATATATTTTCTATCAGATGAAGATCCAGTATATCGGCACTGATTTTGGCACGCTACACTATTTCTGCCTTTTGAAAATTCTTTATCGTTCCCTGCATTTAGATGTGTTCCTGATCATTATCCCGTCAAAAAATACAACGCATCAATAGTCGAATTTATTTTACATATTAAAGGAATTATTAGTATATTTTGCAGTGCATAAAACTGTCTATTGTTCCTCAATGTTATGCAGTGCACATGTGCCCCTAAATAAAAAATAAGTACTTCCATTACCGTATCTAAATATTGAACGGTATTTTAAGGGTTATCTGAAATGCACTTCTTTTACAAAAAAGACCAAATAGGACCAACAGGTTATTTAACCTTGGGATGGAGACAGGTCAAAGAAAAGAAAAACTCTGAACTCAAGACAGTTTTACTCCACTGAAAATTGACCTTTGGTCACATCCAGTCAGGATAGAGAGTATATATATATATATATATATATATATATATATATATATATACACACACACATATATATATATGTATATATATATATATACTTTGAAAATGCAAAGTTGACTACATCGTAACTCAAAGGCAAGAAAAACTTGAAACCGCTCATGAACATAAATGATATTGAGTTGATGTCATTGATTAAAAATATTAGAATTCATCATCATCATATCGTGCTGGCAGCACGGATATCCCTGACCCTCTCTCGCCACTCCTCCCTATCGTTCATCGCCCTAGGTAGGTCTTCAGGACAACAACCTGTATCCTCACATAGCTGCTGAATGTACGTTCGTGCTGGTCGTCCTGCTTTTGCGCGGCCGTGTGTGGGGATCCATAAGAGTACATCTCTTATGAGTTCATCTCTGCTTCTCCAGCAATGTCCTGCATGCCTGGTTCGCCTAACTTGAATAGATTTCGTGATAGGGGGCAGGTGGCCGTACAGTTGGTGTCTTGTGGGGTGTTGCTGCCAGGACTTGTTGAGGATTGCACGCAGCATTCTTGTGTAATTGCCATCTAGTTTCTTCTCCAGCCGTTTTGTTAGCGTCCATGTAGTGCATCCATATAGCAGTATCGATGTGACCGCTGCCTGGAAGAAACTGCGTTTCATTTTATCGGTTAGGTCTGATTTCCATATAGTCGATAGCCTATTGATAGCTGTCCATGCTTTCGTTAACCTCGTTTCGATGTCCTTTTCGGTTGATTCGACGCTGCTTCCTAGGTACGTGAATTTGTCTACTAGTTTAAGAGGGGTTCCTTCTAGAGTGGAGATGTCCCCTGTTTGGTTATAGCACATATATTCCGTTTTGTGTGCATTAACATGGAGGCCTATGCTTGCTGCTGCTCGTTCCAGGCTATGCAGAAGTGTTTCGGCTTGGTCAGGTGTATTTGCCAGTATCGCTATGTCATCGGCGTAGTCGGCGTCGGTAATTGTTGTTGCGGGATATCTTCTGCTTCTTTTCTTCGTCAGTTCGAAGCCATTCTCTTTGATTTTGTCAATCGATGTTCTAAGTACGTAGTCTAGACAAATGATAAAGAGATACGGAGCCAGCATGTCCCCTTGTAGTACTCCTGCTACAATGTCGAAGTATTCTGTGTCTCCATCTGGTGATCGTACTTTTACTTTAGTGTTTCTATAGAGAATCGTTATTGCCGCTACGGTTTCTTTAGGTATGCCGTACGCTAGTAGGATTTGTTCCATCTTTCCTCTGTGAATGGAGTCGAAAGCCTTGGTAAAGTCGACAAATATTAATGTCGCTTGTAGGTTCTTTGCCCGTACACCCTCAAGGATTCTGCGGATGGTTAGTATTTGTGAGGTCGTAGATCTATTTCTTCGGAAGCCATTTTGGTTTTTTCTAAGTATGTTGTCGATTTTGGGTTCTATGCGGTTTCGTAGTAGGGCATTGTAGATTTTGGCAGCTATGGATGTAAGTGTTATGCCTCGGTAGTTTTTGGCTAATCCGAGGTCTCCCTTTTTAGGGAAGGGGAGTATGCATCCCTTCGTCCATCTATCTATCGGATTTTGATTGTATACTGCGTTGCAGTGTCGGAGCAGTATGTCGTCGAATTGTCTGGTCTTCCATACTTCCGGGGGAATTTCGTCCAGTCCTGCAGCTTTCCTATTTTTAATTTTTCTGAGAACCGAGTCGAGTTCTCCTTGTGTGAACGGTCCAAGTTTAATGTCTAATTGTTTGCTAATTATTCTGGTGATTGGTTCATGCGTTATTTTTGGTGGGTTTCCAAGTAAGTTTTCGAAGTGCTGTTTCCACAGTTTTATTCTTTCTTGTTGGTTTGCTGCTTTAAGTTTTGCTTTGGTTGTGTTCTTTCTTCTGCTCACTTCGTTTATTGTTTGCCAGGCAATTCTAGATTGTCTATCTTCTACCGAGTCTCTGATCTTATCTATCTGATTTTGAATGTATTCTGTCTGTTCCTTTATATATATGCCTGCTAATTGATATTGTGCCGTTTTTAGTTTTAAGGCATTTGTGTTTGTTGGGTTTTTTCGATAGTTTTTGGAGGCTGTTTTCACTAGTGCACGTTTTTCTCTCACCGCTAAGGTTTCCCATGGGACTCTATATTTAGTTTTAATTTTTGTTGGAATGTATTTTGCTGCTGTCTCAAGGTGTGCATTGACAAAATTTTCGTATTCGTCGTTTGGTGTACTTTTTTCCGTCTTTTCTTGTAGTGTTTCGAATCTGTTTCTCAATTCTAATACGTATTTATCTCTGACATCTTTGTTGTTTAATAGGGCCCAGTCATAGTGTTTGGTGGTCGCTGTTCGTTTGTCGTTTTTTCGTAGGCTTAACCGTATTTTCGCTGTGACTATTCGGTGATCGGTGGACACACCCTCAAAAGAGGAGTATGCCTCGCAATTCAATGCACTATTCTTCCATTTCTTGTTTATAAGGACGTAGTCTATCTGAGCTTTAGTATTGTTTGCGTACGTGTATGTCCATAGTTTGCCCTCTCTTTTTTGGTAGTTTGTATTGAGGCATGCTAATCTATTTTCTATCATGAAATCTGTTAGATGTTGTCCATTTCTATTTGACGTGTTGTGGAGGCTGTATTTGTTGTTTCCGTTTTTCCCGATTTGTGCATTCATGTCTCCGCCAATGACTAACATGTTGTGTTTCGGGATGCTACGCACTAATGAGGATAACTCATCGTAGAAGGTGACTATTTCATTTTCTTCACTAACATTGGTGGGGCTGTAGCATGAGATGATTGTTGCTCTGGGGTTTCCGTTAAATGTAGCTACCATCATTCTAGGTTGTATTTTCTCTATGCTATTAAGCGTTTTTAGTGCTCTAGGTCCTATAAGCAATCCTACCCCTCCCACTGCGGCGTTGACAGAGTTTTTCCATGCGGATACAGTGGCGAGCGACCATCCATTGCTAGTTTCGTGATATTTGATATCTTCTGTGTGTGTGTATCTGTGTTCTTGTATGCATATTATGTCTATTTTATGTTCTTCGGCCGATGCGATTAGCTCTGGGAGTTGTCCTATTCTATTTAAGGTTCTTACGTTAAATGTGGCTATTTGTAGTGTTTGCTTGCATTTTAGTAGTTTTGATTGTTTGAGCTCTGTAGCTGATTTTTCGAACACCGAGGCCAGGGCTCCAACCTCAGCAGGACGCGCCCCTTTTTTACCCGCGCGAAGAGCGATGCGGTTTGTGTAAGTGGTTTGAGTGTGGGTCATGGTTATCTTTCGATGGCTGTTTTGTTCTCTTCTATAGAAGCCACTCTTATAGAGGAGCAGCAGTAGTTCCCCGATCGAACTGTCGATCCTGAGCGAAAAGTCGTCAAACTAACGTCCAGGACCCATTTGGGTATTGACATTGGTCGTCCATTGGTTTATTCAAATACCTTAACGTACATCATGCTGCTTCCCATGTGTACATAATAAAATAAATAAAAATTAAAAAAAAAAAAAAATAAATAAATAAATAAAAAAAATAAAAAAAAAAAAAAATAAAAAAAAAAAATAAAAAAAAAAATTAAAAAAAATTAAAAAAAATAAAAATAAAAATAAAAAAAAAATAAAAAAGGGGGGGGATTTGTTTTAAGTTTTAACTTAGTTAAAGTCCAACATTAAGGTACTTTCTTATGACTTTCACTAATACTGACTTATACTTTTTTGCTGTATTGGGACTTTTCCAAGGGCTTTTCATTTTTTTTTTTTTTTTTTTTTTCTCCATCCTACAGTTGGGGACCTAGCAGGCTTCAGGAATTAGAGCTCTGTGGTAGAATTTGGCGTTCTAGGCTTTTTCTTCTAAACTACTGTTAGGGCTTTCTTTACGAATTTTTAAATTATTCGATAGAAGATATTTAAAAACATTCTGCCTTGTTCGCTGACATGTGGATAGGCTTAATATCAATTGGCTTTACAGTAGAGTAAGCGTGCCTTTACATTTAAAACGCATAGTTTAAGCATTATTTTACAAACAAAATACAGCATAACATTTTGTAAAATTCAGCATTTTAAATTGGAATTAAAGACATACTGACCAATATTGACATATTTCTTCCACTTGGCTCCTGAGTTCAAATGCTCTTCTTCGTCTGGACTTTTATTTACTACTGATATTTTAGGTAGCTTTGGGGGCGGTCTAGTGGGGTGAAGGGGACAATTCGTTTTTGTTGGTTTTTTTTTTTTTTTTTCTTCTTTTCTTTTTCCCTTTCTGAGGGGGGGGCTGTAGTAGCATTCTAGGCTTTTTCTTCTAAACTACTGTTAGGGCTTTCTTTACGAATTTTTAAATTATTCGATAGAAGATATTTAAAAACATTCTGCCTTGTTCGCTGACATGTGGATAGGCTTAATATCAATTGGCTTTACAGTAGAGTAAGCGTGCCTTTACATTTAAAACGCATAGTTTAAGCATTATTTTACAAACAAAATACAGCATAACATTTTGTAAAATTCAGCATTTTAAATTGGAATTAAAGACATACTGACCAATATTGACATATTTCTTCCACTTGGCTCCTGAGTTCAAATGCTCTTCTTCGTCTGGACTTTTATTTACTACTGATATTTTAGGTAGCTTTGGGGGCGGTCTAGTGGGGTGAAGGGGACAATTCGTTTTTGTTGGTTTTTTTTTTTTTTTTTTTCTTCTTTTCTTTTTCCCTTTCTGAGGGGGGGGGGGGCTGTAGTAGCATTCTAGGCTTTTTCTTCTAAACTACTGTTAGGGCTTTCTTTACGAATTTTTAAATTATTCGATAGAAGATATTTAAAAACATTCTGCCTTGTTCGCTGACATGTGGATAGGCTTAATATCAATTGGCTTTACAGTAGAGTAAGCGTGCCTTTACATTTAAAACGCATAGTTTAAGCATTATTTTACAAACAAAATACAGCATAACATTTTGTAAAATTCAGCATTTTAAATTGGAATTAAAGACATACTGACCAATATTGACATATTTCTTCCACTTGGCTCCTGAGTTCAAATGCTCTTCTTCGTCTGGACTTTTATTTACTACTGATATTTTAGGTAGCTTTGGGGGCGGTCTAGTGGGGTGAAGGGGACAATTCGTTTTTGTTGGTTTTTTTTTTTTTTTTTTCTTCTTTTCTTTTTCCCTTTCTGGGGGGGGGGGCTGTAGTAGCATTCTAGGCTTTTTCTTCTAAACTACTGTTAGGGCTTTCTTTACGAATTTTTAAATTATTCGATAGAAGATATTTAAAAACATTCTGCCTTGTTCGCTAACATGTGGATAGGCTTAATATCAATTGGCTTTACAGTAGAGTAAGCGTGCCTTTACATTTAAAACGCATAGTTTAAGCATTATTTTACAAACAAAATACAGCATAACATTTTGTAAAATTCAGCATTTTAAATTGGAATTAAAGACATACTGACCAATATTGACATATTTCTTCCACTTGGCTCCTGAGTTCAAATGCTCTTCTTCGTCTGGACTTTTATTTACTACTGATATTTTAGGTAGCTTTGGGGGCGGTCTAGTGGGGTGAAGGGGACAATTCGTTTTTGTTGTTTTTTTTTTTTTTTTTTTTTCTTCTTTTCTTTTTCCCTTTCTGAGGGGGGGGCTGTAGTAGCATTCTAGGCTTTTTCTTCTAAACTACTGTTAGGGCTTTCTTTACGAATTTTTAAATTATTCGATAGAAGATATTTAAAAACATTCTGCCTTGTTCGCTGACATGTGGATAGGCTTAATATCAATTGGCTTTACAGTAGAGTAAGCGTGCCTTTACATTTAAAACGCATAGTTTAAGCATTATTTTACAAACAAAATACAGCATAACATTTTGTAAAATTCAGCATTTTGAATTGGAATTAAAGACATACTGACCAATATTGACATATTTCTTCCACTTGGCTCCTGAGTTCAAATGCTCTTCTTCGTCTGGACTTTTATTTACTACTGATATTTTAGGTAGCTTTGGGGGCGGTCTAGTGGGGTGAAGGGGACAATTCGTTTTTGGTTTTTTTTTTTTTTTTTTTTTCTTCTTTTCTTTTTCCCTTTCTGAGGGGGGGGGCTGTAGTAGCATTCTAGGCTTTTTCTTCTAAACTACTGTTAGGGCTTTCTTTACGAATTTTTAAATTATTCGATAGAAGATATTTAAAAACATTCTGCCTTGTTCGCTGACATGTGGATAGGCTTAATATCAATTGGCTTTACAGTAGAGTAAGCGTGCCTTTACATTTAAAACGCATAGTTTAAGCATTATTTTACAAACAAAATACAGCATAACATTTTGTAAAATTCAGCATTTTAAATTGGAATTAAAGACATACTGACCAATTGAGCCAATATATGGGAATGGAATTAGGTATTGAAATATGCGTGATGTGTAGAAATTATATAATTTACTCTATGATTTTTGAAGCATTCAAAAATGTTGTCTGGAAAAAAAATTAACACTTATGGTATAAATTACTGAAAATGACAGAATAATTTTATTTCGTGTTATGTTTTGATTATCATGCTTGTGAGAAAATATCAAAAATTTAAGAAAAAGCGTTGTCCATTTTAGAGCATAAAAATCATTGATGGATTGTCTAAGTTGTGAAAAATCACGAGTAAATATATTTTATTTTGCCAGTTGAAGTTACTGAGCCTTATCATCAAAGGGATAAATGCTTAACAACATAACATTTTAATGTTATATTCCGAACTCTTTGGGAAAGTAATTGCATGTGTATTGTGTGTAAACCATCATTCAAATCGTCGCAGATATTTTTACATTTTCCTTAAGATATGCATGTAGTAATTGCAATACCCCTGGTCATTTTGGGGTATAAGCAATTAAACGGTAAGGCAATAACATATTCAAGATCAGGAAAAGGAAAAGATGATTTTTAGGCAAGGCTAAAAGAAAGAGGAAAAAATAAAGAAGAGGTAGTAAAAATAATATATATATATATATATATACATATATATATATATAGAGAGAGAGAGAGAAAGAGAGAGAGAGAGAGAGAGGGGTGGCATTCTTGATAAAAAAGCTAAGTGTTGTATAATAGATATTGATTGATTGATTGATTGAAGATTAATGGCAGATCAACGCTTGTAGAGTATTTTATGCCTCAAGGATAGCGAATAGCGTTCATTGTATATTTGTAATTACTTATTTTCTGTAGCCGTTTCTTAAAATATTTTGTGGTTCACAATTATATTAAATCAAATATTCTTATCTTACAAATATAGTTTTCACAGTAATACGGTTTCAATTATTCATATTTATGCAAATTATTGTATACTTTAAAAGAAGTTGTTCTATTTAATAACGGTCATTTGTTTCCAGTAAGGTATATTGTTTTAATATTATTTCAATATTGTTTTGTAAGCAGTTATAGCTTCAAGCAAAGTTTCCTCATAAAATCGTTTCACAGTTTTATGGCAACAATAATTCCAATCGAATTTAGAGAGAGTATATATTACGGGATCATAATATATACTGTTACACATTATGCGTAATTAAATAAAAACATGCTCCATACAATCCAAATCTTCAGAACTAAACCCCACAATCAGATTCGGTATATTGACACGTCTTCTTTCATGGGTGGGTAACTCCTTTTTAGTAGAGACAGTAAAGACGGAGAAAGATTTAGATATTTGTGGTTGCAGTATGCTTTATAGATTATTGAGTAATATATCAGCTGTGGTTTGGGTGTGGGTCATGCTAATCAATCAGCCGAATTATGAGTAAACAATTAGACATCAAACTTGGACCTTTACACTAAAGAAATCGTCTCAATACGAAGAAAAATTAAAAATAGAAAAGCAGCAGGGCTTGATGAAATACCCCGAGGAGTATATGAGATCAGGCAATTCGACCACATCCTGTTCCGACACTGTAATGCCGTATATAATCAAACCCCAATAGACATTCGGATAAAGGGATACGTCCTCCCCTTCCCTAAAAAAGGCGATCTCGTATTAGCCAATAACTACCGAGTTATAACACTTACATCCATAACGCCCAAGATATAAAATCCCCTACTACGCAAGTGCGGAAATCCAAAATTGACAACATACTTTGGAAGAACCAAAATGACTTTCGGAGAAATAGATCTATTTTACCAAGACTTTTGACTCCATTCACAGAGGAAAGATAGAGCAAATTCAACTCGCCTACAACCTACTAAAAGAAACCGTCGCAGCTATAATGATGCTCTATAAAAACATCAAAGTAAAAGTCCGTTCTCCGGATGGAGACATGGACTACTTCGACATTGTAGCAGGTGTAAAGCAAGGAGACATACTAGCTCCATACCTCTTTATCATCTTTCTAGACTTCGTGCTTAGAACATCTATCGATAAAATGAAAGAAAACGGTTTCAAGCTAACAAAGGAAAGAAGCAGAAGATACCCCCCACGAACAATTACCGACGCTGACTACGCCGATGACATAGCGATACTGGAAATACACCCAACCAAGTTGAAACACTTCTCAATGCCAATGCACACAAAACGGAATATATGTGCTATAATAAAATGGGCCACATCTCCACACTAGACGAAACCCCTCTGAAACTAGTAGACACATTCACCTACCTAGGAAGCAGTGTCTCATCAACCGAGGCAGACATCAACTCGCGACTAGCAAAGACATGGACAGAGATCGATAGACTATCGGTCATATGAAAGTCAGACCTGACCGATAAAATACAACGCAGTTTTCCCAAGCAGTGGACGTATCGATTCTGCTATATGGATATACTACATGGAAGCTAACTGAACGTATGGAGAAAAAGTTTGATGCCAACTATACAAGAATGCTGCGAGCAATACTGAACAAGTCCTGGAAGAAGCATCCCACTAGGAAGCAGAAGTACGGCCGCTTTCCACCCATCACGAAACCTATCCAAATTAGACGAAACAGACATGCGGAACACTGCTGGAGAAATAAGGATCAACTCATAATTAATGTACTCCTGTGGACCCCGTCATGTGCACGACCAGCTAGAACCTACATACAGCAGTTCGGTGCCGATACGGGATGTATTCTTGAAGACCAGCCAGAAGCAATGGTCGATTGAGAAGGGTGGCGAGAAAGGGTCGGGGATATCCGTGCTAATGGTGAGACATGATGAGGATGATGACGTCGGCTGTAGTTCCTACATCAAACTTCATGATACAAAAAACACATTTTTTAGATTGTTCTGAAATAAATTAACAACAATAAAAGTCAATTCATTTAGATTTATTTCAAGTTGAATTTCTTGGGGGGGGTAATGTCTAGTTATCATGTCAATTCATTGGTAATTGTTTCACTGAATGACAATGTAGAGAGAACCAATCGTCAAGGAAAACGTAAAGGCCCT
Source organism: Sepioteuthis lessoniana (assembly GCA_963585895.1). NCBI lineage: Eukaryota > Metazoa > Mollusca > Cephalopoda > Myopsida > Loliginidae > Sepioteuthis > Sepioteuthis lessoniana. Next base: position 140,178,768 of record OY757904.1, read on the forward strand.
CAAATTTGAATGAATGAAAGGATCATTCACAACGCTTTTCTAGTTTCACTCTTTAGAAAAACGGCCGAAATGTTGTAATTATAGTAACAGAGAATCATCTCCGAATAATGCACAAAATCGTAACGCTGCATACATGTAAGAATTAAGACGCTAGTGTACAGTATTATTGTTGTTTGTTTTTTTTTGTGTGTAAATACGTAAATGGGAAGTCCGTGAGGGGAATTACGATATTTCAAAATAATGAACTGCTGCAGCTTTATATGTTTCTTTGCTATGTATAATTTACAAAATGGTCTGAAATTGTCCTACATCTTTTAGAATTGTAGTCATGAGATCACGTGCTTATATAAGATTTTTGATCGGCTGAGCAGTAAATAATATTCTGTTGACGTAGAATGAAAAAAAAATATCTGAAGCAAAATACTCCGCGAAAGAGATTATATTCGGAAAAAATGGCACAAGAAATAAGGCCAAATATATATATATATATATATATATATATATATATATATATATATATATATATATATATATATATATATTGTTGCATTGCTCGATTTGTCATATATTTTTATGTGTATATGCTATATATTTATATATATATATATGACGAATCCAGCAATACAGCTATATATATATATATATATATATATATATATATATATGTATATATATATATTAGTTATGAAGATGATTGGTATTACTTATAAAAATGATTGTTTCGCAGTCCTGCATAGAGCTAGAGATTAATTCCACCTCAAATTTTTAGAGGGGATTTATATTTCTATGAATCGCTCTTCTCTATGAAGGCAGTTAAACAATCATACTCTTAATATTTTGGGGGAACTGTTAGATACTGGGGTTACTTTTTTCCACTCTATCTGGCTATCCTGATCATATATTATATATACATACCCCCGTTTTTATCTAATTTTCCGGTGTTTAATAACATGAAAAGTACCGGGCGAAAAGGCCTTCGTTGTATTTTATTATTTTATTTGTGTTCCCCTACTGGAATTACCAAAGGTGTCCCAGTTTATTATATTGTATATATTTTCCTGTACCCGGAATTTAATTAATTATATATATATATATATATATATATATATATATATATATATATATATATATAATATTTAACGCATGCACACACAATATATATATATATAAGCAATTAGCACATGATTTCCCAAAGAAACTATTGTAAATGAAATTAAGGAAATTCAGCCAGCTTTTTACCCAAATACACATATCCTAGCTGAATCTCCGCTGTATTGACTTAAACGTGAACTCTGAACTTTGCGTTCATTTTACGGGTTGCTTTTTTAAGAGAAATCTACGGAGAAGTACGCAAAGATGTTGCGTTCTGTTTTGAACAAATCTTATAAGAAGCACTAAACAAAGCAGTAAATTTACGACTTTTTACCGCCTATCGCATAAAAAATACCTCCTATCGCATAAAACTCACTCGTGTAGGTTTGCTAGTAAGCTTGCTAACTGTTACACCACCAGAGGGCACCTCTGGTGGTGTTACGGTTAGCAAATTAGACTAGCAAACCTACACGAGTGAGTTCGAGTCTCATTGGGTGCCCTATTCATTCGACCTTGTGCCTCATCGAACTAAAGAGCTTTGTAAATTACTATCGCATAAAACATTCAATAAATACGAAAATACGCTCGGTACATTGGAAAATCAAAGATGAACATATAAGTGAGATTCCCCAGTGGATTTCTACAGATGCTCAAACCATGGTTTGCGGACCAGCATGGACTTACATTCTCTAGCTCCGTGCAGACACTGGATGCAGTCTACTGGGAGCGAGAGCCGATGAATACGGGGTGTGTGATAAGGTGAAGGGAATAATTGCTATCATCAGAAGTACATGATGATAATATATATATATATATATATATATATATATATATATATATATATATATATATATATTGCACATGTTTGACAGGGTAGTATTTGCTCAAGAAATTACATTCCCATTACATTTTCTAATTGTTATGTTTTAACTAACAAGAATGGCATTTGCATTTCAACGAGAAAGTCAATTTCCCAAAATGTTGAGAACGAGATATATAAGTCAAAAGTGGCAAGTGGCAAGTGTCAAGTCAAGAAAATAATTGGATTCTCGTTATAAAATGTATAATTTGCAAAATGTCTGCAATGGAATAGTGTATTCTAATGATATATTAAGAATTATCAATTAAAATTTCTGAGATTTATGTCAACGTTTGTTTAATTTTGTTTCATTTTATAATGAGCAGATGTCAGGTAATTAAGTTAATATTAATGAGAAGATATTTAATAAGTTTTATGTTTATTCCGTTTTGTACAATAACGACACCGTCTTTAGCGATAATGAGATTGTTTTGCTAAGAATGAAAGACTGAGTATGTGCGACTTGCAATTCTCAATACCAGTTCTGAGGCCCTGTTTAGAAAGTCATGTTTGGGTACTTAGAGGATCTCTAGCAATGATATTAGTTTTTATCTATCGCTAAGATTTTTAGTTTGACGTGTACATAGAAAATATTAAACCTCATGAAATGATGTATATTTTCCTTTTATAACTATACAAAATACAAAAACAAAACGAAGAAAGACAAACTATGATTTAGTAACTCTCATAATTTGCATATCAAAATTTGTTGGCTATTTAATGCTTACGCTATCCTTGTCAAAGAAGATTTGTTGTACTATTAAACCCATTGGAGGAAGATGAGAAAGGGTTTATACCTTTCCCAAAATGATTAGAGGAAAATGAACGTTTTACAGGGTGGAACGATAAAATTGTCGCCCAGGAGAAGACGACATGATTTCATTTCCGTTCAATGAAAACCAGTTCTCTTTTTTGTTGCAGACCATCTACGAGTTGTCCAGTTGTGTACAAATTCCAAAAGTAATAGGAGCCTTCTATCATGTCTGAAAGTGACACAATGTTCAACGAGCGAGATCGGAGATACGTCGCTGTACAACTCATACTCTTTACCGATCCAAGTTATGACAACAAGACCATTGCCAGCACCCTCAAAATGCAACAGGGACGTGCCCAGGGTGATGAAAACAAAGTTTTCGGCTACGGTTATGGTCTTTGGTGTGGTTTCAAGTAAGGGCCACATCATACCACCTCACATCTTCGACCTCGGCTTGATAGTCAACACCAAAGTATACCTGGATGTGCTGAAGAGTGTGGTGATCCTCTGGTGCAATCAGATGGCCGGTGGCAGACCCTGGGTGTGGCAGCAGGACTCGACGCCGGCCCACAAGTCCAAAGAGACCCAGGCTTGGCTTCAGAAGGAGTGCTACGACTTTGTACCCTTCTCTCACTGGCCCCCTCCTTCCCCGACCTAAACCCGCTGTACTACTTCGTTTGGTCATACGTCGAGAATATCACCAACATGACCTCCCACAACACCAAAGCCAGCCTGATCACTGCTATCCGCCGAGTATTCGCCGAGCTCCCGTCGGCGCTTGTGGAAAAGGCATGCTCCCAGTTCCGGATCCGTATCGAGGCGGCGATTGAGGCTAAATGCGGCTACATTGAATAGATATCAGCTCTACTACATAATCAAGTTACCTGAATTGATTTTTTCAATAAAAGTTTTAAAATAAAGCTGTTGTGTTGTTTTTGTTTAGGACGACAATTTTATCATTCCAACCTGAAGAACCATTTTAGTTCAAACTCACCTATTACGGTGTAAGAGTATGCATCTTCACTCTATAGAGTGCGTAGGTGACTCTCCACAAATATGATTCTAAGGTCTTACGGTATGTTTAGCAATATTTGTTTGTCTAAACTAATGTCAGCATTTATTTTTAAGAAAATGGTTTCACGTAACAATTCTCTTTACAAATAGTTGTTTATATGCAGTTATTTTCAAATAGTTTATCTAATACTTATAATCTTTAAAGATCTATCTTGTCTAGAGATATGTCCCAATCAAGTGTTAACATGCCGAATCAGAGTGGATTGGTAAATAATAGCAACGAAAACGTGACCGCCCATTTTCTGGAGCTTCAGAACTAGGACCTTACCAACAAATGCAAGTTAGTGTAATACTGAGAACACCGCTCCCCCCACACGCTGGGATGCCATCGGGACATTATATGACAGACAGAAAAATAAACCAATCATTAAAATCATTCTGAAATATTCAGTATGCTTTACAAATTACTGCAACAAGCACTGACACAAAAATAACTTTTCACCTCACGGTAACACTATAAATATTCTCTCGGATTCTCTAGAATTCTGACTAAAATTACTCGAAATCCCAACCAATGCAATTATTCTCTATAAGCTAGAATTCAGTACATTCTTCTTTCTTAAACAAATCTATATCAAGCATATTAAGGTACATGTAAGCATTTCCTCGTAATTTTTTTCTCATTACTTAATGTGGAAATAAATATTTGTGCATGAACTCCGCGTATTCTCACATTGACGTTTACGAATCGATCATAATCAAATATGGTCGGGCGGAGTTACTGTAGCTAAGTGGGTATAATGATAAACTGTAGATCATAGTACTAATAAAGTCTGATATTGATTAATTTTAGCGAATATTCCGCAAACATGAACTCAAAACAAGCGAAATGAACTTTACAGAAACGAAATTTATCGGATAAGATGTATTTCCCTAACACCTCCGACACGAATCTAACCATTTTTACGCAGAAATCTGTTGGTTTAAATTCAGTGATATCTTTCTTTTAAATGGGTTTCCTTATCATAATATGAGAACCTATTTGCCCTACTATTTGCGCATACATTCATGCAGATGTGCATTCATGTCTATCCTAAATGCGTCAAAATAAAGAACTTTGGAATATTAAACGCAAACACTTAAACAAGTCGATATCAATATATTCTTTTTTTAATACCTACTCAGAACAAGATTTTTTTTTCGAACCAAAGCCCTGCAAAAGAAATTTCATGAAAGGAAAAAAAAATACCAGGGAAATTCTTCTTCTAAGATATTCAGGACCATACCAAAAATGGACAAGAGAGGAACTCATATAAAAGAGCCAAAAGACAAGCATAATGATAACTGGAGGAATTGTGCAAGAAACTGAATTTTGACTTTATTGCCAAATATTATATGCACAAACTAAAATCCTTCAAAGACAGATGAATAAAAATCGCTGAGATTTCGAGATACATTCATTCCCGATCAGACAAGCTGTCCTTATGTAAATTAACAGTAAAAAAAGATATTTGGACAATTCGTGACTCTCCTAAATATAGCTTTAAGATCATATCGGTCTGAATTGTCTTGCTGGACACTTGCGCAACAGATGTAGGTATTCAGTTGAAAACTGATTCTATGTAAAATCATCTGGGTCTTGCAGGTTCCATCATGGCTACAGTTGAATAACAATCAATACTAACTATAGCTTTAAAATATCTTCGAATTTAACTTAAGTGGTGGAACATGTGGAATAAAGTAAGCACCCCAAGTTCAAATACTGGATGAGATTGTAGGCATTTCACATAAAGCTGATATTGTTGGAAAGGATACGAATCCAATTATTCTTGCACCAGTTTTAGGCATAGAGTAAGGTAGACCAATCTACCTGCATGGCTAAAAAAAAGGGTTCACATCGAAATTATGTGTGGGTCCCTGGATTCGACGTTAAACCGCTGAAACGTTGTTATATTACGATGAAGATTACAACAATACTACGAATATTCTATATGATACATATTATCAAATAGAATTTCCGAAATTTTGACAAATCACAAAAAACAGACCTTGCCTTCTGCTGTTATGTTGATCCACTGATAGAAAATAAAAGTAAACGAAAAAATACAGAAAATTTGGACCATACGAGAGAATTAAAAATTCCGTAGAACATCATATGATGATGAAAAAAAAATTTATTAGGTGTGCATGGAACGGTTCGAAAAGACTACGAAGGTAGAGGAGAGGAATTTGGAATCGGGAAGAGAATCCAGATCATTTTGATTTCCGTATTGTTTTGACCGGCTGCAGTACTGAAAAGAGTCCTATAAACACAATGTGTCAAATAATAAAAATCGGAACTAAAAAACGTACATGAAAGTTACGCTGACACCAATTGTAATTGGTGCATTTGGAACCGTCATCAAATACTTATTAAGGGGAATGGAAGTGTTAGAAATCGGAGGATAAGCCAAGACCATCCAAAATACAGCATTGTTATGATCAACCAGAATACTGAGAATATTCCTGGTTATATGAGGAAACTTGCTGTCACTCAGACTCCAGTGAAAGGGCATCAGCTAACACTGGTTTGAAAAATACATAAGGATTAATATAATATACTACTTTTTTCTGTATATCTTGAACAAACCTGGGCATATACCAAAGCACTATTAATATATAGGTTAGCAAATATCTCAAATTCCAGATATACTTGTACAGTTACTATTACAGATAAGGAATAAGCATACCTGTTTTTCTATGTGATTGTCAAACCGAAAATATATTTTTTTTACTCTGTACAATTCACTTTACAGAGAAATTTATAATGTACACGGGATATAGAATACGACGCTATTTTTTATAAATAGATCTTAAGTGAATATACGTAATGTAAAATGCTTTTAAATATCTTCGAATTTGACTAAAGTGGAGAAGCCTGTAGAATAAAATAGGTGCCCCGAGTCCAAATACTGGACGAGACTGTTGGTATTTCACATAGTGCTTATACTCTTGTAAAAGATTCGAATCCAATTATTCTTCCTCCAGCTATAGGCATATAGTAAAGCAGACTTGACTCTTTAATCCCTGAATAGCAACAAGTCTGAGAGAAAGAAAAATATGAATTCAAACCTATTAAAATCCACTTTAAATCTGACCATGTGTCAAAACCTGTGCGGGGTTGGTCAGATTAAACTAAAGACTAATGATGTTTCATTGTGGAAGAAAAAAACGTTTTCCTAAATTTCAGTGAAACGAATGAAACTTATTAATTTTGTTAATTACCTTAGCAGAAAAAACATTTATATATATATATATATATATATATATATATATATATATATATATGTGTGTGTGTGTGTGTGTGTGTGTGTTTCTGAAATGCCTCCGGTAAATAACTTGATATGTCAGAACGATTGATGGTAATAAACTGGAATCCAGAAAGCTTGACATATAAATTATATCCAGTTACTTAAAATATGTTAGGAGCACATTGGTGCTTTTTTTCTGGACCATGTGTTTGTGAATTCCAGTCTGTCATTCGTGTGTCTGTATAATATAAAAACTGACTTGTCAGAATATGCTTTTCAACTTTTTACGAAAAGCTTAGATTACTATCAAAAAGAGGATTAAAAACTGCCGCATGTGCTACACACATGTTGATCATGTATGGGTATGTATATATATATATTTATAATGTGTGTATATATGTGTGTGTGTATCACGTATGTTCAAAATCTAAATTTAAATCTAAGATGTTTTAATAAGCTGAAAAAATTTGTAGTCATTAAATCGGATTTTGAATTTTAAAAAATGTGCATCTTTGGTTAGTATTTAGAAAACCATGCTAAATTGAACGCATTTCGAGCCCCTTTTCTCGAAAAAATTGTAAAATTATGTTTTAGATTATTTCGGGAAGATATTTCCGGAGACTTTTTCCTAAAAAGACAGAGGGTCTATACAGAGCATACATCGAGCAGCTTGTGGTGTCGTGAATGGCAAGATTAATCTACGTACGGCAGTCGTTGTAAGACAAAAGTATAACTCAGTTTTCAAAAGTACTTATGATACACGTTTTATCATTACACACTGCACAAGAAACATCATAATTCAAAGTAACTGTTTGTCCATTAAATATATTTGTAGATGGCATTTGTGGATTTAAAGATTTTAAGACAAATACGAGGCTCCGATTGACAAGAAAATAGCAGGCAATTGGTACTTTTCATTATATATATATATATATATATATATATATATATATATATATAGTAAGTCAAGTTGGCGACCATAGTCGAGGGTAACCCGAAGGCTCCCTTTTCGATAGCTACTACATCAATGTGTAGGGGAGGGAGCTACTTCTTCCCTGGATTGCTCTACTTTACCCTTGATCCGTACCTTATAATGCTGAGTGTTAAGCAAGGAGGCATCAAGTACCATTTTTTGAGTCTTTGGTATGACTCGACCTGGGATTGAACCCAGGTCTCCCGGGCCATTGGCGAAGAGAACGTGCATAGCATATCCTGGTAAGTAAATCTGCCAATTTCTCGTATATGGTTACCGAATTAGGTATGTCACATATGCTGGCAAATTATTAGGACTGAGTAACACTTAATCATCAAAATTTATAATTGTCCAACGACCAAAATACCATTTAGTTAGCAGGCGTGCAGAATAGACTAACTGCATCTTTACAGAGGGATAAAACAACCCAATGAATGTCCTGATATGACACTAAATAATTTGATGGTGAGGCTTCAGTAATGCTGGAGTTTTGGGGAATGCGGAGTACCCCTTCATAACCATCGTTCCAGGATCCATTCTTGCCTTAAATGATAGCACCTGATAGGGTCCTATTCATGTGTCTAATCGAACTAAACGGTATAATATGCTAAACGGGATTATTTGAAATGAACTGTAAATACATTGAACTCTGTTCAAACAAAAAAAGTGTACTTATGCTAAACTGAATTGTTTAAAATAGAACTGCTTATATGCATGATAATAGATTTGACATTAAATAATCTACAAAGGTTGATATGCCAGAAAACCCAACAAAACCAAATCAAACCAAATCAAACTAACCAAATACCTTTCCTGGAGACAAAAAATAAGACCCAACATAATTTTCAGACGGTAGAATATCTTAAAGAAAACATTCATCGTTGTTAGATTGCTTACCTTCGGAATGATTTCGCGAATGCACTTTTGACTGAAAAAATAAGTTGATAGGTGCATAAGATGTGAAAAAGGTTATTTTGAAGGCATTGTTGAAAATAATTCTCATCGGAACTCAAGAGATATATTTAGAACAATATCGGTAGTTTCGGAAAAAAAACTTCATTTATGCATCAACATACCCATACCTCTCTCACACACTCTCTCTCACTGGCTCTCTGTCTCTCGCTCTCTCTTTCTACACACTCAGACATATATATATATATAATCCTTTTTTACTAAGCTCCTCTAAACATTTCACTGGTAATTCTGTTCTATTCATTCTAGTCACACGTAAAGGTGTAGCCGTCTGCTTTGGAGAATTCCAAACTATTAATACATTTGTGAGTCTTGTCACTTCCATATGCAATTGGACACGTTCATAGTGTTGTTCAGGGCTAGAATAACCCAACATTACCAACTAGACAGAGATTTCAAAATATGAATGTTTTTCTCAGAGTGTTAATATCAAATTCATCTCATGTGTGTGTGTGTGTGTGTGTGTGTGTGTGTGTGTGTGTGTGTGTGTGTGTGTGTGTGTGTGTGTGTCCTCTATATATACACGTATGTATATATGTAATGCGCAATGTATATCTTGCTACTGACTTCCCGATTTTTGCCCAATATGAAGTAAATATTTTCAAATATTTATTAACCAGTCTGTTTTAAATTAATTAAAAACAAAAAAAGAATGTGTTTTTATTCATCTGAGTGAAAACACTACACAAAATTACTTTCTGCTTATTATCCACCAATAAAAGAAATCTAATTTTTCACTCTCTGTATCTACGTACCCATTTATCTATGAATCCCACTGTCTCTGTCTCTGTATCTCTCTCTCTCTCTCTCTATATATATATATATATACGTGTGTGTGTGTGTGTGTGTGTGTGTGTATATATATATAATTGTATTTTTCTATCTGTCTTTGATTCTTTTTTCCAACTCTTTGTCTCTCTGGCTGTTTATCTCTCTCTCTCTCTCTCTCTCTCTCTCTCTCTCTCTCTCCCTTATATATATATATATGTGTGTGTGTGTGTGTGTGTGTGCGTTTATGTAAATGAATGTGTGCATACGTTTGTGTGCGTAAATGTATGTGTGTCTAAGTATCTCTATATATATATATCTATGTATATGTACATTAGTACCTCTCTCCCTCACCACCTCTCTCTCTCTATGTCTCTCTCTCTCTCTATATATATATATATATATGTACACTACCTACATGAGTTCATCCATTTCATACGAATGAAAAAGTATATTTCATTTAACAAACACAAATATCTATAATATGGGGTGTCCTCGTGGTGTAATGGTTAAAGCGATGAACTGCGGAATCGTAGTACGTGAGTTCGTACTCCAGTCGCGCTATTATGTTCACTTTCGGGCAAATACCCTTGGGAAAGGTATGAACCCCCTTATTCTCCCTCCAGCTATGGGTAAATAGTAGGACGGACTAGGTTCTTCAGCCTTGTTGAGGCAACTAGTCTAGGAGAAGGAAAACTCTGAATTCAAACCTGTTAAACTCCGCTTAAAAACTCGACCTTGTGTCATATCCTGCCGGAGCGGAGGGGTTGGTAAATATAAATATCTATAATATGATCTCCTTCTTATAGACACTCTAGCCCATCTTTTCCCTTCAGTTACACTCTAATGAGGCCCGTTAGGTGGCTTTTAACCTCAACGAAATGGTAGGAAAATCTTATCATTATAAGATAGACACACTTACCAGTTTGCAGTGAAACATAAAATCAAAAATCTGTTAGAATATATTTCATGCTCCGGTATTTATTCATTCTTGTGTGTTTGGTTTAAATGTGTGTATATGTGAGTGTTTATACGTGTGTGTGTGTGTGTGTGTGTGAGTGTCAAAACTGATAAACAATTACGAAATATTCTCACGAAGAGCAATATTATATAATTAACAAATGAACAACATTAGAAAGTGTATAACATCGCCTAATCCACTCAAATGCTGCTAACATTGCAATAAAAGATCCGTGCTTTATAAGGTCTTCGAAAAAGCAGCAAAATGTTATCGAAATTTTTGGTTGTAAATAAAATATATCGTAATATTGCAATTCAAATTCTTTCTTCGTTATAGACTAAACTGCAAACGTCTTAACGAAGGCTTGCAATCGTTTGAAAAATTTAGATACAATTTTTCCCTAAAAATAAAATGGGTTTATACTGTGGGGGGAGTATGTAATTTGGTTATTTCAGTAGATTGCTCTCTAAATTATTCTCACCACAAATACAACACAAAACTTAACAATCGCGCAAAAGAAATGGAATAGAACACAACGAACATAAAATAACAAACAATTTAATATGCATATAACAGAATATGAAAAACAAAATACATGATGTGTAAATGGCCTTTTGGAAAATAAACTTTGAAGAAGAGAATAAATTTGTTGAAAGATGTGTGTATGTTCATGTTATCAGAGTCCGTAAATAAGTCGTTCTTACTTACATTAAGTTTATAGCGGGTTTTATGATTGTGGCGACAGCGTGTCTCGTTGATGAAAGAGAGTTTATCGGGTTTTCCTTTTGAATATAATTCTCGGCCATTTGAAAAGAGGTCATGAACTTTAGTTGAGGTAGGAAAGGAATGGGTTGGACATAGTATCGGCCACTGGCTTAGTGGCTTGTGTTCGTCTGTGTCTTCGTTTGAGTGTAAGCTTGTGTCTGGCGTGTCTGGCTTCCTAACTATGTGTTATTTATATCCTACAGGGGGATCAAAGAATCGTCCTAAAATCTTGGCGCATAGACATTTATTGACCAATCAGATTTGTATTTTACTATTTTATTTTCGAGCCTAAATATTTTCTGTTAGTTCACTTCCGATCCTAATTTTCTAGAATGTTCTATTCCATGTTTTTAGCTGATTGGTTGAAAAATATAAAAATGTAATTTAAATGCTAATGCGGGTTTGATCCTAAATTTCTAGAATGTTCTTAAGTATGTTTTTATTGCTTATTTTAAGACTAGAAAAAATGTGTATCCTTTAATACTAAGTTTAGCATGGATTTTTTTCCAAACGTAGCAAATTTTATATTGATCATAGAAAGGCCACCTTTTTTAGTGTAACCCGGATATAAGAGAAACTCGGATATAACAGAGATTTTCACTAGTCCAAAATTATAATCTGTGTTAACTAAAAAAGAAAAGAAAAAAAGAGTGAGACGAAACCCGGATATAAGATACTTCTTCTCCGGTCCCGACAAATCACTTATATCCTGGTTACACTGTACGTAGACATGTGCTTTTCAAACACTTTTGCTGTGGAGTTTTAGTTTGTTTGGTTTCTTGGGTTTAAAGGCGTATCAACTCTTGTAGGTTATTTCATGCCGAACAGGGTTTGTACATATACATGATGTATTGGATTTGTAAGCGAAGAGCTTGTAGGAAATGTCATTTTTTAACAAGCCAGAGCTCATTTGTTTGCACTCAGTTAAATGGAATCAAATATTGCTACGTATATAACACTTATTATTCTATTCAACAATATTCATTCACGTGGAAACCGTTCCAAGTATTACTATACAATACTAATTATTGAAACTTTCCTCACACTTAAATAATTTCAAGTATCCCAATTCAACCTTAATAATTCTATTCAACATTGTTTTGCAATCATTCGTTTGTACACTGTAAAATTATCAAAACTTTCTATTTTTAAAAGAATAAATAATTTGTTTGCACAGTTTAAATTTCAAACAGTTATATTTAACCAACAGAGAGGTGCTACCCTCCTGGAGGCTCATCTTCAGATTGTTTGGTGTCATATACAGGACGCTCATTGGAGGTTGTTTTAATCCTCTGCCGGGGTGTAGTCAGTGTATTCTATAATCCCAGATGCGAGTTTTAGTCTTCACTATTAAAGGAAAGCTATTTCCGTTGATACGTATGTTTATACTCTTCGCCACTTTTCTGCTGAAATGGAAAATTCCAGCGTAAATTAATTTTGCTGGCGAAATTAAAAGATTCTGGACGAAAATTGGCAGTTTATTGCAGTATTCTGCGTTTAATTTAAATTATTTTCCTTAAAGGCTTCCTAATTGGAAATGAATTTTTCGGAAATACATGATTCTTATATTGTTCCTCTTGTCATTTTCTGTATCAACCACATTTATCATGATAGTCACTGAATATTGGTCGGTTGGATGGTCGGTTAGTTGGTTGGTTGGTTCTTTTTGTTTTATGGCGTATCAACCCTTTCCGATTCATTTCAAACCATATTAAATTTCCAACAACTCAGTTTAGTATAAGCAGAGTTTTTGTATACAAACATTTAAATGTCAAAATAGTTAAATTTCAAACAATTCAGCTTAGCATTAGTACACAGTTTAGTTTTCTTTTAAAATAATAGTTCTATTTCAAACAGTTCAGTTTTGCATAAGTACGTAGTTTCAATATATAAAAAAAAAATTATTTCGAATAATTCAGTTTAGCATAAGTGCATTGATTAGTTCTATTTGACCCATAAATAGGAACCTATCAGGTGTCTACCACTCCGGACCAGAGTCGACTTGGGAGCGATGGCAATCAAGAAGAACTCCGCATTCCCCAAAGCTCAAGCATTACTAGAACCTCAACATCAGACTGTTAAATGTTATGTGTAGAACATTCGATAGGGTCTAACCCCTCTGTAGAGAATTAGTGGTGTATCCTACAGCCCTAGGTGACTGGGTAAACTATTGTTGTGAACACTTAAAAAGCACAAAAACACGAAGACAAAAACACATTTGCATTCACGAACACACACACACACACACACACACACACACACACATATATATATATATATATATATATATATATATATATATATATATATATATATATTGGTTAGGATAACGTAAGCATTCAGTCAACGGTATTTAGTGATAGTCAATTTATCGCTTATGTGATTATCCAAACAATTTATACCATAAATTGTGCAAATCAAATTGTTAAGCCCGACATAATCATTACAAAATAAGGGGTCGACATATACGGTTGAGCTAAAATCCAAATCTACATATATTGATAAAATAATAGAACATTACTTCTAACAATCGACGTAAATAACTTACCGTAACTCCATTATACTACGATAGACTTTTCTAACTATGGCTGGTAAACATACCTAAAAAATGAATACAGACGTCAATATAAAATATAAACCTGTTGAGCAAATTAAGTTATATATCAACCTTATATCACATACCGTTTCCAATAACTACTACACTCACAGTTAATACTAACTGCTACGGCATAGCGCTCAGGTGGCCTGTCAGACAACTTTTGGTTAACAGCTCAATTTCAAGTTAACGAAATAGATTGTGAATTAATATGAATACAAGTTCAAATGAGTAAAATTTGAAGGTTTCGTACATGGCTAATTTAATTCTGATTTCAAAAAAATACGTACACATAGACGACTGAACGTTTGTGAGTTGAACTATAAAGTAGATACATGGATAACCCAGATATTTAAGCTAAAACTCTTAAGAGTGACGCCAGATCGACATGTACTCTACTATTTAAAGCCTATATTTACTGGGTATAGGATCTTAGTACCTTTACCAAAAAAAAAAAAAACCCTACTCCGTTGAGACTGATTAGCACTTAATTCTTCAATAATTATGTTGTCCAGGCTCAAGCCATGCCTCCAAAACGATGTATTCAGTATAACACTGAACATCTTCTATGATGAGGCTGCATTTCTAGAAAATTTGGGAATGTGCAGTCACTCAGTCATTAGTATAAATCCCAGGTCTACGATGGCCCATTGTAATAGTATATTGTAAGGTCTCAGTTCTTAATAACATATATCTATTTGATACAATGTAATGCTTACCAGTTTAAAATGATTGTGAGTGTTTAAGTTTATATCATATATAATTACAGGTCATATTTATTCAACTGAGTAGGGCGTGAAGTACACAATAGCAGATGACACATTGTAAAACAAACCAACTATTCCAGTCTTTTCTGCAAATTATACTGGATTTGCAAATGACTTCAATAAAAAATTTCATAATGATTTTTACAACTGCGATTGATTCATAAAAAATCTAAACGGTATTAACATTTGGATATTTTCATATCTGTTTGTTTGGTTTGGTTTGTTGGGGTTTTATGGCGTATCAACCTTTGCATGTTATTTAACGCGAAATCCATTTTTATGTAAACAGTCAGTTCCATTTAAAACAATTCAGTTTAGCATGAGTACACAGTTTAATTATCAAAACCATTTCTATTTCAGACTATTCAAGCAGTTATATATAAAAATTCAGTTGAGTGTAAGTACAGTCTCAATGCCAAAAACAGTTCTGTTTCAAATATTCAGTTTAGCATAAGCATGCAATCTAAATGTTTGAACGGTTTAATTGTCAAAAACATTTCTATTTCAAGCTATTCAGTTTAATCAAACAATTCAGTTTAGCAAAATATGTCGTTAGTTCTATTTAACCCATAGATAGAGGGCTAACAGGTGCTACCACGCCTGGGCACAGTGGACCTGGGAGCAATGGCAATGAAGTGGTGCTCCGTATTCCCCAAAGCTCCAGCATTGCTGAAACCTCACCATCAGATCGTTTAGTGTTATATATCCGGACACTCATTTGGGGGGGGATCTTACCCCTCTGCAGAGGTGCAGTCAGTGTATTCTACAGGCTCAGCTGACTGGGCAATTCATATCTGAAATCGTTTAATAAACTCATTTATATTTGAATTACATTTCATAACAAGGCATCATCATCATGTTGTGCTGCTAGCACGAATATCCCTAACCCTCTCTCTCACATAGCTGCTGTATGTATGTTCGAGCTGGTGCTCCTGCTTTTGCTTGGCCATATGCGGGTGTCCATAGGTGTACGTCACTTATTAGTTCGTCCCTGCTTCTCCAACAGTGTCCTGAATGTTTGGTTCGTCTAACTTGGATAGTTTTTGTGATGGGAGGCAGGTGACCGTATAGTTGGTGCCTTGTGGGGTGTTGCCACCAGGACTTGTTCCATATTACTCGCAACATTCTTGTGTAATTAGCGTCTAGCTTCTTCTCCAGCCGTTTAGTTAGCGTCCAAGTAGTGCATCCATACAGCAATATCGATACGACCGCTGCCTGGAAGAAACTGCGTTTCATTTTATCGGTCAGGTCTGATTTCCATATGATCGATAGGCTACCGATAAATTTGATTCTCGACGAGGGATCTATAACTCTAGCATTGTGTTATATCTTAGTTAAGTTTAGTAAATACCTATATTCTTTATCAGTTAATCAAAATTTAATAAAGGATCAATGTTATTATCGACACAATGTTATTTGAGATATCAACTTCAAATGATATTTTAATAAAAAAAGAAAATAAAAAAAAAACAGCAGTTAATGCTTATTTGTATTTAATAATATCAAATTATCAATCTTATATAATATTTTATTGTTTTGCTGTTAAGCGTGATAAGTATCTTTATTTATGCTCTATCAAAAAAATTGTAAAAAGGTATTTGATTTTAATAAATATAGATGTTAATAATCAAAAGATATGAAAGGAAGTCGATTTCAGAAAACATTGTCTTAGGAAATATAGATAGCAAATTAAGAATGCACACACACACACACACACACACACACACACACACACACACACACACACACACACACACACACACACACATAGAGACACAGAGAGAGACCCCCACACACACACACACACACAAATGCGCCCATTAGCAAACTCACACTCAAGTGCGTTTCTTCATGAAAGTCAAATAACAACTTCATTTAAATTTTTTTAGAGTAATATTTTCTTCATTTAGAAGGTAAGATATTCATCGATCCTTAAATATATGCTCCTTGCTAATATTCATAACATTTTATAAGCACACGCAGTCTTTTCTCACTAAGTATTTTAACCTATTCTACAATTGAAGCATCCACCATGTTTTTCAATAACATTTCTCATGACGAATTGATGTTGTTTGCGTGTTTTATTCCTTCCACTTGTTTCTTTAATAGTAAGAATCTTTTTTTCTTATTTTTTACCTTCATTTCTTTATTATCTTTATTACACAATCGGCAATAATTCAACTTTTCCTTCTTACTACATTTAATTTTTTTCTGTATCTACTTATGTGCTTATACTGATTTTTATTTGCCGCCTTTTTTCTTCTTTTCCTGGCATTTATTTTCTGATTGTCTTACATTTTACAAATATATATTTTTCATTCGCCATATTCTTTTCTCCTATGCTGTACATCAATTTTTTTCTTTCAATCATCCTTCTCATTATTCTCCCCACATTTTTTAAAAAATAATTTTTATTCTTTTTTTTTTTTTAGTCCTTCTATTTCTGTCCTTCCCTTTTAAATGTCACGTTTTGAATATTCGCCTTTCATTGCTTCTTGGAGAATCGGTTCGACTTTCTTTATTGTAACCTTCTCCGTTGCTATTCGTCACGAAATCTGCCCGGTTTAAAACACAACCACTATTCCATTTAGCTCCAGCTATTACAAGCGTGTCGTGCGCTCTTAGAGGATTTGCGCACATATTTCCCGCTCACTCACTTCCGTAAACGTGATTAACATTGCAGGTATGCATTGAAAGTGGTCACCAGAATTTTAATACAAAAAAGAGACAAAGAATTATATAATTTTAGCCACCTAACTTTATGAAAAATAGAAAGATAAAATGATTTATTAATAAATAAATAAATAAAATCTACGCGCTTAACACTGTAAGATCAATCCACCTTATAATGCGTATAAAACGCTATAAGAAGTTCTTTCTTTTTTTTTACAAGAATCAAATTGATGTTGAAGGTCTCAGTAATTTTTATGTTGATGCATAGCAACTGCTTTCTCCGACATACATTTGCAGATATTCTTCCTATTTTAATTAGCATATATCATTTGCTACACCTGTAAATAGTTACGAATTAATGTTCACAATTAAAATAAATTACGTATCAAAATATACAACGTTGAAATTATAATCAATTTTTTGATAAAAAATTTGATTTGGTATACCTATTTATTAGATATATATATATATATATATATATATATATATATATATATATATAGTTTTATACCAATTCTATGATTATGGAGGTGGGAAAAAAACAGACAAATACAATTAGCAAATCATAAATCAAAATATAAACTGATATCTGGGGAAAATTCTATATAATCGGAAAAACTAAAAACATTCGTACAAATTGAAAATGATCAACCAACACTAATGCCGAGTCAAAAGAAAAAAAATTCCTGAATATCTTAAGATACATGTAAGAAGTAGAGCAAGATACGAATACATATAGAGTCAGAAGTAATTTACCTAAGTTTGACCAAACCAGATCATCTGACATGAGTAAGAATTTTTCGTGATGATCTGATCAGGTTAAACCTAGGTAGATTACTTCTGACTTTGTAGGTATTCGCGTGTATATATATATATATATATATATATATATATATATATATATATATATATAGGGAACATTGCACATGGATGCTGCCCGTTTCTTTGAACAAATCCTGAAAGCAAAATTAGACAAGGAAACAGCTGTATGGCTTCATTGCTCCAATATCTTATAAAACATGTTCGGTACTCCTTGGAGGAGAACGAGCTCATAAGTCACGTGCTTCTATAGATTTTTATACAATGAGTTTCCAGCCTTTTTTTTTTTTTTTTTGTACAGGCATTTAAAATTGTGAAACATTCTTGACAATTCAGTAAGTTATTGCTATAAATCTTATGAGATGACTGACTATTTTTTATGATTTCAGGTTCAAATCAACTGCTACATCAGCTATTGGAATACACCCAACTAAAGCCTGATTGTCAAGGCTGGTGAATTTCAAAAATGCAATCTGGACGCGAGGACACTGTAGAAGAACGATATGCAATTAAATTCTGTTTTAAACTTGGAGAAAATGCTACAGAAACGTCTGGAATGCTTCAGACTGCTTTTCGACTATCTTGCATGAATCGAGAATCAGTTTTTGAGTGGCATTAGATATTGAAGGAAGGCAGGGAGTCTGTGAGGGATGGTGGAAGGTGTGGGGGGAGTAATGAAGTCAATACACCAGAGTTGATTGGCCAAGGCGTTAGGGTTAGAGTTACTATGTTGAGATTTAAAGGGGGTTCAGGAAGAGATTCCATCGGAAGAAGCCAGCACTCTTCAAATCTGGTCAGTAGAATTTCCACCAGAACAATGCACCAGTCCACAGTTCCTTCCTTGTCACAGACTATTCGACCAAGATGGGTATCAAGACAGTTCGTCACCCTCCGTATAGTCTAGACCTTGCTCCCTGTGACTTTAGGTTATTCCAAAGCTCAAAGGCTGTCGTTATGAGATAATTGAGGAGATGAAAGAGGCTGTGACGAAGGTCATTGACACGTTCACAGAAGAGGACTTCAATGGGGCCTTCCAGAAGTTGTTGTAACGGTAGAACAAGTGCATTGAAATCGGAGGAGATTACTTCAAATCTGACTAGAGTTTCATGTGTGTACTATCCATAAAAATGCCCATACGAAAAAAGACTGGAAACTTATTTAATGATCCTCGTGTATATATATATATATATATATATATGAGTGTGTGTGTGTGAGTGTGTTTGCGTGCGTGCGTGTGTGCGTGCGTGTGAGATGTTGGTGTACGCAAGCCCAAAAGCAGTAAATAAACTCATATTAGATAAGACGAGAAAAAGAATTTAAAGCTGAATCATCTTAATTAATAAACATAACTTAAACTTATGAGATGATAGAATTGAAATTAATTATATTTTTTTCAGATTCTAATGAAGGAAAATATTATTTGATCCAAAGTGTAATTTTTTAGAGATACTTTTTAAAAAATGGTTTATGACAATCTGCCAATTGCCATTCGGAAAAATTGAGACAATTAGTAGTGCGTATTACTTGGACTTAATGAAAGGATTATTTGAAGGAATAAGGCTTTCATAAAAAAGATAAAAAATGTATTAAGAATTAACTTTAATTTTTTGTTAATTCATGTTCTCTCAGCATTCGTTTCTTATTCTGCGATATGTGTTGATTGTAAAAAAATCCACCATTAATTTAGATAATTAAATCAAATGTGTTTAATCTAGGAAAATATTAGTCATAGAAATCTGATTGAAAGATCATGGAGGTAATTTTTGAATAAGGGCCTATGAGAAGTTTCCACCCAGCAAAAAATACCTGTTACCTTCTTTGTATGAATTTTCGAACAGAGTGATAAAAGTATTGATTGGTTTGGTTGTTTAATGGCATATTAACCTTAGTAGGTTATTTAACGTCAAAGCTATTCTGTTAGAAGAACAGTAGTGGTACTATTTAACCCATAGCTGGGAGGATAAGGGGGTTTATAACTTTCGCTAGGGCATTTGCGCGAAAGTGAATGTAATAGCGCGACTAGAGTACGAACTCGCGTACTACGATTCCGCAGTCCATCGTTTTAACCATTACACCACGAGTACACCCCGATTAAATTTGAGAAATCGATACCACGTAAAATCAAGTCTGTCATAAAAGTTCGACGAATAGTCAAGAAGTATTAAGTCTATTTTTTCCTTGAATTATATTTTTCCTCAACACAGGGATATTTCATAATATTATACTCTAAATGGCTGCAAAAAATCATCAATTAATTTAACTAATTTAGCATATTTTGTTTAAAGGATACATTTCGAAGGCAAATTTCCATCTGTTAAAAGAAAGTTTTACGGTTTATCTTTTTTGGGGGGATTGAAGTTACCTATATATATGTACCGGTATACACTTCAACTTTTCAATTTTCTGCGATTTTGTCTTTTTAACTATGTTTTTCTTATTGTTTATGATTTCAGACGAAGAAGGAATATACACAAGTCGTCCTGTGTGTAATAAAATCCTAAATGTAATTTAAAGATGATGTATATCAGAATCATTCAGGTCATAAGAAAGCAGGTTATAAAATGCCTTGATAACACCCATTTGATGAAAGTACCAATTGCTTTTTATTTTCTACAAAAATATATAAACATTATCAGAGCTTCAAGTTATCAACTCGTTAGGTAAATTTTACCTTTTTTATTGAATGACACACGCAAATAACTTCATTTCTAACTTATATATATATATATATATATATATATATATATATATATATATATATATATATATATATATAGTGGGGGTGAAATAAATATTCGTACATATGAAAATTTTTATTTTTTATCTTTCAAATCTAGCCTGAACAAAACTTTTATATACAGATACTGTATAAAAGTATATTCTACTAATATGTGTATATAAACTTAGCTTACAATTATTTTTACAGAAATAATCCCATTTAATCATTTTCATGAGTGAAAAAAGGTATCGTACAGAACAACATTGTTGCAATATTTTTCTAGAATGTTCATTAATACTATCAGTATCCATAGTTGGCCTTCTAGAATGTTCTAATAATTTTCTGCAAGTGTTTGTTGTACGAGAAGTTTCTGATCATGGTAAGCCGTAAAGTGTTGAGTAATTCACAAAAATCACAGATTGTTAAGCTTGGGAAATATGGAGAATGTTATTGAAATATCGCAAGCAACCTGAATATTCCTTTTACTGCGATAAGTTCATTTATTGCAAGGTCTAAAGACGAAATACAGGTGAAAATAAAAAAAAAATCTGTGCTCCAAGGAAGATTTCTCCTAGATTATCAATAAAATTAGGACTCCTGAATAACCAAAACTCAATGGTTACGCGAGAAGAATTGCAGGAAGATTGGCGTTCATCAGGAAGTAGTGTAACCAAACGAACAATAAGTAATGAAGAGGAATGTTCAAAAGTCACGGAGACCAAAGAAAACTCCTCTCCTATTGAAATGCCATGGATATTTGATGATAAAATTCGTAAGACAGCATCAAGAAAAGGAAAATTCGTTTGGTTATAATTATAGAAATTATGTGAGGAGGAAAGATAGAGACGCATAATCACGAAAGAACGCAGTACCAACTGTCGAATTTGGTGGTGGCAGTATAATGATTTGAGGTAGATTTTTTTAGCGAAAGAAGTAGGCAAAATATTAATAATAGACGGTAAAATGAATGCCAAAAAGTATATATGGATCTTGAAATAAAATTTGATGTCTTCTGTTGAGAGTCTTGAGCTACCTTCTGATTACATTTTCCAGCAGGTTAATTGTCTCAAACATACAGCTGAATCTACGAAGAAGTGATTTTCTGCAAATATTGCTAATCTTTAGCAATGGTCAAGTTAGTCCCGGATTTGAATCCAATTGGGAACTAGTGGCGATTTTTGAAAAATGAAATCCTAAAAAGAGCTCCAAGCAACATCGATAATCTGTAGACAATACGTCAGGAAGAATGGTACAACATACCAACTAATTATTGCAAGAAATTAATTGAGAATGACAGGAAGAGATTAGTGGCTGTTGAAGTGAATAAAGGGTATTCTACAAAGTATTAAATGAAGATAGTTTGTTATTCTTTGTACTGTACGATTACTTTTTTCACTCACGAAACTGAAAAAATATCATTCATTTCAAGAATATTAACTGTGAGCAAAGCTTATATACACATACTAGCAGAATATATCCTTATACATAAATATGTATAATTCTTTCCGGATATGTTTGAAAGAAAAAAAAATTCATATGTACGAATATTTATTTCACCCCACCATATATATATATTTTTTCTTTACTGATTTGGTTTTTTGACCTCAGGTTGGTAGATATGTGTATAATAATATGAAAAAAGTCAACACCAGAATGAAAATAATGAATTGCCAGTTCCTGTATACTACATTTTTGACAAATTGGATTCCAAATTGTTCCGTATCTCAGATGTTCTCGCGCTCATTATGTATTCAAATTTTTGAAATATCGTTTACAGATGAACTCATATCAGATTATTCAGGAAATACTCACAGCACCACATCAATTATATTTTATCTAGACAGCATAGAGAAATGTCAAGCAGAGAAGAAAGTAGAGACTAATCTAATGTGACTAAAATGATTAATGGTTTTCTTATTTTTTTTTTATTTAAAAAAATGGTCGAAAAATAGAATTATATACCTGCTTCTTATATCAATTTTGATACCTTAAATTTGGATATAATGCTACTAAATCTGTTTATCAGTTAATATATCTAGTCATCTAAGTCAATCATATAAATACTGAATACACCTGTTTTCATATTTTTAAAGGAAGTTATATGAATAACTAGCAATTAGACTATATAACATTTAAAATTTGATCAGATAGTCATACTTTTCTGGCGGAGCAACACTGGTCAAGGAGCTTACTTTCTAACAAAAATGCTTACAAATGATTAATATAGGTTATCAGATCCCCTGAAAAATCAGTCTCATTGAAAGAGTCTTTTGGTGCTGCTTATCTTTAGAAATGAAAATAAGAGATAAAATGATAAAAGAATAAAGCAGCTTCATTTAATTTTGAGGAGATAATCTCTCATTTCATGTGTTACTTTTTGATTCTTAGAAACATTTTCTTTTACAATAAATATTCGTTAGTCAGGTGGCATGCACCAAGTATAAATAAGCAATCACTGGTAAAATTCGTACATGTATTTTCTGTTTACAGGTCCATTAGACAAGAGCAATTAATTTATGTTTAGCTGAAGAAATAAAACAGAAAAATTAAATTCCGTCAGTTCACTGCAAACTTCTCATGGGAAAGAAAAATTAAATGTTTATCGATTATCTTAATTTATTCAGTTTCGTTAGTGTTTAACTTAGGGTATTTGTTACTTGCTCTAAATGAGGATATATGTACTCCATTCACGTTCATGTTTACGCGATTAGCTGATTAGACGTACTGCGTCAAGCAGACAGACAGATACAGAGAAAGAGATAGACAGACAAAAACAGAAAGACATACAGGCAGAAAATGGCAGAGACAAAATCTTGGAGATGATTTTACTATTATGATGGAATCAGGGTTACTAGAGAGTCAGCGTGTAAACAGAAACAGATTCTTAATACAAAATACTTGGAAATAAACAGAAAATATTTCCAATTTCGAAAACATGCAATCTTTTTTGGTTTGGTTTTGTTTGCTTTCCTTTTTTTAATAACCAAAAGAAAATCCTTGAATGATTAACGTCATATATTTTTTATTAATTTATTTATATGTTATTTTCTTGCTTTTGTATGCTATTGTGAAAACATAATATTAAACAATTTTATGCGTATTAGTGTTCCGATTTCTTAAATGAGTTAATATATGTCATCACTGTTATTTGTTTCAATGTTGGCATTCAAAAAATACTCAAATTCAACGCTTTCAATTTAGTGACAGCAATCTTTCATCTAAAAAAACTTACAAAAATCACTATATTCATTTTTATGCATTTTATTTATTTTTCAAGGATTAAGACTTAGCGAAGTCGGATTATTTTTCAAAAACGAAAAATGACTTCGGGTGCTTGTTTGTTTGTATAATATAAGAGTGTAATATCTGATGGCCTTGTTTTGGATAAAAGAGACATTTTTGTACGAGGGAAATATCACAAGGACAACGTTATAGTTACATCGTAGTGATTAAACTGAACAGAACCAGAATCTAAGTCGCTTGTTCTGGGATTCTAGTGAGTGTGGAGTCATCCCTTTATTGTAATTACTTCTACATCCACTCAGAACAGGGAGGTATAGAATTTTTTTAGAGCCCTATATGTATGTCCTATAGATGTCCTTGTCCAGTCGGCATGGGCTGTAGAATTAATCGACAGCACTTCTGCAGAGGTGCAAGAACTACCGAAACGAATGTCATGGATATGACTGTAAACAATTTAATGGTGAGGTTCCAATGATGCTGGAGCTTTGGGAAATGCGGAGCAACCCTTCATTACCATCGCTCCCAGGTCTACTCGGGCCCGGATTGGTTGCACCTGATAGGGCCCTATCTATGGGTTAAATAGAATTAAACCGTGTACTTTTGCTAAACTGAATTGTTCAAAGAATCATTTGACTAAACTGAATAGCTTCAAATATCATTAATACTTGACTTATTTAATGCTGGATTTAGTTAAAGTATTATGCTCTTCAAATATAGGACGTACAAAAATGTATATTTTTTACAATTAAAATGTGTACTCATACTAAACTGAATAGTTTGTAGTAAACATAATTTCTTGGAGGATTACTGATTCTTCATACATATTTTTAAAAAGTTTTGAATATACACCAAATATAAAACAAACATTAAAAAATCTTTTTTTAAGAAGCATTAGAAATATCAACAAATTAATACATGAATATTAATAATTTGGAGAAAACAAGCTGCATTCCATGAAGTCCGATTTATCATATTTACCCAACCCCTCCGCTCGGGCTGAATATGACACGAGGTCAAGTTTTTTTAAGCGGGGTTTAACAGGTTTGAATTCAGAGTTTTCCTTCTCCTAGACTAGTTGCCTCACCAAGGCTGAAGAACCTAGTCTTCCCTACTATTTACCCATAGCTGGAGGGAGAATAATTGGATTAATACCTTTCCCAAGGGTATTAGTGCTATGTGAAATGCAATCAGTCCGGGATTTGAACTCGTGTCGCCGTGTCCAATTCCTGCGACGATAACCATTACACCACGGGCACCTTCGATTTATCAAATAAATTTCTTTAAATAAAAGCAAAAATTGGCAATATAAATCGATACTTAAGATATATAAAAATAGATTATGGAAAAATAAGAACTAAAATATATCTAACAAATTTCCAATGAAATAACGAAATTAGAATTACTAAGGAAACGAAAAATATTAAAGAAATCCTGGCTGAGACTTCCTGCAAAACAGCAACTGTACTGTCACTTACCTCCTATCTGAAAAAATACCCTAATTAGACGAACGATGCATGCAGGACACTGCTACAGAAGTAATGACGAATTCATGAGCAACGTCTTCTTATGCATCGCTTTATACAGAAGACCAAATGTTGGACGACCAGCGAGAACTTATTTACAACAGCCCTTTACGGACAAAGAATGTAGTTTAGAAGACCTGCTGGGAGGGAAGGACGATAGAAACGAATGGTGATAGAGAGAAAAATCCATGTTAGCAGCTTGACATTATTATTATTATTATTATTATTATTATTATTATTACCACCAAATATACGTTGTGGCGCTTCTGACAAAGTTATGCCTTTAGCTTTGTCAGAAGCGCATGCAATATGGTCATGTAAAGAAATAAAAACATAAACACACTACTCGGCAACACGAGGTACCTATTTCGTTATTTGAAGGGCATTCAGTCTGATTTTCTTATTCAAGGGACAGTTTCATCTTGATAGGTCATTCTGCATTCTTACTACATATTCACTAAAATGAGGGAAGACCTAAAATTCTTCTTAAACACACACATGTACACGCACAAATACGCGCACCTCCATATATATATATATATATATATATATATATATATATATATATATATATAGGTTGATTGAACACCACGCATCCATTTCTGCCACTGGTGAACGAAACTTTTAAATCGGCATCGATGCAAAATTGTTCATGGTGTGTAAGGTCCAATGTATTCCGTTACTTCCAGTGCAGTGAAAGAGTGATTGAACTCTGTCAATATGTTCATCGATAGCCATTCATTTAAGATACTATCAATAGCTCATAAAGAAATATTATTTTCATATTTCCATCAAATATTTTATTATTATTATTATTATTATTATTATTATTATTATTATTATTATTTACTCATTAGAGTTTTTCACATCAGTATTAGCTGATGGTCTTTCATTGGACTTTGAGAGACAGGTAGACTCCTCAAGTCTCCAGGACTCTTCTCAGTAATCTGGAAGTTCTCAATAATGTTTTAGTTTGGATGGTCTCCACTAGGCCGCCAACTTCCAAGTCATCCAGCCCCTTTAATAATGATTTAGTTACAGTTCCAAACGAACCAATTACAATTGGTATAATTGTCACCTGCACGTTCCATAATTGTTCAAATCCTTAGCAAGGTCGATGTACTTGTCCTTCTTTTCACATTCTTTCAGTTTTATTCTGTGGTCAGCCGGGACAAAAGAGTCGACAATTTTTCAAGGTCTCTTTTTTTTTGTTGATATATTTTAGGTCTGGTCTTCTGGCCGAGATTAGGTGATCTGTGCGTATGTCAAAGTCCCATTGGAGTTTACGTGTATTGTTTTCTAGGACAAGTGCTGGGTTTCGCATATACTATTTGTTTGTATGGTCAAATCTAAATTTCTTGCACATCTTTAAGTGGATAACCTTGCCGACCCAGTCGTGTCTAGTCTTATGTTCCTTCTGCGCTAATTTGCTAAATTGGATTATTATGTGATTGATGGTTTAATCTTTGTCACTGCATAGCCTACATTGCTATTTTGCTGCGACTTATCTAATCTCGCCTAGATAAGATTAGTTCTCATGGGCTTGTTTTGAGTTACTATTTGGAGAGGTTCTATTTCTCTATTAAAGTTTCCTTTTCTTAGCGATGTCCATGGTTTTATCGAGTGAGTTGTTGTTCATTAGTCGTTTAAAACTCCCATTGTTATTATTATTATTATTATTATTATTATTTACTCCTTTAGAGTTTTTCACATAAGTGTTAGCTGATGTTTTTTCTATGGTGTTTGAGTGACAGCAAGTCTCCTCAAGTCTCCAGGACTCGTCTCAGGATTTTGGCAGTTCTCAGAAGTGCTGTCATTTGGATAGTCTCAACCAGACGCCCAGCCTCCGAGTTCTGCAGGCCCCTTAGTTATTGTGCCTAAATCACCAATCAAAATATGCACAATCGTCACTTTCATGTTCCAAAGATTTTTCAATTCTCTTGCAAGGCCGAGGAACTAATCCTTCTTTTCACATTCCTTCAGATTTATTCTGTGGTTCGCCAGGACAGCAAAGTCGACAATTTTGAAAATTTCCCCCTTTTTTTTGTTGATAATTATAATGTGTGGCCTTCTGGCCGGGATTAGGTGATCCATTTGTATGTTTAAGGAATTTATGTGGGTCATTTTCTAGAACAGTTTATGTGGGTCATTTTCTAGAACAGGTGCTGGGTTGTGCATATACCATTTGTTAGTATGGTAAAATTTCAATTTCTTGCACCTTTCCCAGTGGATCACCTTGCCGACCCAGTCGATCCTCGCCTTATACTCCTTCCCTGCTTATTTGCTGCAATTGTTTATGTGATTAACCATTTCGTCTCTTTCACCGCATAGCCTTCATTTACTGATTTGTTGCAACTTTTCTATTCTCGCTTTGATATGATTGGTCCTTAGGGCGTTGTCCTGTGCTGCTTTTAGGAAAGATTCCGTTTTTCACTTAAGGTATCCTTTTCTTAGCCAAGTCCAGGTTTTCTTGTGTGAGATTTTGTTTATAAGTCGTTTAAAGCGGCCATAGTCTTGTTTTTCCTCCCATTTTTGTTTCTTAGTTGTCATTCCATCGTCTATCGTGTTGTCCGTATCGTTTCTGATGGCTGTAATAAGTCCTTGTTCGTTTTTTCCTATATAGTCTTGTATCGATGCGTCAACGCTGTCTTCGATGTTTGTAAGTCCTCTTGCTCCCTCTTTTGTACACACATACAGTCTGTCAACGTCATCTCTGGGATGTAATGTCTCATGCATAGTCATTAGTTTTCTTGTTCTTTGATCCATTTCTTTAAGTTCATCTCTGGTCCACTTGAAGAAGGGTCCCGGATATCTAACGAGGCGCACAGCCCAAGTATTTATTCCTTTCATGAGGTTTCTGCTCGGGAGTTTTGTCTCGAGTTGATTTCTAGTTCTCCTGAGATACTCTTTTCGAATCATGTCTTTCATTTCTAGAGGTACCCAAGTATTTGTAGGTTTCATTTTCTCCGAGCGTTCTAATTTTGTCATGATTTGGTAGTTCCATTCCGTCAGTCATATGTCGTTTGCCACTTTTCATGACGAGCATAGCACATCTTTCAAAGCAAAATTCTATTCCTATGTCCTGACTGAATATTCTAACTGCGTTTATGAGAGTTTCCAGTTCTTTTTCATTTTTTACGAATAGTTTAATGTTATCCATATATATTAGGTAACTGATCTTCTCTTGCGATCTGCTAAGTTTGTATCCGGCAGTGCATTTTCTAAGTATATGGTTAAGTGGCATCATGGCTATAATGAATAGTAAGGGTGATAGTGAATCTCTTTGGAAAATCCCTCTTTAGATCTTTGTTTCAACCAAGTTTTTTCCTCGTGCTGTCAATTCCACTCTCCAGGTTTCCATGTTTTTTTCGATGGAGTTTATGACTTCATGTGATATTTTGTAAATTTTGAGACAGTGTATTATGCAGCTTTGTGGAACCATATCATATGCCTTTTTGTAGTCTATCCTGGTCATAGCTAGATTTTTTCGTCTTGTTTTGCTCTCATTTAGGATGTGTTGATCTATGTAGAGTAATTATGCTGTGACTCTGGATCCTTTGCGGCATCCTTTCTGTTCGTCAGGGAACAATCCGCGGCTTGTTAGCGAGTTGTAAATATTTTCCCTTATTTTTGCTATAAGTATTTTCCCCATCATTGATAGGCAGGCTATGGGTCTGTAATTGTTTGGAGTAGTTCCTTTGCTTAGGTCCTTTTGGATTAATGTAGTCTTTCTTTTGGTGATCCAGTCAGGTACTTGCGCGCCTTGTAGGCATCTGTTCATTTCTAGGGCTAGTCTGTCGTGAATGGAGGTGAATTTCTTGAACCAGAAGCCATGTATTCCATCATGACCTGGCGTTTTCCAGTTTGATATTTTTTTTAGTGTTTTTCTTTGGTGTATGTCGATGTGTATTTCCGTTTTGGGGCTTTCTTCAAGTCCCTCTAGTTCTCGTGTAATATTGTTAATCCGTTCTGCATTTTCGTTATGTTTTTTTGGTTGCCATATTTCCGTCCCAAATCGTCAGGTTTCTTTTGCACCCGGTTGTTGGTATGTTTCCGTGTCACTCCCTTCCAATTATTATTATCATTATTATTAAAACAGTCTCAGAATTAAGAAATTCTTATTTCTTGCAAAGCTTAATATTTTGAAATATATTGCTTTTGCTTCTTCCATCATGATATTTGGCCTAAAACATTGTTGATATTTTTTACTTAAATACAAATTATGTTGTATCCTGATCCCGATAACCTATTAACTCAGAAATGTGATTTAATAGCTACATGTAAGCATAGAAATAGATTTAAACCTTAGGAGAACATTTGAATAGATAGTGAAAGTGAATAGTTTAGTATAGTTTATTAAATTGGTATAAATATTTTAACATGGTTAAAAAAATCTGACTGCAGAGGCTTTGGTACCTTTCGAAGAAAAAAAAAAGATATGATATACTAGAATCCTACTGCAGCGTTTTTTGTACCTTTCGAAAAAATAGTTATGACATGGTAGAATTAAAATTGATATTTTTTGTAAGAAAAAGTTGAAATGTGGATATGTATCACTGTAATAATTAAAGAGTTAATTTTGTTGGTTTTGTAGTTGTCTTAACAAGAAACGAGAAGGGACTGGAACAAACCTGACATGGGTAAAGGCTACACGGAGGTGGAATGGATTTCGTTTCTCCCTATTCTTCCTTTCTTTTACTATCCCTCCCTCTTTTTCCTTCCTTTGACTATAGCTCTCATCTGGTTGTAGTGTATTCTATTTTCCTATTGAATCTAATGAAGTCCAGTTAAAAAATTATTTTAGTGTTTTGATTCATATCAATGCACTTAACAGGATGCAAATAAATTTATTCTCCTAATGTGACCAAAAAAGAGATTTTTCTTGAAATATTATATTTTTCTGTGAATTTATTTACATTGAGGTCTCTACAATGAATATTTAAATATTCAAAATTTGAATAATTTATTTGTCCTGACGGAATTGTTCCTTACTCTGGATTTACTGGATTGAAGAAACGGCACAATATCAATTAGCAGGCATATATATAAAGGAACAGACAGAATACATTCAAAATCAGATAGATAAGATTAGAGACTCGGTGGAGGATAGACAATCTAGGATAGCCTGGCAAACAATAAAGGAAATGAGTAGAAGAAAGAACACAGCCAAAGCAAAACTGAAAGCAGCAAACCAACAAGAAAGAATAAAACTATGGAAACAGCACTTCGAAAACCTACTAGGAAACCCACCGAAAATAACACATGAACCAATCTCCAGAATAATTAGTAAACACTTAGACATTAAACTAGGACCGTTCACACCAGAAGAACTCGACTCGGTTCTCAGAAAAATTAAAAATAGGAAAGCTGCAGGGCTGGACGAGATTCTCCCAGAAGTATGAAAGACCAGACAATTCGACAACATACTGCTCCGACACTGCAACGCAGTATACAATCAAAATCCGATATATAGATGTATGAAGGGATGCAAACTCCCCTTCCCTAAGAATGGGGAACCTCGGATTAGCAAAAAACTACCGAGGCATAAGACTTACATCCATAGCAGCCAAAATCTACAATGCCCTACTACGAAACCGCATAGAACCCGAAATCGACAACATACTTACGAAAAACCAAAATGGCTTCCGAAGAAATAGATCCTCGACCTCACAAATATTAACCATCCGTAGAATCCTTGAGGGTGTACGGGCAAAAAACCTACAAGCGACATTAATATTTGTCGACTTTACCAAGGCCTTTCCATTCACAGAGGAAAGATGGAACAAATCCAACTAGCGTACGGCATACATAAAGAAACCGTAGCAGCAATAAGGATTATCTATAGAAACACCAAAGTAAAAGTACGATCACCGGATGGAGACATAGAATACTTCGACATTGTAGCAGGAGTACTACAAGGGGACACGCTGGCTCCGTACCTCTTTATCATTTGTCTAGACTATGTACTAAGAACATTGATTGACAAAATCAGAGAGAATGGCTTCGAGCTGACGAAAAGAAAAGAAGGAGAAGGTAACACGCAAAAACAATTACCGACGCCGACTACGCCGATGACATAGCGATACTGGCAAATACACCCGACCAAGCCGAAACAATACTGCATAGTTTGGAACGAGCAGCCGCAGGCACAGGCTTTTATGTTAATGCACACAGACCGGAATACATGTGCTATCATCAGACGGGGGACATCTCCACTCTGGAAGGAACCCCTCTAAAACTAGTAGACAAATTCACTTACTTAGGAAGCAGCGTCGAATCAACCGATAAGGACATCGACACGAGGTTAACGAAAGCATGGGCAGTTATCAATAGGCAATCGATTATATGGAAATCAGACCTAACCGATAAAATGAAACGCAGTTTCTTCCAGGCAGCGGTCACATCGATACTGCTATATGAGTGCACTACATGGACGCTAACAAAACGGCTGGAGAAGAAGCTAGACGGCAATTACACAAGAATGCTGCGTGCAATCTTGAACAAGTCCTGGCGGCAACACCCCACAAGACACCAACTGTACGGTCACCTGCCTCCTATCACGAAAACTATTCAAGTTAGCCGAACCAGACATACAGGACACTGCTGGAGAAGCAGGGACGAACTCATAACAGATGTACTCTTATGGACCCCCACTTATGGCCGTGCAAAAGCCGGACGACCAGCCCGAACATACATTCAACAGCTATGTGAGGATACGGGATGTTGTCCTGAAGACCTGCCTGGGGCAATGAACGATAGAGAGGAGTGGCGAGAGAGGGTCAGGGATATCCGTGCTACCAGCGCGACATGATGATGATGATGATGATAATATATATATGTGTGTGTGTGTGTGTGTGTGTGTGTGTGTAACCAAAGATTTTTAAAAGAATACTTTGTAGATAATGTTTTAGAAAAGCAGGATCTCAGTTGTTTGTAGAGTTTTAAATGATTTCAATTCATCATAATTTTATACAATCCAGTCTCTGTCAAGGACAGAACGTTTACTATTTTGACGTTCTAAAACAATTTGGTCAAAGTATTCACCTTGAAAAAGCGCTTTTTGAAGAGAGTAAAACCTCAAAATTCTGTGATAATGTGTGTTTGTGTGTGTGTGTGTGGGTGTGTATGTGTGTGATTCCGTGCTAAGTGAGGTGTATACGTCGAAATTCATTGAAAATCAGTGAAACAGTTCCATGAACCTAAAATGATAATCGAAAATAAATAATCGTACGTTCAGATTTCTACATTTCTATTTTCATAAATCAAAGTTTTCACAGTTCAAAAATAGATTAAATATAAAATTAAAACTACAAAAAAAGAAACTTTAAAAAATGAATAAATATTCAGTTTTTTGAAGTTAATAGATGTGTTGGTAAATATATTCATTTTTGGATAAAGAAATTTAAATGATATCGGTTGACGAGGAAGTTCGCGTTCATAACCAAATTGCTGTAGAAAATGATCTAAAACATCTATTTAAAAAAAAGCCCTTTTTAGAAGAAATGAGAATGAAATTTAAATGAAAGATAGGTATTTATTTTAGATTATATTTTCCTAATAAATTGTTCCTTTTTTACAAACATTTAAAAGAAAGACAAATGAAGTATCAAGATGTGAAAGATGTCAGCCGTTAGCAAGTAATATAGTTGGTTGCACAGGAAATTAGTGAAATTAGTAAAAACGTTCAAAAACGAACAAAGTATCTTTTTTATCTAACGTTAAATTATTGTTCTTCCTTACGAATAGTTTCATATGATGTTTATAAAAAAAATTAATATTCATAAAAAAGTTCTATTTTATTCAAAACTTTTTTGTATGTGTATCTTAGTGATGAAATAATTAAGGTGACATAAATTTCTTTGCTGCTTTGCTCACTTACATTTGAGCACTTTCGTTTTATCGAACTCGTTAATATATATATATATATATATATATATATTTATATATATATATATATATATATATATATATATATATATGTATATATATATGTGTGTGTGTGTGTGTGTGTGTGTGTGTGTGTATATGTAATTTAAAATCCATTCAAAAACTACTAGGGATTTAAATATCTGTTTTCAAAATGTTCAGTTCAGGCCGGAAGTTCATCTACTGACGTTCTTCCCTGATTGATGTAAAATATTTTTCACCTATTTCTTTAATAAAGAATTTATTTTAGTTTCTTTGCTGCTCTGCTTACTTACATTTGAGCACTTTTGTTTTATATATATATATATATATTATTTATAATCCACTTTTAAATTTCTATGCATTTAAATATCTGTTTTTAAAATGTTCTGTTCAGGCTGAAAGTTCATTTTTTGACGTGCTTTACTGATTGATGCAGAATATTTTTCACCTATTTCTTTTATAAAGAAAGAAGTTACAAATATTTCCCAACTCATAATGGATAAAAATATTGAAGAACTGATGATTCTGATGCGTATCCAAATAAACTGTACTAAACAAATTTCAACAATTTTCATGCATCATAATTTTTCTTTAACCTGCTTGGTAATAATTATATTATATTATATTATATTACATTATCTGATATTATATGATATTGTAATAACACTTCGGTTTCGGTGTATAGAATTAAAAGTGTTATCAAAGTAAGGCAAAACCTGAAGTCAAACGTACTGGTTCACATGTTAAAATATTGGACCCGAAAAAAAATATTCCTACAGCTTTTTATATGCTATCAGTTCTTAAAACGTCCAATATCATCTCATTTACTCACACCCTTCCTTGTAAAATTCATATCAGACTATAATTACTATAGAACACTCAAATCTTGAAGAAATATTTGCTTACCAATACAAACTATGATCTGTTCAAGGCTGGAAATTTAAAAAAAAGCATATTTAATTATGTTATTCAAAATATTAAAAAATCTGATTAGAAATAAACTAATTTTTCAACGAGTACGTAAAGTTTGTAACCTCATGAGGAAAAGACTAATTTTAATCTAATTCATTAAATCAGATACAGGAGCCTTAAAATACATATTTACTATTTTATTAACATGTTTGTTTTTGGTTTTCATGCATGAGAAAGTTGCAAATATCAAATCATTTTAAATAATCAATTCAGTAGTATTTATAAAGATTACTCAGAAGTTGCATCTATGAGAGTTTCTACACAACGCTCCAACTCAGTTACTGCAACCTAATCCTAAGTGTAAGTTGATGCAGTCGTTTGTAAATCACTTCAATTCTTACGAGTACTCTGAGAGTAATATAAAAATTATTTTAAAACTAAATATCATTACATAATTTTCTGTTTCAACTATTTTGGCTAACTTTCAAGAATATGTTGATACACGATGAAGAGAAGTTTAAAAGCTAGATATAGATGTTTTATGGATCACTTTGACTGAACTAATGTAAACTTTTGATAACTTATAAAAAAAAAGGTTAATGTATCCTCGTTAATGAAATGGCCTGAGATGTAAGAGATGCATCAAATTTTAACTAGAGTAGAAAATATAATACAACGCTTTTATTTGAAGATTGTTACTTAATAATAATTTGGATGCATAAAAAAAAAGAAGGCAGATTGTTTATTCATTTTAATCACTTGTGCTGAAAAAAGTATAAAAGGTTTCTTATTTTAAAATCACCTTAACAATTTGAACCCTGTAGTAGTAGGACCCCTGCATAGAAATCTGACATTGCTACGTTAGCAAAAAAGAAAAAAATGCCAACTCACAAAAAAAAGTTGGAACTATTCTTAAACAATGTGAATTCTTTAACACCGTTTCTAACGAACCATTGTTGATAAACGATCAATTCCAATGCACTTTTCGATTTGCGCTTATCTTAAATGACTGGATTAAATTAGTCAATGCCATTAGAGATATTTAACTACATCGCGACCTCTTGTCGTTCCGATTCGAAATTGTTGAATATATCACATCTACTGCAAGGTATGAAATACGTATTACAGAAAAAGATATTTTGCAAACTCAACGTAGAAAATGAGATTACATATAAAATATCAAGAAGAGGTTTGTGAAGACGATGCAAAAAAATGACATATTTAAGTTTGTAATTATTTATTGGGATGTGTTCAATTTTTTAATAACCTTCAGAATTAACTCAACTCCAAATTATACCAAATTAACATCTTTTAATGACGGCCCTGTCGGCTGAACTCTTGTCACCCTGACAATTTCCGAGAAAAATAACCATCACATCATAAGTATCACACACACACACACACACACACACACACACACACACACACATATATATATATATATATATATATATATATATATATATATAAACAGTTTAGTGGAAGGTTATACGGTTTAGCTGCCAGAAGGATCAAAGTTTGGCAAATCCAAAGATGACGTTAAACTAATCATTATAGAATATGGTCATTAACATTAGTTTGCATGTATTGTAGTAGTCTTTTGAACTTAATGTTTTTTAATTCGATATTTCACAAGCAAACTACATATATAACACACATACAAACTACATATATATATAAAAAATCATATTTCATCATTACATTCAAACTACGCTGCAAGATCTCATAAGTAATGCATAATCTGCTTAGTGCTTAGATCTGAGACAACTTAGTACCTGCAAACGTTATTGGTAACCTGTGGTCTGCATGTGAGACAAAGCTAATTTTTATGTACTTTATTTAAATACTAACCTCAAGTTCTGGGATTTGAATATGACAGACAGATCCCAAATAATTTGAAATACACTTTTACTAATATTTCATACTTTTCAGATTCCGGGTAATGATTTGATAGATTTTAACGAAATTGGAACTGACATCAACACTTATCAACACGTAATGGCAATCCCATTTAAATGCTCCATCAACTTGCTTTTTTCTTTCAATAAAAATTTATTTTTCTTTTGCCATTTAAATTTAAATTTTCCTTGTGTCTTATAAACATTTACTGCTATTACTGGTTATAACGGAAGTAAAGAACATAAAATTATGTCAATAAAAAAAAGAGTCGTATTCAAATCTAAGCACATGAAAAAGAAAACTAATTCATTGTTGTTTTATAAAAGTACTTTCATTTTTAATGCATCAAACTCCTTATGATTCATAAGTCATTCGTCAAGGGCATTTTAATGCATTAAATGAATTTTACAATAC
This sequence comes from Sepioteuthis lessoniana, assembly GCA_963585895.1. Lineage (NCBI taxonomy): Eukaryota > Metazoa > Mollusca > Cephalopoda > Myopsida > Loliginidae > Sepioteuthis > Sepioteuthis lessoniana. The sequence continues at coordinate 140,215,689 of OY757904.1, forward strand.
GTCAAATCTTGTTATGACTCATAACACTTTCGTTAAATTCAAAAATAGAACGCTATATGACCACACTGGCTACCGACTGATTGCTTCTTCAGAAGTCATCTGAAGACAAAACGAGTTACATCTTTTTACAAATGCTCTACAAAAAGTTTCTAGGAATAAAATAGAACCACGGAAATTTCATCTCATGCTCTTTTTTCTCGATATTTAATGGCGTTATAACACAGGCCGGGACAAACATGTGATGTCCATTTCTTGCATCAGCAACAGATCAATGCCACACATGGCGGATGCTCAACCAATCTATTTCTGGAACCCATATGCTGCGCTCAAAGGTAACCTAACTCTAAGCGATCAATGTCCTTTCTATCAACTAATTTGAAATCTTAATAACCAACCAAACAGAATCTCTCGCTAAACGAACTTTTAGACTATATCAGTCGCTGGTTTTTATTGACTTATGAATAAACCTCATCTCTTGACTCTTGTTTATTTCTTTATCAGCACACAAAAACAGTGAGTGATTTAGCGTTACCCTCATCATGATAGCATTCTTTTCTATGTCCTGCATTATCATGCGTGAATATGACAATGCCAAGTTTAGGAGTTAATAGAGAATGTTACTTATGAGTTCGTCATTGCTTCTCCAATAGCATCTCTCATGTATTTGCGTCTTATTTGGATGAATTTTGAGACAAAAGCGAATAAACTGCGCAGCTTTTGTCTGGTGGGTTTTTTTTTCCTGAATTTGTTAAAAATATACGTTTCATTCTTGCTTAGTTCTCATCAAGATTTATCTCCATTGGTTTACTTAGCATCCATGGGATGCATCCATACAGTAGTATTCACACAGCCACAACTTTAAAGAAATCCCATTTTATTTCATTGGATAGAATAAATGTCACTATGATCGATAATCTGTCAGTATTAGATCCCCTCTCCACGCGTTGCATGTTGATATCACTTTCAGTTGATGTGATATTGCTGCCAAAATATGTGAACTTTTCAACTAGAGTAGTGGTTCTATTTTATCCCATGAAACTTTTTGTGGAGCCTTCTTATTAGTCAAAATCGTTAACGGGATTAAAGTAAAAATAACTGCTCCTCGTTTAAAACACATTTGGGTTTATATCAAGTCCAGTGATTCCAGCTACCCTATTTATATTAAGCAGAATGAAAGTGGCATGGGCAGATGTTTTTTGTGAAAAGAGCTAAATCATCTAGGCAGCCTGCGTCTGTCATAGTTTTTCTTGGATATCGTCTGCTTCTCGACTTTTTAGTGTGAAACTATTTTTCATTATATCTAACGACGCTTGAATACATAGCCTCGGCAAATCAATAGCATATATGATGCTAATAATTCACCTAGTGACAGTGTCAATGTGAAAGTTGTTGCAGAAAGGAATTCATATGTTTTGAGCGTAAATTATTTTGACCGTTGGTCTCGTCATATAATTTTACCCAATGGAGATGACGAATCTCATTCGGCCCGGATGACTTTCCCGGGCATATGGAATTCGGTGAAATCCCGCCAAACTGCCTCTTCCTCAAAATCCTTCCAACAGGGCGGAAGAGTTTCAATCCGCCCTTTTACAAGCATCAAGACATCACCATGAGGAGAGCCGTGTGATTGATTGACCCTTGGGTCTACACTTGTAGACCCAGGAGCATCCCAGTTGAAAATGAATTAGACGAATTAATTCCGCCTCTGACAATTCAGCTACTTCATTCCTGGACAACCTTTTATGGAGAACTTCATAATCCTCTCCTACTGCAAACAGGACCACGCATCATGGCTGAATATTTAATTCCTGATCTACCGTCTAATTAATGGACCGCTGGGTCTACACTTCGAGACCCAGGGATTCCCAGTTGCAAATGAATAAGACGAATTAATTCCGCCTCTGACAATTCAGCTACTTCATTCCTGGACAGCCTTTAAGGAGACTGATTACTTCTCTCCCACAGCAACCAGGACCACACATCTACGGCTGAACATTCATTCCTGTTCTAAAATGAACAACTCAATATTTGCCATGTCTTCAGTGACGCATACATTGGCTTAGCGGTTAGAGTGTTCGCCAATGGCCCGTGAGACCTGGGTTCAATCCCAGGTCGAGTCATACCAAACACTCAAAAAATGGTACTTGATGCCTATTTGCTTAACACTAAGAATTATAAGCTACGGATCAAGGGTAAAGTGGAGCGATCCAGGGAAAGGAGTAGCGCCCTCCCCAACACCTTGGTATAGTAAGCTATCGATAAGGGAGCCTCCGGGTCACCCTCGACTATGGTCGCCAACTTTACTTTTTAATTACATTGACGCATATACCACGTGGACATTTAGCTGCTGTGATTCTTTCTCAACTTGATAACTATTTCTTCCTTCCTACGAGCCCTGCAGCATAAAAGTACCCTTTATTCTGGCTGCCGTTAAACCTTCTTGAAAACTTTTTGATATCTCGTTTCGATTCATTTAGTTTCCTTTTAAATATAGCGTGAAGGTAATCCGTTCCACCTTTCCGTAATAAAGTCATAGGAGTTGGTGCATGATCGGGAGGAGGGTGAGCCATAACTATCGTATTTTTAATAATGCATTATGATAGCTGTATAAAGTTTGATGTTCGAAGACCTAATGCTAGAGGTAGTTGCTCCTCTTCTTTCTGTGTACGGGATAACATGCTTTTTAAAAAACAAATAATAATAGTGTCATCCCGAGATTTCTTGCATTTGTTCCTTCGATGATTTGGACGGTAGTCAGACTTTTTAAATTTGGGAATTAATTTCGGTAATAACTGCTCTGATTTTACCTTAGACCTTTTTCGCTTTCAGGTCGGATACAGTTGAGAAGATGAGCATTATGAACCTTAGTAGCTATAGCCCAAAGGTTTATGCATCCTTAGTTCTTATTGATTCCGAGATCATATTTCATTGAAAAGAAAGATGCAGCCTTTCGTTCATTCCTCTATTGTGCTTCTTTCTTTTTTTTTTTTTTTATAAACAGCAATATATAAACGACGATGCGAATCGTCAAACGTTCTTGTCATACATACTTCAGGAGGTATTTCGTCGACGCCAGTCGATTTTCTGCTTTTAATTTTTCAGTATTGCTCCAAGTCCTTCCTCGATAAATTGATCTAGTCGTCAATTAATAGTTTTGATATTTCTATCAATGGCTTCAGGAAGGTTTCCAAGTAAAATCTTGAAATATTTTTTTTTTCTTTTGTAGTCCTTCTTGGCTGACATTTTTCGTTTTTCACTTGGGGAGTTATTTCTTTCCGATCACTTCATTTTCAAACTGCCATATTAATCGTGAATGTCTCTCGTTTATCGAGTTTTCGTATTAATTAATTTCACTTTGAATCTAGTCTAGTTGTTCTTTTGGGGATGTTTTAGTTCTCTTTTGGCTTTCTCAGGTTTCTGTGCATTGGAATTTGTAAGGTTTCTTTAATTATGTAAGTTTTTTACTAACTGCTACTGAATCTGCTGAATACACTCATTTGCTGCTTCCCTATAGGAGATAGCAAAGTTTTCATATTCGAAATTTGGATTATGTCTTCTAGATGTCTCCTAAAAATATTAAACTTTCTACAGTCTGAACAATTTGAGTGATCAAACGGACATCACCACAATCACTGATAAGCTATTTTCCATTGTCAAATACATTCTCAAATATAATTTTCTAATCAACAGTGAAAATATAAATACACATGAGGGCACAAAAAAAGGAAAGAAATAATTCTATTTACACAAGTCATAAAAAAGAAATGATTAATATCTAGGAGATTTTTTTTACCCGGTAACTGTTTAGTATGCCCAAATGTTACGTTCCGCTCTCTGGTCAAACAAACGACAACACGGAATTTATAAATAACAATATATATCTATTTTCTCAACGGACGCTTGTGTGAAGTAGGAGCAGTCAGGAGAGGAATTAGGATCGTTCGTCGATGAGGCTTGAACTCTTCGATGTATGGAGACGATGGCCGAGACAACGCACACAGCGTGACGACGAGAGAGGTTTCGTGAACAGCGGGATCCTTTTTTTACTTCCTTCTATTCAATTCGTCGGCCTTTTATTACCTTCAAACTCCCACGCGGAGATATGGACACACCTCCACGCCTCCGCAATTTCTTCTGATATCTGGCGAATGGGATGTGTTACTTCCGCTATCTTTGGAATGGCCTGTGTGATCGTCATCGAGCGGAAATAACTGTCATGCAGTTCACAGGTCACTCTCTTCCGGTGCATCACTCTGAAGTGGGACCTTCACCTTGTCCCATATTATCAGCCGAGCACACCTGCGTGATTTCATTCGATTATTGACCATTGGGATGTGTCACTTCCGCTATCTTCGGAATGGCAGGTGGGATCGTCATCGAGCGGAAATAGCTATTATGCAGTTCATAGGTCACTCTATTCCGGTGCATCACTTTTTTTACGGCACTGAGAATTTTTACCGTGTCTCATATTGTGAGCAAACTGTATTTTACACAAATACTAAATTAAAAAACAAACAAACAAACAAAAAAAAAACTATGAACCAACACGTACCTAAATAACTCTAAATCATATCTAGATTATATTTTCATAAAAATGAATAGGATAAATAGCATTTTACCGGTGAAAACTACTCATTATTGAAGGAGTATCTACCCGTCAAAGAATAGTCTCGGTATAGATATGTCTGAGTCAACGCAAGAATGAGATAAAAAATACATGTAAACCTTCCTTATATAACTGGTCCTCCTTCACGAAGAATCTATTTCGTACTTTGTATCCGCTAACCATTGCCTCATACATATATGGTCTTTGGAATTTAATCGAGAAAATAAGACAACAGGAGTCCTGAGGTTTGTGGCAATTTTCATGTTTATCTTTCTCCATCCGACTATGAGCCATCACTGATAAACTAATTGTCGGTGACAACACAACAAGCTCATTGCATGGAAACAGTAATCGATGAACTCCTCCAATTCTCTCACCAGCCATTCTCACATCACCATTTGAATCTTTCACTCTTCTACGTCCAGTTTTCATTTATTGGGAAATATATTTCAAACATCAATAAATTCATAGTCCATGTTTCTTGAGCTTCTTTGTAAAATATCTTTATATTGCCTGGCACATAATACACATAAAAGACAGGGCTATGTGATGTAGCTCTCATTGGTTTAGATTTGTCCACTAGAATCCTTTACATTATGGGATTTCAAGAACAGAGGAAAATCATGACCTTTCATAGATATGTGCTTTGGCATTCACATTAGGGAATTGTGTTCAATGTATGTCTATGGTTCTATTTACTGTTGTTGTTTCTAAAGAGTTTCTTGGATACAGCTTTATTCTATATCAAGCTTTCCTACCTGATTCAAATAATTTGTCAACAGTTGTATGGTTTCAAGAATCTCTACGTAATTCTAATTTTACTATGATTTCACGTACCTATATCTATTGAATAATATTCATTTATTTGAAAAGATTTATGTTTTCAAGTAACTTACTTAGAAAGAATTATAGCTTAACGTTATTATTCATAGAAAAACAAAATAGAAATAAGGCAGCAGAAGTTGCTTTATACGGTATCGACCTTTTCTATCCAATAAAATTAATTTTTAAAAGTATCTATTTCACCCATATATTGGACTTTATCGCGTACAACCACACTGAGTCATAGTGAAACTAGCAGTAATGGAAATGGAGTAACCCACACACTATAGATCACAGATGTCACCTCATTACAAATTTCAGTTTAATGTCGTACATGAAACACCCACTTTGGTTGGAAATCTTACTCATTAAAAGAGGATACAAACAGCGTATTCTAAATTTAGCGGACAAGGAGTTCTATCCTCATTATATCGAAAATTATCAACTGAATCGGCGCAGAAGTGTCTGGGGATGATACATTTTTTTCCAGAGGTTTGTTTTTCTGAGTTTGTTAATATAAATGTAATTAATTATTCATTTAAAAAAATTCTCTTCTAGGTTCCCTTTCGATTGTTTTTGATTTTTAAAAAGCGTCTTGATATATATTCATATCCATATATTCATTATTCTCAGGTCAGTTCAATATTAGAAAACATGAAAGGTTTGTTTTGGTTATGTTTTATGCCATATCAACCATTTTAGCTTATTTTAACTTAGCTTATTTAATGCCAAATCCCCTTTATACGTATATATTGAATATGTATGATTTGTAACCACATTTTGTTGATAATGTTTTAAAAACTAGCCTAAGCTTTTTCTGACACAGAGTTAAATGATTCCATGTATTGCTATGTATCACTAACGATTCAATTAAACATCAGTCATTTGTGTGGACAGTTACATTATCAAACAGTTCTTTTTCAAAAAATCAAATTTAGTATAAGTCATTTATTTTCACTCTGTTTAAATAACGAACAGTTCTGTTCGACCCATAGAAATGACCCTATCAGATTCTACCACTCCGGGCCAGAATAAATTGGGGATCGATTTCGATGAAGGGATGCGTCGCATTCTCTAAAACTCTAGCTTTACAGAATCCTTAACATCTGATTATTTAGTTACATATCCAAGACATTCATTTGGGGGTTCTTACCTCTCTTCGGAGATGCAGTGCATGTACACTTCAGCAGCCCCGGCCAACTAGGACCTACATGGGAAAGTCATAACCCTCTACAGAGAAGCAGTCAGTTTATTCAATAGTCTCTTCCCAGCGGACCCGGCTACCTGTTAGTGTCCTATCAGTTATTTTTAGTTTTGTGAAACCATACGACCTTGTGCAAATTATTTATATTACATGGGGATACAAGATGAATAGAATTATTTGTGTTAGCATTACTTGTAACCATGGGTTAAAACAAATTATTAATGTTAAATAAAATGATTATTATGAATAGGAATATTTGAAACCATTTAACTGTTTGAAAACACAGGAACTCCAAACTCGTTTCAAAATTAAGTTACCTACAAGTTATTCGCAAACAAATCCTCTATGTATGTAAAACAGGATTTTAGCTTTAAATAACCAACAAGTGTTGATATACCATAAAATAACCAAAAAACTGTATTTAGTATCTCATGTAGTACGATATCCTTGAATCATTCCTAACTGGGTTGGTAAATCTGTTAGGGTCCTATCACTGGTTCAAATAGATTTATTTGCAAATCCTTTATCTTATATAGAAATATTGATATGATATAACGGTCTTCAAGACACTTACAAAATACACACAAAATATGAATATTAACAAGCAATTTAAGCAATAGACCACTTGGCAGAAAATAACTCCGAAGTGGAGGACATTCTATTTAAATGAATGAATTAATCAAAAATGTGTCTTTCATTTATTAGTAGTAAATTATGTTTTTACCTTAAGAATACGTATGCTGTCACACGATAAATCAATGTTAAAATGAATAGAAATTAAACACACTATAAGCAACAGGACCAAAAGAGTGTCCGCCAATGTCTACAGTGACGCATACATTGGCTTAGCGGTTAGAGTGTTCGCCAATGGCCCGTGAGACTTGGGTTCAATCCCAGGTCGAGTCATACCAAAGACTTAAAAATGGTACTTGATACCTACTTGCTTAACACTCAGCATTATAAGCTACGGATCAAGCGTAAAGTGGAACAATATAGGGTAAAGAGTAGCGCCCTCTCCAACACCTCGGTGTAGTAGCTAAGGAAAAGGGAGTCTTCAGGTCGCCCTCGACTAAACTATGGACATACACGTATGAAAACAATACTAAAGCTCAGATAGACTACGTCCTTATAAACAAGAAATGGAGAACTAGTGCATTAAATTGCGAGGCATACTCCTCTTTTGAGGGTGTGTCCACCGATCACCGAATAGTCACGGCGAAAATACGGTTAAGCCTACGAAAAAACACCAAACGAACAGCGACCACCAAACACTATGACTGAGCCCTATTAAACAACAAAGATATAAGAGATAAATACGTATTAGAATTAAGAAACAGATTCGAAACACTACAAGAAAAGACGGAAAAAAGTACACCAAACGCCGAATATGAAAATTTCGTCAATGCACACCTCGATGCAGCAGCAAAATACATTCCAACAAAAATTAAAACTAAATATAGAATCCCATGGGAAACTTTAGCGGTGAGAGAAAAACGTACACTAGTGAAAACAGCCTCCAAAAACTATCGAAAAAAACCAACAAACACAAATGCCTTAAAACTAAAAACGGCACAATATCAATTAGCAGGCATATATATAAAGGAACAGACAGAATACATTCAAAATCAGATAGATAAGATTAGAGACTCGGTGGATGATAGACAATCTAGAATAGCCTGGCAAACAATAAACGAAGTGAGCAGAAGAAAGAACACACCCAAAGCAAAACATAAACCAGCAAACCAACAAGAAAGAATAAAACTGTGGAAACAGCACTTCGAAAACTTACTTGGAAACCCACCAAAAATAACGCATGAACAAATCACCAGAATAATTAGCAAACAATTAGACATTAAACTAGGACCGTTCACACAAGAAGAACTCGACTCGGTTCTCAGAAAAATTAAAAATAGGAAAGCTGCAGGGCTGGACGAAATTCCCCCGGAAGTATGGAAGACCAGACAATTCGACGACATACTGCTCCGCCACTGCAACGCAGTATACAATCAAAATCCGACAGATAGATGGATGAAGGGATGCATACTCCCCTTCCCTAAAAAGGGGGACCTCGGATTAGCCAAAGACTACCGAGGCATAACACTTACATACATAGCTGCCAAAGTCTACAATGCCCTACTACGAAACCGAATAGAACCCAAAATCGACAACATACTTTGAAAAAACCAAAATGGCTTCCGAAGAAATATATCCACGACCTCACAAATATTAACCATCCGCAGAATCCTTGAAGGTGTACGGGCAAAGAACCTACAAGCGACATTAGTATTTGTCGACTTTACCAAGGCTTTCGACTCCAGTCACAGAGGAAAGATGGAACAAATCCTACTAGCGTACGGCATACCTAAAGAAACCGTAGCGGCAATAACGATTCTCTATAGAAACACTAAAGTAAAAATACGATCACCGGAGGGAGACACAGAATGCTTTGACATTGTAGCAGGAGTACTACAAGGGGACACGCTGGCTCCGTACCTCTTTATCATTTGTCTAGACTACGTACTTAGAACATCGATTGACAAAATCAAAGAGAATGGCTTCGAACTGACGAAGAAAAGAAGCAGAAAATACCCCGCAACAACAATTACCGATGCCGACTACGCCGATGACATAGCGATACTGGCAAATACACCTGACCAAGACGAAACTCTTCTGCATAGTTTGGAACGAGCAGCAGCAAGCATAGACCTCTATGTTAATGCACACAAAACGGAATATATGTGCTATCATCAAACGGGGGACATCTCCACTCTAGAAGGAACCCCACTTAAACTAGTAGACAAATTCACTTACCTAGAAAGCAGCGTCGAATCAACCGAAAAGGACATCGAAACGAGGCTAACGAAAGCATGGACAGCTATCAATAGGCTATCGATTATATGGAAATCAGACCTAACCGATAAAATGAAACGCAGTTTCTTCCAGGCAGCGGTCACATCGATACTGCTATATGGATGCACTACATGGACGCTAATTAAATGGCTGGAGAAGAAACTAGATGGCAATTACACAAGAATGCTGCGTGCAATCCTGAACAAGTCCTGGCAGCAACACCCCACAAGACACCAACTGTACGGCCACCTGCCCCCTATCACGAAAACTATTCAAGTTAGACGAACCAGACATGCAGGACACTGCTGGAGAAGCAGAGATGAACTCATAAGAGATGTACTCTTATGGATCCCCACACATGGCCGCGCAAAAGCAGGGCGACCAGCTCGAACGTACATTCAGCAGCTATGGGAGAATACAGGATGTTGTTCTGAAGACCTACCTAGGGCGATGAACGATAGGGAGGAGTGGCGAGAGAGGGTCAGGGATACCCGTGCTACCAGCGCGATATTATGATGATGATGATGATGATGATGATAAGCCTGATGATTATCGTTGAACCTCCGAAAAGAAAATTAGTTAAAATAGTCAGTTTTAATAGATTTACGATGTTAAATAACAATAGAAATTAAAAGCAATGTCTCATGGAAAATAAAACTCTAGATCTAAGAGAATTTGTTCTATTTGTCTAAATGATATATCGCGTGTGATTCTTATTATTAGAGTTTAAAAATTGCTCATGTTTGAGGAAAATATTACAAAACCAGTGAAGAAATGGGCAAATTTGCATTCACTTTCAGAAAACCATCGAGAGGAGATTAACTTACAAAGCTGAAATGAAATCTAAACTATAAAAACGTCCAAGGAAAATGCAAATGAAATATGAAAAAAGAGAATAAGTTTAAAGTGCTTCTTGATTTATGAAAATCTAATAAAAATAACATTGCAGTTATTTCGCAGTGTCTAAAAGAAAAACGAATGGAAGAAAATAGAACAACTTTTTGGATTCTTTGACTGAAATAGAAATATTAGAATATTAATAATAAAAATTAATCACAAAATTTAGGCGCATTATATATTCTCTTCCACTATTATCGACTTTTGTATTATGATGAGTTTTCCAAGAAAAAATATTAAATATATATAGAGATACCTCCTCATGAAAAAATAGATTTATGGCGTATTAATTCCTGAAAAATGTAGATTTCTATCTTCATTTCTGCATCTCATAGTTTGTTTGTTCATTCATTTATTTCGAGGTTTTATTTTTTCATGAGAAAAGTGGTATCATAGATTCGTTTCTCTGGAATTAACATAATGGAAATTGCAAAATAAATGAAAAGGAAAAAAAAAGTTTTTAGAAAAGCTTCTATCATATAAGATTTTTTCTCCCAAATTTTTATATTCATTCAAACCAACCTGTTGGAACTTTTTTCTTGACTGTAATAAATTTCGAAAACAGATTTGCAAACGATATTCTCTTTCTTAAAATTTTACAATATATGTTAATTAATAGATACTTTCTTAACTGCTATCGGAACGAAACGCTGTTCGGATTATGAGCATTTCTTATCACACACACACACACACACACACACATACACACACACACACACATATATATATATATATATATATATACAAAAGCACAAACACATACAAAACACGCACACACGCGCACTCAAACACACGCACACACACTCACACACAAACACACACACACACACACACACACATATATATATATATATATATATATATATATATATATATATATATATATAAGTGTGTGTGCGTGTGTGTATATATGTATGTGTGTGTGTGTAAGACTAGTTTTAATGTTAGTGTTTATTGAGGCTAAGATAAAAGGCAGAAGAAATCAAATTACGATTAACTGGGTTATATATTGTAAGTTCCAAACCTCAATAGAAATTACGTACACTCTCTTACATATATATATATATATATATATATATATATATATATATATATATATATATATATATATATATATTTCGATCCCAGCTTCGGGAATCTAGCCTATCTAGCCACACTGAAGAGTTCTGATAGAACGAAATAGTCTGTCTGCGGATGAGAATATATATATATATATATATATATATATATATATATATATATATATATATATATATATATATATATATATATATTAGTTTTTATATATTTTTAATAGCATGGGTACTTATTTACGACGTTTGCTTTCATACAGCGTCAACAAGGCAATCATCTATTGATAGCTCTTTCACAAATATATATTATAATATATATATATATATATATATATATATATATACATATATATATATATATATATATATATATATATATATATATATATATATTAACAGTTTATTGTTGACTCTATTTCTTTCTCTCTCTCTCTCTGTCTCTCTCTCTCTCTGACTCGCTGTATATATATATATATATATATATATATATATATATATATATATATATATATACATATACATATATATATATACAGTTGTTCACATTAAATGCTAGGAAAAAATCTCTTAAAGTATAGTCATCAAAAAAAACAATGAAAACCCACCCCACTATCTCAATCACCCATACACCAATCTCTCTACCTGCTTGCAAACATAACATACTCTACAACAAACTATCCAAAATTAGGAATGCCAATCATACAAACCACATCAAAAACCATTAAAAAACTCCCAAACATCACAACACAGACCAACATACAAAACCACCTCTCACACAGGTAAATCCGATGCAAAGATTGCAATAAACTTTTCCACGGCGAAACCCAACGTAACCTAGAAAAAAATGTATTTACGAACACAAACGGTCAATCAAAACAAAATACGATCAAAACGCCCTTTTCACCCACAAGTTAGAGCTTAAACACATTTGATTTTCCCCAAGCCACCCTAATCAAAAACATACTCTGCAAAAAAAAACAAAAAAAACTTCGAACACAACTAGAATATGCGGTAACTTCCAATTCCAACCATATAAAACAACGTTTAGGTCTTTACTAAATCTCACCATACCTGGGGAACATCATACCAAACAATAACAAAATTAAAATAAAAAACTGATTGAGAAAAATATATATAGATATTCATGCGTTGTTTAATGGTTACCGTTGTCGTAAACGGATCCGGAGACCCGAGTTCAAAACCTACTAGAGACTTGCATTACTCATAATGCTAATACTCTTGGGAGAGGGAGTTTTCAGCTAATCTTGCTTCAGCTATTAATTGATTTTTGGGAAGAGAGCGAACATTAAACGTAGTATAGTAAATGATCAACATGGTTGAAAACCTGTTAAACTCTGACTGTCAACGAGAATTTCAATTGTGCGTCGCATTAAATTTTTTTCTTATAGATTTTAAAGTGCGCCTCATTCGCTGTTCATCCAATTTCTAGTATAGTGTTTCCCTGTTCTCCAAATTTATATGAATATGCGTCCGACCAATATAATAAAAAGACACCCTTTTTTTATTTATTCTGATGGTTTAAATCATTCCGAAATGCACTGTTTATTTTGTGTATATTCAATGATTGAACAGGTTTTACAAGAAAACGAAACTATCTAATTGGTGTTTCCTCATAAATTTTAGGTTTTCAGTACTAAATATTATAAATTTTATACGCAGAATGTGTATGTATGGTTGGTTGATTGGTTGGTTGGTTTTGTGGCTTATTAAATCTTGTCAGTTCATTTAACGCCGAATTAAGTTTTAAACAATTAAGTTTAGTATAAATGTAGTTTTTGTTTACAAATACTTAAATGACAAAAACGTTATAATTCAAACGTTTCAGTTTAGCATAAGTTTGCAGTTTAAATGTCAAAGTTCAGTCCTATCAGGTGCTATCGCTCCGGTCCAGAGTGCAAATGTATATTATTTTCAAAACGAATATAGAAATGTTTCATATGTTATTTTCAATCTGAAATGCCGAATTTTTGTCATACAACAGATTAGAATGACAATGAAATGGAATTTGATCTTATCTACGGAACAAGATAAAAAGCTGCATGTCATTGCATACCACAGTGAATTTTCATTCACTATAGTTTCATAGTAAGTTTGTTCTAAAAAAATCATATATTCCACGAAAAAAGAATGCATGAAAATAAGTTTTGAAATTTGATAATATACATATATACGAGGTGCATACGATAGGTTTCAAGCCATTTTTAATACTGGCATTTAAAATTGTCATAGACACTTGAAAAGTCAGTACGTTATTGCTATACATCTTATGAGATGACTGACCAATGTTTATGGTTTCAGATGCAAATGAACAGCTACAGTAGCAATTTGAATACACCCTACAAAAGCCTGATTGTCAAAGCGGGTGAATTTCAAAAATGCAATCTGACACTTTAGAAGAAGGATACGCAATGAAATTCTGTTTTAAACTTGGAAAAAATGCCACAGAAACGTATGGAATGCTTCAGATTGCTTTTCCACTATCTTGCATGAATAAAGCATTAGTTTTTGAGTGGCATAAGAGATTCAAGGAAGGCCGGGAGTCTGTGAGGGATGATGAGTGGTGTGGGAGGAGTAGAGAAGTCAATACACCGAAGTTGATTGGCCAAAAGTTACTATGTTGAGGTCTTAAGGGAGTTCAGCAAGAGATTCCCTCGGAAGAGGTCAGCACTCTTCAATTCGGTTCAGTGACATTTTCACCAGGAAAATGAACCTGTCCACAACTCCATCCTTGTCACAGACTACTTGACCAAGATGGGTATCAAAACAGTTCCTCACACTTCCTATATTCCAGACCTTGGTCCCTGTGACTTTTGGTTATTCCCTAAGCTCAGGTACTGTCGTTATGAGACAATTGTGGAGATGAAAGAGGCTGTGACGAATGTCATTGACACGCTCACACAAGAGGACTTCCAAGGGGCCTTGCAGAAGTTGTTGGAACGGTAAAACAAGTGCATAGCAGGCGGAGGAGATTACTTTGAAGGGGACAAGAGTATCATTTGTGTGCTATCAATAAAAGTGCCCATACCATTAATGCCTGGAAACTTATCGTATGCACCTCCTATATTATAGTATTGAATTAATTTATAGGGCTACTGTAATGGCCAAATAATAATGTTGTAAGTCTAATCAATTCCGAAGTAAAACTTCATCATCAGAGAGACTTTTCTATTTGTGAAGATGATGTTGGGGGTTCAAATTTTTTAAAAAATGAACAGCAAACATCGTGTTCATTTATAAAAGAGAAGTCCCTGTAGATGAAGTTTTATGTTGAAATAATTAGACTCAAACAATTATTATTCTGCATTGTAATAGCCCTGTAAATTAATTCAATATTATAAAATGAAATAATTTTTGAAATACTTCAAGCAAATTATTAATACTTATATATATATATATATATATATATATATATATATATATATATATATCTGAGAAAAGCAAACATGTAGGTATATGTCATACGTTAAGAGAAGCATGTTTTAGAGGAAAGGAGTTCTCAAATGAGCTAACCACAGGTTGCCTCTAGAAGCTTTTGTGGAAAAGACAGTTCATACTGTGGAAGCATTCTGCCTCTCCAGTAAAAATATAGTTCCATAAACAAAGACCAGTGAAGAAGGTTATACTGATAGTCAATTGGGACATGAAAGCTTCATCTCTATTGATTAACTTAGAAAAAGAGCAGCTTTTAATATGCTTCCAATCTGTCATGTAGAATAATGTGCCGATAGCGACTTGTGTGATTTAAACACGGATCTCTAGCCAACTAACACAAGTGTTCAAATAAGTTATGCCACTGGACTTGACTCGAAATGGGTTAGATAAGGCCTGACGAGAGACAACAGAATAGAGTAACGTGTATATACAAAATTGAGGTGAAATGTAACATTGCAAGTCAGTATTCTTTAGCATTCCGTACACAACTTTCGGGATTGTACGAGGTTGGACGAGAGACGAGAGGGCAGAGGAACGTGCATATGCAGAATGGAGGTGAAATGTTACATTGCTTGTTAGTATCGTTTAATATTCGATATTACGTATTCGGCATTGTACGAGAGGGAAGGGATTTTAAGTATTCGCCAAAATTAACCCACCTCATGGAACAACACAAAATTGGCGACGAAAAATAATTTCGAACATTATAAAATTATCACAAACTCTTAAGGGAATATTCACCTCATTTATTAAATCACTCTCGTATCTATCTATCTATCTATCTATCTATCTATCTATGTGTGTGTGTTGTCTATCTGCCTGTCGGTCACCGCAGTCATTTTTCTTTGGATCCCTACCTTTTGGGGCTTGAGGCATGAGATGAAGTGGTAATATAGTAGAATAGAGTTAATAATTGAACAAAAAAAAATCATAAATATACCTCAAATACTGTATCCTTTTACTGCTTTTGAAAATTTTAGAACGAAAAGAAATAAGTTAGCGAAAGGAGGAAAATTTGAAAGGCGAAAGCGATTACCATCCCTGACATAAGAGACATCGATGACCATCTTACAGTTAAAAGTCAAGTTTTCGATGTTTTTTGTGATATTTGATCTTACTTAAAAATGGTTTAACAAATTATGAATATGTTTTGAAAATAAACAAACATTGGTCCTAAAGGAAGAAGTTGAGGAAATGTTCAACTACATACGGATACTTATATTTTTCTTATCACTACCGATTATATATATAAATATATATATATATATCAATCTGGAACTTCCGTCACCAATCTTTAACTGTCTCATAACTGTCAGTTACATGTATTTCCTTTTGGAGATTAAGAAAAAAATGGCAATAATCTGATGATAATAGGCTGTGACTACATTCACATTAGGTTTTATCCTTTGGTACTTGCTAATGTCTAACATATATTTTAATGAAATAAAGCTTTCTAAAAGTCTACATATACAGCGTGGAACGATAAAATTGACATGTTTCCATTTCCGTTTAATGAAAACCTGTTTTCTTTTTTTGTTGCAGACCATCTACTAGTTGGCCAGTTGTGTACAAATCCCAAGAGCGATAGGAGCTTTCTATCATGTCTGAAAGTAACACAATGTTCAACGAGCGAGATCGGAGATGCGCTGCTGTACAACTCATGCTCTCTACCGATCCAAGTTATGACAACAGGACCATTGCCAACATCCTCAAAATACAAATCCGGACGGTTTAACGCTTGAGGGCACAGCTCAATCATCGGACGACGCTTCGGATGGCTACGGTTATGGTCTTTGGTATAGTTTCAAGTAAGGGCCACATCATGCCACCTCACATTTTCGAAGTCAAATTGAAAGTCAACACCAAAGTGTACCTGGATGTGCAGAAGAATGTGGCAATCCCTTGGTGTAATCAGGTGAACGGTGGCAAACCCTGGGTGTGGCAGCAGGTCTCGGGGCCGGCCCACAAGTCCAAGGAGACCCAGGCTTAGCTTCAGAAGGAGTGCTACGAATTTGTACCCTTCTCTCACTGGCACCTTCCTCCCCTGACCTGAACCTGCTGGATTACTTCGTTTCGTCATACGTCGAGAACATCACCAACATGACCTCCACTAACACCAAAGCCAGCCTGATTTCCGCCATCCGCCGAGTATTCGCCAAGCTCCCGCCGGCGCTTGTGGAAAACCATGCTCCTAGTTCTGGATCGTTATTGAGGCGGTGATGGAGGCTGAAGGCAGCTACATTGAATATATGTCAGCTCTACTACATAATAAAGTTATATGAATTGATTTTTTCAATAAACGCTTTAAAATAAAGCTGTAGTGTTGTTTCCTTTAGGCCGAAAATTTTATCGTTTCACCCTTTATATATATATATATATATATATATAAAATTAAAATTTCTGATAATTTTTTAATGAAATAAAGCTTTCGATATATATATATATATATATATATATATATATATATATATATATCACGTCGGGGTCACCACTTGTTGCGGAGTCGATAAGCGCGTCGACTCCGAAAATGAATTTAAGTTTAATGCGTGCGAGTAGTGAAAGCCAAAGACAATGAAGTGAACAAAGGCAAGGTAACAGATACAAAAAAAGTGACGATTTATCGCCAGATTTACAGACGTGTATGGAAAGTCCGTGGCGGTTGTATGTGGTCTTCAGCTAGATGGGTGATGTCGATAGCTGGTATGGTCGAGTCGTAGCTGTACGCCGCTGGACGTTCGTTGAGGGTAGCTGGCGTAGGTCGAGTCGTTGGTTGCAGGTGGACGATCGTTGCGGGCAGCTGAGATCGGTCGAGTCGTTGAATGCAGTTGGACGATCGTAACGAGAAGCTGAGGTCGGTCGAGTCGCTGGTAAATCGATGTCCCGGTTTTGACAGTTCGTTGGGTTAACCAGGGAGCGGGTCGATTTAGTTGCTAGCCTGTACAGCGAGTCGTACGTAGGCTAGTTGTTGCAATGCTATGTCAATCCGTATCAGCGAGTGGTTACGTGGACTGGATGCTGCATTGCTGGAGCGTCATGGTCGGTAGATTGATACCCCGGTTATGATATTTTGTCTTTGGCAGCTCTTACCCATAATACATGCGGATTGTAAGGAAATCATTGTAAAAATCGAAGCATTTGCATTTGCTTTAATTAAAGTTCATAGCGATTATTCCAAAGGAGGTTTCACTCATATTTCTAACGAGTTGTATGGTAAAAAATAAAACATGAAGAATTGCTTTAATTTTATTAAGTGCATGGTAATGCTTTGCAGTTCTTACCTATATCTCTTACGTGTAATATAGAAAGTCATTATAAAAAAAAGTAATATATGTAGAGTGTAACGAGTTTCCACCCGTATTTTTAATTTTTCGAGATATGGACGGAGTCCTCTGTAACGGTGACGTGATGTGACTGCACACGTGGGGTGTTCTGAACCGGACAAACAATATAACGCAGAGTTGTTTTTTTCCTTTTCTTTATATATGTATCATTCATACATTTTTTTCATTTAAAAGAAAGCACAACAGTGACAACAGACAAACAAAGAACGAAACGAATACAACAAAAAATGTACAGAAATGTGGAGGACAAGTCGCTCCCAATAGTATCTGACTTGGTCCTTCCAATAAGACAAAGTATTTTTTTCTTCTTTCACCGGAGTCTCTCCTCTTCGTCTTTATGGATATACAAATTTTACATAAATAGGTTTTCCGCCGAAACTAGCTGCTGATGGACAGCCTCAAAAAAAGGTTCTTTGGAATAGTCTTGATACGGACCTTTATTTAGGTTACGTATATTATTCTTGATAAAAATTTTGACTAACCCTTTTTTTTTTATCTGTCCCTTCTTTTGTAATTTTTTTTCTTTTTTTTCTTATATTCATTAATCTTCTATTAACGAGTTGCAAGGCACCAGTTTTTCCTTTTCTTTTACGTTGAGCCTTAGGTTCTTACCCAACGGAGTTGACTTCTATTTGCTATTTTGGGACTAGGATTTCCCCTTTTACCGGACCCCGAGAAAAGGCGACCTTTCTCTTCCTTGACGAAGCTCGAAACTAACTTTTTGGGTCTCGTTTCTTTTTGGCGGTAAAGCGCCCTCCCTGTCTCGAACCATGGCATGTCTTCTCCTTATCCGGGTCAAGACCTTTGCCCCTTCTCGGCTGCTTCTTTCACTGTTGCTACGGCTCGAAGACTCGCCAATCGCCTTCCCCCATTTACGGTCCACATAGTAGTTCTTGCACTATAATCCTACCGTGGCCGGTGGCCGTAATGCCCCCTTCCATCAAAGAAAAGAAAAATGGGTCTATTTTTCTTTTAAATCTAGCCTCTAGATTTCAAGAGGGATCCATCTTTACCTCCCTGAGTAAACCAGCTCTTGCTGAGCGTTACAAATATAGGCTTGCCTCGATTAGTTAGTCAACTTCTTGGCATCTTGAAAGAGTATCGGCTATAAGATACCAGTTTTGCCACCCCCTATTCTTGTTTCGTGTCGAAGGGGGATTTCCTTGTTGGTAAAAGGGCCATAACTTTCTTGCCCTTGCAAAATTGACTGCCCTTAGACCTCTTGTCATAATTCCTTCGCATTTTCTCTTGAGATTTACTCACATGGTTTTCTACTGTTTTTCTAGCAGATTCCAATCTCTTCTTTTGATTTCCGACATAATTTGCCACAGTTTCTGTTCTAGGGTCTTCCCACTGTCCCTTTAATGTTTTCAGGGATTTCTCAACTCATACCCGTAGACTAATTCGGATGGTCTATAACCCAACGCTTCTTGGACAGAGTCCCTGATAGCGAGGATTATGAACGGTAATTCTTTATCCCAGTCATTCTGTCTCTCAGTACAGTGAGCTCTTAGCATGCTTTTTAAAGTTGCATGAAATCGTTCTAAGGCACTCTGTGGCTGCGGGTGATAGGGGCTTGATATAACATGCTTCGCTCCTAGCTGTCCAATTACTCTCTTAAAAAAAGTTAGACATGAAGTTTGTTCTTCTGTCGGTTTGGATAACCTTAGGGAGTCCTACTTTTACGAAAAAATTTGTCATTGATTCGACCACTTTTTTCGTTGACATGGCTCGCAGAGGGATGGCCTCTGGAAACCTAGAACTTGCGCACATCATTGTCAATAAGTACCGATTTCCCGACTTCGTTTTCGGTAAAGGGCCTATACAGTCCATTATTACTCGCTCGAACGGTCTCTCTTTGATGGTTATGGGTTTGTCCACTTGCTTATATAACTTTCTTAAGCTCTCATCATTTTTTTGAGCTCGCTTCAGTTCTTCACAAGTCTTATTTACCATCGGAATATTTTCTCCCGTTTCGGCCTATTTTTTTCTGCGTAGGATATATGGGTTTGCCTTCTGGCCTTTCTCCTCGCTTTTACAATTTTTGCCTTGTGCGAATTCGATTTTCGCTTCATTTCCGAGTAGGAGGTCTATTTCTTTCATAGGTAGAGTCTTCACTACCCCCACTATTATTTCTCTGCTAATTTTCCCTGTCGTCAATTTCAATTTCCTCAGGGGTACTTTCAGAGCCTTTCCTCCTATTCCTTTAATTGTTGTAAATCCTAGTGGTTGACCTCGCGGTAATTTTCTCTATAGTATTAAGTATTGGGTCGAACCAGTGTCTCTCGATATAGTTACAGGGATGTTATTTCCTTTCCCGTTTTTAATATTTCCCTTTCTTGTGAAGGGTCGATATATCTCATTAGCTAGGGTCGTTGAAACCATTCCCTGTGGCTTAGACTCTCCAGCTTTGTTCGTTTCGGGTCCGCGTCCCAGTTTGCATTTTATTGCTATGTGACCCGCCTGGCCACATCTGAAACATGTGATCTGGTTCCCCTTCTTTGGGGGTGTCACCCGAGTATTCACCATGCTATCTTTCCTTATGATAGGTTCTGGTGGTTTGCTCACTCGACTTTCCATGTTAGGCTTGCTTTTGTTCCTTTTACATGTTATCACGTATTCGTCTGCTAGCATCGCTAGTTCGCTGCCTGAGTTTATCTTCCTTTCATTTAGAAAGATTCTCATTTCCTCTGGCACCCAATTTGATATTTCCTCAATTAAGATGAGTTGCTTCAACTTTTCCACATCCTCTCCTATCATTTTTGCAGCATACCACTTGTTCATTAATCGTTCTTTTTCTTTGACAAATTCCATGAACGACTGGTTCTCGCTTTTTCTTTGGTTTCGGAACTTCTGTCGATATGCCTCCGGCACTAATTCGAAGCTTTGTAATATTGTCTTTTTGACTGTATCGTAGTTTTTACAGTCTTCTGATGACAATGCGGTATATGCTTTTTGTGCCTTTCCCGTGAGGGTGGTCTGTAAGAGCATAGCCCAACTTTCTCGTGGCCAGTTCATGTTCGTTGCCGTTATCTCGAAGTGAGGAAAATATTCGTCTATATTAGCCTCAACAAATTGTTGCACTAGCCTGACTTGTTTCGCCAAGTCAAATCCTTTGCGGTCTGGTTCTTGCCTTATCTCTGTTAGCCTAATTTCCCGTAACGTAATTACTTGCTCCATTTTCGCTTTTTCCAGTTCTAGTCTGGTTTGAAGCTTATATATTGCAAGTTCAATTTGTTCTGCCGTGAGGTTAGTCGATTCGGCTGGTAACCTGTCCAGTATCTCCGCTTCAAATATTTGTTCGTCCACCATGTGCTCTGAGATGATTCTGACTAATCTTCCTTTTCTCATTTCTTTTCTGGTTTCCAGTTCAAGTTTTTCACCTATTTCTAGCAGTGAACTCTTTCTCATTGCTTCTAATTTCCCCAATGCCGGTTCTCTCAGAAAGTCCTCTATTCCGTCCATTCTCGTTTAATTTTATGGACTTTTTTTTGTGGCTAACAAGCCCCCTCTGTGTGATGTGTTCGTTGTCTAGAAGCCTGGAGGATTCTTACACGTTATTTTAGCTTTTTAATTAATTTTTTTTTTTTTAAAGAATAAAAATTTCCCGGACGAGGTCCCATGTAACGAGTTTCCACCCGTATTTTTAATTTTTCGAAATATGGACGCAGTCCTATGTAACGGTGACGTGATGTGACTGCACACGTGGGGTGTTCTGAACCGGACAAACAATATAATGCAGAGTTGTTTTTTTTCCTTTTCTTTTTATATGTATCATTCATACATTTTTTTCATTTAAAAGAAAGCACAATTGTGACAACAGACAAACAAAGAACAAAACGAATACAACAAAAAAAATGTACAGAAATGTGGAGGACAAGTCGCTCCCAATAGTATCTGACTAGGTCCTTCCAATAAGACAAAGTATTTTTTTTCTTCTTTCACCGAAGAACAAGAGTCTCTCCTCTTCGTCTTTATGGATATACAAATTTTACATAAATAGGTTTTCCGCCGAAACTAGCTGCTGATGAACAGCCTCAAAAAATGTTTCTTTGGAATAGTCTTGATACGGACCTTTATTATACGTATATTATTCTTGATAAAAATTTTGACTAACCATTTTTTTTTTATCTTTCTCTTCTTTTGTTAATTTTTTTCTTTTTTTTCTTATATTCATTATTCTCCTATAAACGAGTTGCAAGGCACCAGTTTTTCCTTTTCTTTTACGTTGAGCCTCAGGTTCTTACCCAACGGAGTTGACTTCTATTTGCTATTTTGGGACTAGGATTTCCCCTTTTACCGGACCCCGTGAAAAGGCCACCTTTCTCTTCCTTGGCGAAGCTCGAAACTAACTTTTTGGGTCTCGTTTCTTTTTGGCGGTAAAGCGCCCTCCCTGTCTCGACCCATGGCATGTCTTCTCCTTATTCGGGTCAAGACCTTTGCCCATTCTCGGCTGCTTCTTCCACTGTTGCTACAGCTCGAAGACTCGCCAATCGCCTTCCCCCACTTCTGGTCCACATAGTAGTTCTTGCACTATAATCCTACCGTGGCCGGTGGCCGTAACAAGAGTCACTTTTATTAAAGATAATGGTATTTATTCAAGGTTTTACTTTTTTACATTTTCATGTCTATTCTTTAATGGTCACTGCCTGGTTTTTACCGAGCCTGGCACATTTGAATATGGTTTTAGTTTCAATCGGACATATCTCGAAAATTTCCAGAACTTAGTATACCTTTCGAATAAATATTTCATTTGACTTTTAACACCTGGAAGGTTTGTATTACTCTAACTGTGGAAAAAATGCGTTTCAAGGCTGTTTTCAGGCCAGGCGTTTGTCGAGACGAACTGAATTACCTCTTAAGCTTTAATTAAACAAATTAATGAATGGTATAGATTCTAAAATGGTTGATTTTAGTATAATTGATTCATTCTTCAAACACTATCTTTAATAATCCAAACTCATCCATGGCTTCTAATAAAACTGGAAATCCTTACGACGAATACCCAAAGCATACCAACATGGGATAAACATATTAATTATAAAGCATCTAATAAAATCCCTGGAATTTAAAGTGCTCCCTCTGATCATTCAATGTGTCCCTTTTACTGCATACATCATGGTTTGACCATCTCTGCCCTAAACCTCTTTCATAAATATATCACTTTCATCACGAATTTTAAAAGAACCTACAAGACATGTATTTTCTTTAGAGTCCCGACACAAAACCGTCAGGCATAATTCTCTGCGACGTTTACACGAGCCTCTAAACAATTCTTTTTCAGAAAATGTCAGTATAAGAAGAGCAGCAAGTATCGTTTAGATAATTATTTAGAGAATAAAACTTTTACCAAGACGCATGTTTAGTGTTATGGTTATCGTGGTTGGAGATGAAATCATTAACCCGTGTTGAAATCCTGGACAAGTTTGAATTTCTGTCGCAGTTATGCCACTGAGAATTGCATTAATTCTGTTGTTGGCCCCATCGCTACAATGATGATGTATAACAGACTGGACTCTTGAACTCTAGTTAGACAACCAGTCCAAGAGAAGGAAAATTTCAAAATTCAAACCAGCTTTACTTAGTTTAAAGATTGACCTTGTATCATATCCTGCCACAAGCAGTGGACTTGGTAAATACAAAAACGTTAACTATGAAATGCCTCGTAAGAAAACTTCTAAATATATCCCGTCCTTTAATATGAATAATGCCGCAAAATCATTCGCGCCATTCTAAGCGATTAAGTTTTTGGGTTTTTTTTCTTTCTCTCAACTCGTGGACAATTTAAACTACATACACCTAAAAGTTATGGTTTCCTGGAAATCACCCGGATGTGTACGCGTTGCATGTGACAGGACATGTCTACGCTTAAGTGGCATGAAGCCACAACGGAAGGCATCGATCGAAATCGTGCAATGAGCATCCACATAGAGAGTGAATCGACGCTGACTGATTAGCCTATTTCTAGATTTGGCAGGTGCCGCTTACCGGCTGATTTGGACGGGAAACTAAGCGGTAACAGCTTCTCAAAAGGAGAACCACAGTAAACTCAATTCTCTTTCATACCCTATATCTAATTCGTTCTCTTTTCCTTTTCTTTTCTTTTTTGTGGGGGTGGAGATTGATGGAACCTATTCACTTTTCATTGTGTATTGCTTAATCAGGCAAGTCGACTGCTCACTTTGCATCCCCTGCTAGCAAAAAGGAAATCATTTCAAACGCCTGTCTGCAAACAGTGATATATATATATATATATATATATATATATATATATATATATATATATATATATATATATATATATATATACTAAGAAAGAGAGACAGACACAGAGACAAGAAGGGATATAGAGAGTGTGTTACGCAACGTTCATTAGCGAAAAGATTAAGTACTGATATAGGAATTATAATGAAATTACATAATCCTGTTTTTAGTAAAAAAAAGTTACAACTTTGATTAAATTATTTCCTTTATGATAAATGAACCCAATAAGTTAAAATAATTATAAAATCAAGTTACAGGTTTTAATGTTATAAGCATTTTTCTTTTACATTTTCATTTTCTATTACAATTATTTGACTTTTCATGAGTCCCCCCTCACCAATTTTAACTCACAGCATTTCCTTAAAGTCTGTGAGAATGCAAAGCACATCAAGTCTTCAAGTCGTTAAACATATTCGTGTTATTTTAAATAGTGTTGTGGTCTAAATGCAGTCTGTTCTTCCTCTTCTGTTTCCTTTCCAAACCTTTGGAAACAGTTTCAAGAGTATCAACTACCACTGGTTTATCTTTCTCTTCATGTTCCAAAGCTTTTTCAGCTCTATGGCAAGATGTAGGTGAACGTTTATCTTTTTGCTTTCTTTGATTTTTACTCAGTGATCTGTGGGACCGGAAAAAAAAACAACAAATTGTGAATCTTTCTGCATCCCTACTGGTTATTTTTCACTGGATTTTCCAGTGTTCACAATGTTATAGTCAGGATGGTTTAAGTATTTCTTCTGATCAATTCTTTCCGAATTTCTGGGATGCTTCCAAAATATCGAACTAAGATGAGTATCTCCATGTTCTGTAATGTATTCAGCTCTCTAGGCAGTTACAGTTATTTGTACAGTTTTTGGCCTTCTTTTAGTTTCATTCTATGAACTATTGGAAGGGAAAACATAACTAAATAGCGAGTAATTTTCTTCAGTCTTGTGTCATATAGACATGATGATCCATTTGTATTATGAGTTGCAAAGATTTTTGTGTATTTCATTTTCTGGAACAGATTCTAGTTTGCACATAAATCCTTTACGTATGATCAAATTTAAGAAATCATCAGGGTGTTAACTAAGATTCAAAGACATATGTGTAGGTTTATAGCAATTCAGTGCTCTGCAGTTGACATGTTTTACAGGAGATGGGCATGTAAAGAACTAATTTACCAGGATCTTACAATTAGTGATGTATCTTTAAGCAACTGACTCGCTTGTGATATCAACTCATTTCTAACCCTATTTACATACGGTTTGCTTTATATTCCATAGAGTACTTCATTTAAAAGTTGATGAAAAAAAGTAACTTTTGTCCATGAGACATCAGCTCCAAATATGTCTATATCCAGGATAAAGTCTTATGTTAAATCTTGATCTTATACCAGGCCCTGAAATTGTTTACTCCAAAGTAATCTTGGACAGTCAATTTTTTAGATAGTTGGTCATGTTACTAGAAATAGGATATATTTTTGGATATATATATGATTGACTAATAACTTGATTGGTTTTTACGATATTTCAACTCGTTTAAGTTTATCTTGTGCCTCGAGGTTAGGCGATTGCATTATGTCTGCATCCATAATTACACTTTTCGGAAGACGTTTCTTAAGTCTTTTTGCACATAGATATATATGAAGTATTTCGATTTAATAGTCATGATTAGAAAGCTTCAAGTAACTATTTTTATCTAAAAATAGTCATTTATTGGCATGAAGTTATATGGATAGAAGAAATAAAATCTTTAGTAAACAATTATATTCTCAATAGAAATAATTTAGAGTTATATATATTTACCAATCCCTCCGCTCGGGCAGGATATGACACAAGGTCAGTTTTTAAGCGGAGTTTAACTGGTTTGAATTCTGAGTTTTCCTTCTCCTAGACTAGTTGCCTCACCAAGGCTGAAGAACATAGTCTGTCTTCTATTTACCCATAGCTGGAGGGAGAATAATTGGATTCATACCTTTCCCAAGGATATTAGAGCTATGTGAATTGCAATCAGTTTCGTCTAGGATTTGAACTCGTGTCACCATGTCCATTTCCTACGACGATAACCATTACACCACGAGCACCTCCTATAATTTAGAGTTACAAGTCAACAAGTATTCCTATTACATGAAAATAATTTGTAATATAATTTGGTCAATCGATTGAATTCGAACAAATATAAACACTCTGGATCAGAGTAGAGCTGGGCGTAATGATACTGAAGAGGTTCTGTAACGTTACGTTTCTCAATTAAATGCTTGTAATACTACTATGCTACTAAGACTCTTGTACTATCACGATTCTCGACAAGACCTTGGAGAATTACGCCTTATGTTCCAGTAGGAAAACCTCTAAGTAGTATTGCACCTCTAAGTAGTCGTCGAGAAGAGAGAAACAGAGTATGAAAATTGGGTCCAGCAGTTTACGTTGGCAGAGAGAAATAAACCGTCGTGAGAAGAGAGAGACGGGGTAGACAGAGACTTTGATTTTACTTTTTCGTGTTATGTTGTCGTTCATGAACGTGCTAGCTCGGGTGTTATTTTTTCACATTTTCGTTGCCGGAGAGGGATCGCTTCGCGGAGCTCACTCAAAACGGGTGCCGTAATTTTCAGCTGACTTCACATCATTGCGTCTCTGACCAACCGAACATTTTCCTCTTTTACGACACTTCACATCCACGAATCTTCCGCTTGAGTTTCTTTCAGCAAATCACAACCAATGGCTGATTCGTTACTGATACATTCCTATCTTTAACTTGGGCGCCAACCGCTATACTGACCTGGACTTGGGGAACGTCTAAATCTTACTAGGAAACAATTTACTCTTTAAATAATAATAATGTGGCGTCCCTAATTATTTTATAGTATACACTGTTCAAATCTCTGGAACCGAAGCTTCACCATCAATTGTACTTTAGTGTAATAGTTAGCATACCCCTTTTTTGCTGGTTAAAAGTAAGTATATGTTAAGCCCCGTCAACAGGGCAATTTAGATATGCAGGTTGGTTATAATTAAGTAAACTTAAGACTGGTATCTTCACCTTTTCAAACGTTTCCCAAGTAAATCATTATTTAGATTTCTTAAAAACATGATTTTGCGTGTGTCCGCAGCACTCCATCGATTCTGAAGACAATTGGTTTCCTAAATCGTCTTCATATCTGCAGTTCTACAGCGAAGTTATATCTGTCACTGAGTAAGTTTCTATTTGCGAATTTCTTGAATAGAATGATCTGTTATTTGAGAGATTTTGAATTCTCTGTCTTCAAAACAAGTTCTTTTATCGTCATTTATTGAGTCATCCATATGTTGCAACATTTTTCAAGTTATTTTAGTTTTCTTATAAAAGACGACGTCTGGTTTGTTGTCTTTGTATTTGTATTTTTTCTTGACTTCCCTCGAGTAATGAAGGTTATAAAAGGAAATACCACAAGAGCAAGAATAAGAAAAAATATATCTCGAATAAAATGAACCAAAATAAAATTGCTTCACAAGATGTCCGCCGGCCTCACATCAAAAGCGAATACCTAAAATAGTTTTTTTCGTTCGTTTGGTTGTGAAATCGCTAGGATTGATAATTTCTATTTTTCTAATTAAGATTATATTTCCTTCAACTAAAGGGAGATACCAAAAGGTTCCAAAATATCTTTCTTTTGCTAATAAATTAATTTATGTAAGAGGAGGTGCGAAATATCTGTAGCTTGATTCATTACACACACACACACAAACAAACAAACACCCAACCACACACACACAACCACACACACGCACACAAAAGCACGAAAGTGCGTGAGAGTGCGTATGAGCATCCCTTTGTATACAGTTGTGCAAAGTATGATTGGAAAAATGATCTAGATTTTGGGATATTGTTAGAAGAGAAGTCTAGTTTATTTCGCGCTGTTATTTATGCAGCGCAGTTATATTATACACTTTTTTTTTCATTCCACAAAGTATTTCCTATATTGTGTTTTTAGGATCCTGAAACCACTTGATATGATTATCGCAAGAGAAATAAACTGATTCTCTCATCGCAATCCTAATATAGATATGTATGATTTATCACCGACACTGTTTATAATTATACTAATCTATCTATCTATCTATCATTATCATCTTCTGATGGCACTGTCAGCACGGGGTGTCTTGACTCTCTCTCTCATGCTCGCTCTCGCTCTCTCTCGTTATCTATCTCTATCATACATCGCTCGTGCCAGGTCTTCTAGGTTGCATCCAGTGTCCGTTCAGAGCTGATGTAAATGAATATTTGTTGGTCAGCCATCAATGACACGTCCATGGACAGGAATCAATAAGACAACTTCGATTGTAAATATATCCTTGCTTCACCTTCTTTTAATGGTGCGTGCAATGGGAGGCTGGTTGCTATACAGCGACTGTTCTGTGGGTTGGTGCTTCATAGTTTTGTTCCAAACATTACACAGCTTTCTAAAGTGGTTCTCATCAAGTTTTTTAATCGATGTATTTTCTTAGTGTCCATGTGGTGCATTGATACAAAAGTATGGACACAGCTACAACTTGGAAGAAATTTCGTTTTGTTTTAACGGATAGATCAGGTTTTCTTCTGATCAGTAACCAGTCAATATCATTCCACGCTTTTCATAGGGGTTGATTGGATTCTTGGATTGTTTGTTTAATGGCATATCAACTTTTGTAGGTTATTTAATGCCAATGCTATTCTCCTAGAAGAACAGTAGTGGTACGATTTAACCCATAGCTGATAGGATAAGGGGGGTTCATACCTTTCCCAAGGGTATTTGCCCGAAAGTGAACGTAATAGCGCGACTGCAGTGCGAACTCGCTTACTACGATTCCGCAGTCCATCGCTTGAACCATTACATCCTTAGGGTGGGTTAACCTCACTTTCGATAGATGAGAGGCTGCTGATCAGAATATGAACTATGGCCTATAAATCTGAGAAGCTAATCATTTAAAGTGGAGACTGTTCCTTTTCTTCAAGAACGTATGTGCTCTGTTCAATTTGCATTCGCATAAATGTCAATGCTTCCCATTGATGGCTCCATGCTCTGCAGTGAAGATTCTGTTTGGATAGATGTGTTTGCGAGAAGTGCTAGATCGTCTGCATCGTCTGCATCTGTGAAAGTGTTGCCTGACTCTGGCTTTTTTCAGTGTGAATATTTTTAATTTGATTTGTTCAATGGATATTTGAAGTACGTTGTCTACCCAGAGTATAAACATGTACGGTGCTCGCGTATCTCCTTGGAAAACTTCTGCGATAATATGAAATACCTCTGTGTCTCTGAAAGGTGAGAGAACTATTGTCGTATATTGGACCGCTGGACAAACAAGGGAGGACTTGTTGATATATAAAATTGAATTTGTATTTTTATTATTCGACGACGACGATAGTGTGTAGTAGGAATACAGTCAGAGAGAGTTCGCACATATCTTTCTTCTGTGGCTGGGGCCCTTTTTGTGAAGTAGTATTACAGCCGAAAAACACACACAGGGGAGCTGACAGGTCTGCTTGAGGGACCAGCAGTTCTCTCCCTTCGCTTGAGAAACTAGCGGACCTCTCTCCGCACTGTCACTAGCTAAACTAGTATATTACACTATTGCTTTTAGGTTTTTATAAAGCGTCGTTTCGGCAGTAACGATTTCTTTGGGAAGATCATATGCAAGTAGTAACGGTTCCATCTTTCTCCCGTGTATATAATTGAATGTCAAAGAGAAGTCTATGAACAGTAGAGTTGTATTAGGTTTCTTTGCTCGCATTCATTCGATGATTTGAAGGTTACCAGAATCTGTAAGATTGTGAATCAATATCTTTGAAAGCTAATCCGATTTTTTAAAAGGCTTTCCTCGATTTCAAGTCTGATTCGATTGAGAAGGACATTTTAAACCTTAGAATCCATAGCAATAAGAATTACACCTCAGTAGATTTAAGTTATTCTAAGGTCGCTCTTCATATGGAAGGTAAACATGTAACTAATAATCCAGTCTTTTATTGTCTTTTCTTCATTGACTACATAGCAGTATCGAAGAAGGATGTCGTCAAAATCTTGTCTTCAAAACACCAGAGGCATTTCGTCAAGGCCTGAATCTTTCTTGATAGTATTTGTTTTTCCTTACAAAGAAAATAAGAGGAGTAAAATATAGACTTCCATAGGAGTCACTAATCGGAAGAAATTCTACTGTTCACAGACTTCTCTTTCACATTCAATTATATACACAGGAGAAAGATGGAGCCATTACTACTTGCATATGATCTTCCCAAAGAAATCGTTACTGCCGAAACGACGCTTTATAAAAACCAGAAAGCAATAGTGTAATATACTCTTTTGCTGCTTCATGTGAGAGGTTACAATTTTTTTTTTCTAATTCGTTATTCGAAGCATATGTTTCAGAAGTCTCATGAAGAGTATTGAATGTGTTTCTAACAGTTATCGTATATTTATTTCTTTTATCTCTGTTGTAAGTGAAGTTCAGTCACAATGTTTGCTTTTAACTATTTCTTTTTGATTATTTCTCCATCGACTCAGATGTATATTTTCAAAGACGATTCTGAGATCGGAATATACTCTTTTAAAAGTGTAGTATGCATCGTAATTCACAGTGCTATTAATCCAAATCTAGTTCATGGGTATGTGGGGGTGTCCTCGTGGTGTAATGGTTAAAGCGATTGACTGCAGAATCGTAGTCAGCGAGTTCGTACTCCAGTCGCGCTATTACGTTCACTTTGGGGCAAATACCCTTGGGAAATGTATGAACCCCCATATCCTTCCAACTATGGGTTAAATACTACCACTACTGTTCTTATAAGAGAATGGCTTTGGCATTAGATAACCTACAAAGATTGATATGCCATAAAAAGAAACCAACCAAGTATGTAATCTACTTCTGCTTTAGCGTTATTTGGGTAAGTGTAGGTCTATATTTCCCTCCCAATTTTAAATTTTGTGTTTAGATATGAAAGAATATTCTCAAAAGAAAAAAAAATTTCCTAGATATACATAATTTCGAATTGGCATCTTTTGTAAGCAAAATTATGTTTTCATCAAAACTTATTGTGAGTATTCATGTCTCCACCGATTATTAGAAAGTTGTGAGCAAGTGAAGATAACTCGTATTAGAAGTTTGTAATGTCCAATTCTCTCCTGAAATTTTGGAAAGGTTGAAAGAGACAACTGCTGTGCAGGGGTTGATATTATAAATAGCACGCATAATCGTCGTCGGTGTTCTCTCGATGCCATTTAGAGATTTTACGGCAAGAAGTCTGCAAAGCATCTGTACATGTCGTATGGTAGTA
The DNA here is from genome assembly GCA_963585895.1 of Sepioteuthis lessoniana. Taxonomy (NCBI): domain Eukaryota; kingdom Metazoa; phylum Mollusca; class Cephalopoda; order Myopsida; family Loliginidae; genus Sepioteuthis; species Sepioteuthis lessoniana. Next base: position 140,247,459 of record OY757904.1, read on the forward strand.
TTGACTAAGTGCTTTCACGCAGAAGACCACATTAATATCCAACCATTAACGTTATAAAAGTATTTTAATTCTTATTCATTATGGAATTATCGATATTTTTGCACCCATAGAATGTTGGATTTGGGCTCATTAGCTGAGTTTTTGAACACAGGTAATAAGAAAAACGGACCTTATTTAACTAGAAAAAAAATGTTATCAAGTGGTTTTAGAAACCTAACAGGCAATCGAGTGAAAAAAACAAAACAAAAAAAAAACAAAACAAATAGTTGAATAATTGGATCTTGACAAAGAGTTGAAAAAGGCACTGAAAATTAGGTGGTGTCTGTTTTACCAATAATTGTTAGTTGCTTTGGAACTGTCTCCCAACGCCGGAAAAAGAGACGGGGAACAAAAGATTGTTGGGTTGGCTGAGGCAGTATTAGTTGAGGTCAGACTGGAGCGTTGGGGGGGTGTACGGTGTGATGTCCACATGACGACTGGACGCTGAGCATTAGTATAAGTACAATGATCCCTGCAACTACAATGGAAGCCGTGTGCAGAGTGTTCGCCAATGATCCGGGAGACCTGGCTTCTATCCCAGGTCGCGTCATAACAAAGACTTTAAAAATGGAACTTGATTCCTCCTTGCTTAAAACTCAGCAATATGAGGTACGTATCGAGGGTAAAGTGGAGGGAAAGGAGTTGCGCCCTCCTAATCATGATATATACTTTTGTCGAATAACATCAGATTTTTCACTATTTGAAAATATGCAAATGTGTACATGTATTTACATTAGATTCACTATCGCAGCTTTAATTTTCACTCAGTTGTTATTTTCAAATACAAATTGGTTTTTTTCATTTTTATAATAAAGATAATCAATGTAATCTATACACATTCTTCATCTTAAAAAAAGATGAGTATCGGTTCATTTGCTTTTTCTAACTAAAAACCTTTACATGAAAATATCGACTGACCATTCTTACATTCCAATAAAATTATATCGATAATCTATACAAAAATAGTTAACATCCGAGTATTTTTTGGAATGAATATAATTGTGTCAGATATCATAAAATTAAGATATAATAAATGGAATAATTTCACAGTTGTAAACATTTCATAGCTGTGAAAACTGCTATGTTAACGTCAACTCAACAAAATGCTACATATATTTCTGTGAAGTTAAATCTTTTTCCATTCATGCGGTTTACGTCGTACTTTAAATCAATATCTAAAACAACAAATCTAATGAGGTTCAAATATATATATATATATATATATATATATATATATATATATATATATATATCAGTAAAATCCAGTCACCGCTCAAAGACAGTGGATGTGGATTATTTCCGTATATATATATATATATATATAGAGAGAGAGAGATGTATGTGTGTGTGTGTGTGTGTGTGTGTGTGTGTGTGTGTGTGTGTGTGTGTGTGTGTGTGTATTCTTCAGTCAAGTCAATCCGGCGTCGGGGATAATTCAGCAGGGACAATTAAATTATTCAAACTTCGAATATTTAAATATTCCTGGTAAAGAGCTCAATGTAACTGACATCACAAAGCCACAATGCCTATAAGAAAAAAAAATCCGGTCACTTTCAGATTATAAATTCATTTCCATCCAGCTATGAGTATTGATATGAATCAATAACTCCAAATTTAACTGGACTTCTTCAGATTCTAATGGATATATCCATTAGGATCTGAAGAAGTCCTGTTAAATTTAGAGTTACTGATTCATATCAATACTCATAGCTAGACGGAAATAAATTTACAATCCAAAAGTGACTGGATTTTATTGTTTATATATATATATATATATATATATATATATATATATATATATATATATATATATTACAGACATTTGCAGTGAAATAGTTATCGTCGTAGAAAATTAAATCGACAAAATTATTTCAAATTAATTATGAAGCTCCATGCATTTCATATAATGTATATCTACTAGGGGAAGACACGTATCTAGTAATTCGTCATCCAGCTTTATGTAAGTAGTAGGTCAGACTGGACTCTTAAAACTGTGGCATAACAATTGGTCTAGGAGAAAAAAATATTAATTCAAATATTTCAAAACCTGATTTTAAATTGACTTTGTGTCGCATCCTGCTCATTTGGAGAGATTATCACACACACACACACACACACACACACACACACACACACACACACACACACACACACACACATGTGGTACTATAGCTTCACGACACCTAGTTGGCCGCTGGTCTCGTGATTACCACATGTGTCGACTGGTCTTTCTCTGTTTCTTTCCACGCCCACGTTGCTTTCAGATCCGAGGAAAGAGAACATGGATGTGTTCCAGTCGATGAAGGTAGGAATTCGTGTTGGAGAGAAAAAAAGTTGCCAAGCAAATTTAGAAAAATGACGAAAAAAAGAGCATTTGTTATAAACTGTAACAAACGTATATTTACACACTTGTCTGAATATTTTTCATCAAACACCGCAAACTGGGGGTGAAATTAGTTGACTGGCGGAGTCTTAACAGCAATTAGGCAGTGTCAAAATGGCGAATGCAATGGCAACGGATTTGGTTCTTTAAGCGATGATTTCCTGAACCCACTCGATTTTTCGCTTTGGGTGTCCTCTGTTTATGGGCCCGAATCCCGAATAATCAGTTTCTGATCGGTCAGCCAATGGGGACTGCCGACCAATGGCTATCATCGTAACCCCCCCCCCCGGTTTGCCTCTGATTGGTTTAGACAATCGGCCAATCAGCCACAGTCATCGGGAGGGGCTACAGGGAGCAGTCCTGTGGTTGGTTGACCAATGATTAAGTGATTCAAGGCCTGGTTCCAAACTTGGTGACACCAACCTAAATTGTCCGCCATCTTAAAAATACATTTTTTTGTTTATGTTTTGAAATCCGATGACTCTTTTGACAGCTCTTGCAGGTGTGCGGATGTTTATTTTTTGGGGACAGGTTTATTGGTCAACAAATTCTGATCGGATCTCAACCTTTTTTCTACTTAATCACTTGGTGTTTATTTTATACACGATTCTCAAAAAATACTTGGACACACAAAATGAATTTATTTTTAATAAAATACTTATTATCATGATTTAATTAAATTAATCATCATTCAATAAAATTAACTAATTTCACTTAATTAATTTCGCCAGCCAACTCCTTGACACTTAAATGAAAGTGTCAAAAATACAAACACACAGACACACAGACACACACACACACACACACACATATATATATATATATATATATATATATATATATATATATATATATATAGGCAGCATTTCTTCGTTAATGCAAATTTCATTAAACATAACAAACATTTTATGTCTACATATTTTCTTCTGGATCCGTTCGAATTTCCGTATTACTTTTATCGTATTCGGGGGGAATTGATTCATGTATTGTCCATAGTTGTATGTATCCCTAGTACTTTCTGTCCGACTTTGGGCCATCATTAGGGGAGTATCTATAACAAAAGTAATGTAACTTTTGTTTTATCAAAAAAAAATATTGAAAACATTGGTTCATAAAAACATACTTCCCACTGGTCCTAAAAAGAAAATCAAACTTATTATATATTATAATAAGATTAAAACCTACAACTTTGTCATTAGAAATAATTCCTCTCCCTCGATTGGAGTTTTGCAAAAAAACAACGTTATATATAAATTTAAATGCCCTTTAGGAGATTGTATCTCTGATATTAATAACATATATCTTGATTTAATCTCAACTACCCTGTCGAGGAGGCTTACAATGCACCTTTCTGATACCAGTTAAAAAGCTCAGCATTTAAAAAAACATTCATGCCCAACAACACAACTACGGAAATTTCTCACCGACAACACAACAATATTAGAACATCAAAATAATAAACAAAAACTTCAGATTTTTAGAAACAGGCAACCGACACTTAATAGAATTAATTTTCAAACCAGTGCTAATGTACTTATATGTCTTTAGCTACTGGCACTAATTATAGAATTTCATTTAAAAGCAAACGCCATAATCTTCAACGGCAAAGACGCCCTTACACAGTAGTAATATGCTAAAACAAAAGTTACATCACTTTTGTAATATATCCTCCCCTGATGATGGCCCAAAGTCGGGCAGAAAGTACTAGGGTTACATACAACTATGGACAATACATAAATCTATTCCCCCCGAATACGATAAAAGTAATACGGGAATTCAAACGGATCCAGAAGAAAATATGTAGACATAAAATGTCTATTATGTTTAATGAAATTTGCATATATATATATATATATATATATATATATATATATATATATATATATATAAATATATATATATATATATATATATATAAGTCTTGTGGTGTGTCGACAAGTATGACGGGAAGCTATGAACATTGGGGTAGATCTGAGACCACGACTCTCATCGGATGTTTTCAATAAGATGACCAGAACAATTCTAGAGCTAAATATTAGGTAAAAATTGGGACAAACTCTGAAGACAAATGGTTGAATACTCCATCTACCTCACTAATGCCCAGTTTAGGTCGCATTGGATAATAATTTAAAATCGCAAAAGAATTAAATCAACATCAGAACATGAAATTGTAGACGCATTGTTATTCCTTGTCTCCTAATAGAACCTTGAACAAAACCAAAAGACAACGAAAGAGACCAAAAACTGGGACACGAACGAGATACCAAAATGATGCAAATTGAGTAGACGATGAAGGAACAAAGTATAATCAAGCGAAGTGAAAAAAACAAAAGCGGAAACTGGTTGATTTTCGAGTAAAGACCATATAAGATATATTGACTTTTTATCGTGAGATCCAGTCTTTATTTCCTAAAAAATGCACACAAATATATAAACAAAGTTAGGGGAACATGAAGCCTCTAAGTGCCAAGAATAAAATTTAAACAAAGTTAGGGAAGCATAAAGCTCCAGAATCCAAGAAATATTTATACAAAGTTAGGGGACCATGAAGGCGTTGCTATATTATACAGGTTAAATTCGTATCAGAATATGCAACGTAACAGCGCAGAAGAAATAAAACTCCGGTAGAAAAAATAACAGAAGAAAAGGACACATGGCGTAACGGTTATCGCGTTGGTTCCCTAAGCTTGTAAGAAGACAATCATCTGGAAATTGCAGGTTCAATCCTGACTGCAGGCGAGTAACAATACTGGAATTCTTAACACATGTACCCGGTTATGGCTAACGGAATCAGAACTGGCGACCTCTGTGGGTTGTATAAAGGACGTAGTTCGAAATTCCGTGAAGGTTCCAGAGTTCGACAAACACCTGAAGAAGGCCGCAGGACATATCTGCCGAAACGTTGTGGAAGTAACAATAAAGATGAAGACAATAGTCCTAAAACACTTAATGATAAAAAGAAACAAATAATTTTAAAAAAATACGAGATTCAAAGGAACGACAAAAGAAAATAATCAAAGAAGAGAATAAAAAAAAATAGCTAAAAGAAAGAAAAAAAGAAAGAAAGAATGAAAGAAGATATTCAAAGAAAAAAAAATTGTGAAAAATCCATATAGAAGGGAGAAGAGAAGACCCCCAAAAAGTACCCGCTTATACACACTCATGTTTAAAAAGGACATGTAATGATAAGAAAAGAGAAGCAGAAGAAAAATGTAAGGGTCGAATATAAACTGTGGCTAAGAGACAGTGAGTGAAAAGAAAAATAAACAGAAGTATGGTTAAAAAAAAAGCAGTTGAATTATACGTAGAAAGAAAGTGAGAATTTAACTGATATGCATTCTATTAAAGAAGAAAGAAAATAAACAGAGCTACAAGGACTGATTGCAAGACCCGATTTATAAAAAAAAACAAAAAACAAGAAAAAAAAAAAAGAATGAGATACATGACGAACGCACAGACTCATAGAAATTGAATTTTTTTTTTATTTGTTATCATTCAACTTGCAGTTTATTTTAATTTTACTTGTAGACTTTGGATTGTTACAGTTCTCAAAATCGTGTTTTATTTATTTATTCATTTATTACGGATATAGTGTTTCGGAGAAATCCATAGAAATATTTCTGTATGTGTGAAGTTGTGCGACAAAAATTCCGTTATGAAATTTTTATACGTGTTACCAGAAGTATAAACAGTTTTGTATTATGTGTAAATTATAATTTTTTTTTTTATATACGCAATTTTGAATGTAATTGTAAATTTCAGTTTTTCAAACATGTCTCAGATATAATATTTTTTTTTGTAAGTTATCCATGTTTGAATTTTTTTCTTCGAGCAAAGCTTGTAGGATGAGGAAAATTCCTTGGATGTACGCATTCTTTGATTTCATTCCTTTCATTTTTTCCAAATCCTGGTGAAAAGTTTGGAAATGTTATTTACACCGAGGCTCCATATAGAATCTTATACCTAATTTAGATTTTATAAACGTAGTTTAATTAACAATTTGTTTATATACATACATATATATATATATATATATATATATATATATATTCATAAAGATCTTGCAGAACGTACCGAATTTATATATTTCTTTTAAAGGCGAGGGGATGGTATTAAGAACATTTTATGATTGTAAAAGAACGAACTAAAATCCTAAAAATGTAGACCCTTTCTTTTGGTCACTTCCGTTCAGATAATTGTCAGTGACAGTCGATTTTTGACTAGAGGAAGTTAGCATGGGATTGGAACCAAAAGAATATCCAGGAGGTTGTGAAGAAAAAACATATTGAATAAGAAATAAGCTGAAATCCAGCAGAGTCGGTACGGGTAATGGTGTTTTATTCTGATGGCCCGAGAATGTAATAAACGCAATAGAGTATATATATATATATATATATATATATATATATATATATATATATATATATATATATATATATATTGTAAAGTCGGAGAATATAGTCAAGTTTACTGCTGCGTCGAAAGTTAATTAGAATTTTAAGTTATCCTATGTTTTGACGTCACAGAATTATGGGAGGTTTTTTTGTTTTTATTAAATCTGTGTTGTGAGAGGAATTTGACAAATTCCGTTTAGATGGTTCATGAACGGATGAGAATCATTATAATAAAAGCGCTGAGAAAATTGGAGTCCATACAGAAAGAAATAAAGTGAAATGGTAGGAAAACTGCCGCGTCAAAGTTGAGTTTAATTTAACGGCAGTTCAATTAGGTAAATTTTTTCGAGTGAATGTTTGCAATTTTTTTTTTTTTCGAGTGACTTGTTCTTCGAGGGCAAAGGTGAGGAAGCTGTATGTTCAGATAACGATTGGTAAAGAGCTGTCATTGTGTGTGTGTTGGCATGAAAGCGAAAGAGAAACAGCTACGTGGAATAGGCTTAAAAACTATAGAAAAAATACAAAGTAAAAAAAAAAGAAAGCTTCATTGGATAAACTCTTTCGGTGCAGATGGTGACATGAACGAGACACCTGAGAGATACAAGACGACAAGATGATACAAGAAAGAAGTGAGATCAAGTTAATCTAAGTAAAGTGATGGATGCTGGCCGTGATCGTTGAGGAAGGGTTCTGAAACCTGAATTCGTATACAAGATAATCTTTTGTGTCAAGCATGATTTCTGATAAAAACCCGATTATCTTATGTCAGTACGCCCCAGAAGTATCTCAACATAACAGCAGATGTTGCTGTTTTTTTTTACGTCACATTGTAAAAGTGTTAGAATAAAATGCTGAAAAAGCAGGTAATTTTTTGTTGTAATCATAACTGTCCGTGTAGATGTGTCGACTACCTACGCATTGATCCATGGATGTAAGATTTAAAGTAACTGACGTTTTATCGACACCAAATTACACACACACACACACACACACACACACACACACACACACCTATATATATATATATAGAGAGAGAGAGAGAGAGTATATTATATCATCAAGGAAGAGCTAGTGTAAAAGAAAGTGTTATAGATTGAAACAGTCACAAAGAGAGAAAAAACAAACCCCGACAGACTCAGTGATAGAAGCAGGTGCATTAGAGAAAATACGGCGAAAAAATACAGACACACAGACGGAGAGACAGACAAGGACAAAATAATAAGGGATAGATTTATAGAGAGAAAAACAGAGACACAAAGAGAGAATTACGTGTGTGCACATGAATGAGGGCGGTACGCGCGTAATAGAAAGAGAACATCAGACAACCGACCGACAGAGACAGCGAAACGGTGAAATATAGATAAATACAAACAAGTTGAGACACACACTGAGGTATGAAATATAAAAGATTTAAAGAAGAAAAAAAATTAAATAACTTTTATATCTGTATTTCATTCTCCATTTATATATATAAAAAAAATCTAATCTAAATATATACCGTAAAAGTAACGAGTAAATAATAAGTGATTGGGTTTCACAAAAAAATAATACTTGGCCATTTTTTATTATTACGATTAATTATAATTTATGAGCTAGATGAAGAAGGGTTTTAGTATTCATTGTGGTGATTGTCGGTGAATAGCAGTTATTTGTTGGGAAATTCTGAGTTTTGTACGTAACTATTTTTTCTCCTTAGCCCATTACTTGCGGTCTTCATTTTATTAGTGTAAGAGAATCAAGGACGAAAGGAAAAGACAAGGATAACTTTAAAAACAAACATTATTTGGGAATTTAAGACCATGTAATATTTAATGATAACCGAGCTAGTTTCATTTGGAGATATTTCAATTTTTTTTGCTGAAAGCTGAAAGCTTCAGTTGTAAAATTAGTGAGAAAAAAAAAAATCATCAATATCAATTATTACTTGTGAAAAGATGTTTAAATTTCCATAAGATAAGAGCCTCGGGGATAGTGATCACGGCGCCCCCACCAATAACCGGGAGAAAAATCTCGTCCAGTAGAAGTGATATCAGTTTACTGAGGGAGAATTTTTATTTGGTGCCAAGAAGCCAATCTTTTAAAGCATTCGCCGATTTCGATTCCAGTCAGAGATTTCCGAAGGACTCTTTCTTTTATTTCTTTTTAACAAATTTGTGACAACACACACACACACACACACACACACACACACACACACGCACATATATATATATATATATATATATATATATATATATATATATATATATGCTTTCATTATTAGCAATATAAAGTTAAAACCTCCATTGATTGAAAGTGAATTTGTGATTCGCGTTCATGAGTATTTTGGGAAAATAATGAAAAATTGATTTTTTATAGTTATATTAAACAATTAAAATATCTTTGCTCTTTCACATTTAATTGATTTGTTTGTTGGTTGGGTTTTATGGCATATCAAAATTTGGAGGTTATTTAACGCCAAATCGATTTCATACAAGTAGTCAGTTCTATTTCAAAGAATACAGTCTTGCATGCGTAGAGTTTAATTGTCAAAAATAGATTTTTCTACATACAGTTAAATGTCAAAACAGTTCTATATTAAACAATTCAGTTTAGCATAAGGACAGTTTCAGTGTTAAAAACAGTTCTATTTCAAGCAGTTCAGTTTAGCACATGTACACAGTTTAATTGTCAAAAACATTTCTATTTCAAGCTTTTCAGTTTATTCAAACAGTTCTGATTCAAACAATTCAGTATAACTTAAGTACACAGATTAGTTCTATCGAACCATCTCGGGTGCTAACATTCCAGGCCCTTGTGAACCAGCGAGAATTAGCAATAAAGAGGTGCTCCGCATTCCCCAATCCTTCAGCATCCATGGGACCTTACCATCAGTTTGTTTAGTGTCATATCCGGGAAACCCATTGGGAGTGGGTCTTAGTCCTCTGCAGAGAAGCTGTCGGTGTATTCTACAGCCCCAGCCGACCAAGCAAAATTTAATTGAAGTAAATAGCAGGGGATTATAATATTGCGTATACTGAGACGAGTTATAAGATTCTTTTTGAATGGAAAAAAAATTGCAAAGATTTAAAAGTTTTCGGATATAAAATGGTGTAAAGAATAAAACCCAAAACAAAACAAATAAATAAAGATCATACAATGAGCGTAGATATGAAAATAGGTTATGCTTAGAAATTTTTTTTTTTTTTTTACAGATAAATGAACTGTATATATCATTCAATAAGTAGTAAGACCTAGAGAAACAGTATCACTTTTTGATAGGATCTTGCTGAGTAATTATCCTAATAATTAATTTGTAAATTGTAGCTCAGAATTTACCATCTTTGTTTACTCAATTACTCATATTTGAATAGTTGATTTTCGATTGATAGCTTTCGATAAGCGTCTGTATTTACCACACACACACACACACACACACACACACACACATCTATATATATATATATATATATATATATATATATATATATATATATATATATATATATATATATATTTGTGTGTGTTTGTATGGGTGTATGCTGTACCTATCTGCTTATTGGAACCTACCAATCAAGATCCAGTTATTGAATATATATATATATATATATATATATATATATATATATATATAAGTATGTGTGTATGTGTTCGAATGAGTGTGTGGTATACAATATCCAGTAAATGAAATATATATATATATATATATATATATATATATATATATATATATATATATATATATATATTACAATTACAGAATCTTCGCTGGTAGGTTCCGATAAGTAGATAGGTATGCCCCATACCCATACAATCATATATATATATATATATATATATATATATATATGTGTGTGTGTGTGTGTGTGTGTGTGTGTGTGTGTGTGTGTGTGTGTGTGAATTGTACACGACTTCGGTTTTCTTTGGTAATTATAGTTTGTTTCTACATGCAACAATTAACAAAGCCGTTCGTTTTCTTTTGCGTATTTTGAAATCTTTATTATATTATTCTATACGATGAATGAAAATGCGTCCAGTCGAATAAGAATCATATTTAACTGGAATATTATTTGATAAAATGAATGTATTCGTAATTGACTAAGTTATTGATATGCCTTTTCATTTTTGTTTGCATATCCCCAGTAATATTTGATTTGAAAGGAATCCGAAAGCGTCTCAGTAACTTGATCGACACCAACTGCTTAAATGTCTATAAAAAGGCGTTTTATACACGTATAACCAATTGAATGTGGCTGTTCTAATAGACTTTATTTGAACATTATTGAACTATTCTCTATTTCATTTTGATTTGGGTAGCTGCCATTTTAATATATATGCAAAACACAGTTACAGTTCAATATTTTTTTCTAAAAGCACTTAATCTTTATCAATCAACAGCAAAAAAAACATTAGACAATCCTACGATTTTGCCATATAAAAACACCGACTTAGCCGATTATCAAATCACGATCCACTTTATAATTAATCTATTTCTATTTAACGGTAAATTCTGCCTTGGTTAAGAATACATCTAAGTATAATCAGCGACAAATCACAAAAATATCAGAGAAATCATTTATAATGGCACAGTTTTCAACAAATTAAAAGACATTTGGCTGATGAATGCTTAAATCGAAGCATTATAAAAAGACAAGGTAAATTAACTTTTTAATAGTTTGATCTTTATGCTTGCCATACATTCAAACTCTCAAGATGTTCATATACGATTCATACTTTTTTTTTTTACTTGCTTACTTTCGGACAATCTCCACGCTGTTATGTAAATGCTCCAGTGTCAAATCTTTCGCATTATATATTTGTTTTTAACATTTACTAATGACTATATGATAATGTTAAAATAGAATTGATAAACTATTTCAAAAGTCAACTTTTACTTGATAAAAATATGAATTAGATAACAGATGATGGAACAATATAATTATATAAGAAATCATTTGGCTTTTACTCTATATAATCTCTATTTTACGCCAGGAAGTTTGAGAATTGTGGACGTATTCCGTTAATGTTTTATTTTTTCAGTGGATATGTTTGTTAAAATTCTTTACGAGCAATTATAAATGATTTTCATACATTTTCATGCTTTCGTAAAATTCCCAATAATAAATGATTTTCAAAAGGTATATATTTGACACATTAATTCAGTATATTTTCAAACCAAAATTGATTTTTTTCTTGGTAACCCAATTTCAATGTTGTAGAGTCAAGTAATAATTGTTAACTTATAATATACGTAATGATTATTTCATGGTCCGCAATAGATAATTAAGTCCTTCTATATTTGCTACATAAGAACATTTACTTCCTATAAGAATAGTACCGGTAGTTATTTAGTTGTAATCTATCTATCTATCTATCTATCTATCCGTTTATCATTCGCAACTGTTTAATTAGCGATATACATACATACACACATACGTTCTTACACACACACACACACACACACACACACACACACACACACACACACACACACACACACGTATATATATATATATATGTATACATATATATATCTTTAAGAAAAACAAAAGCCGGTCAAATTAGGATTATATATTTATTTCCATCCTGTTATGGGTATTGATATGAACAAATAACACCAAAAATAACAGAACGTCTTCAGATCAAATGGATAAAATAATTCAGAATAGATAGAGGAAGGACTGGTGGGAGGGGTAGAAGAGGGGTGAAGAGTTTTCTCCCCATTTCGCCCACTTCCTCTTTTTAGGTTTTATTACCGGTTGGAATTATAGTAAATTTTTTTTTTTAATTTTTAAATTCTAAATACATTTCAACTTGAAACTCCAGATTTAATAATAATTTAGGGAAGTACAACATTCCTTAATAGTCTTACGTGAGGATATAGTAACACTGATCTTAGATTAGATTCACAATTTAAAATTAAAATTTAAAATTCTAAATTCATAATCGTGACTATTAATTCAGTTACCCTTCCATTGAAAAGTATGTACACATCACATGGTATATTCTCATCTTTTTATTTTATTTTATTTTATTCATTTCTCCTCAAATCTCAAATTAATCATACGTTTTGGTTAATTAAACATTATCTGTGATACTTTATCTACAGTTTAAAATTATTCCTTTGTTTACACCTAGATATTAATTCCCATCGCTGATTTAATAATTTTTCAGGGTCTGGGTATATCATTATTTGTATTTTTTCTTACATCTACTATCAAAGCATTTTGGAGTATTCGACTTTTTCCTTATGGACCATTGAATCTCAGGGGTCAAACCTTTATTTTTAAAACTACAAAAATGTTTAGAAAGGGCTGTTTGTTTTTTTTTAGATTTTCATGGGAGAAAGAAAATGTAGGATTAGCGTATCTAGATTTCCATTTCGTTGAGAAAATTCCTATGTAAGTTTTTCAATCCTTAACATTTTCTTTTGGGCAAATCATTCATTGGTATACTACCGTATCGAATCCATTAATGGGAGAATTTATTCGAGTTTTACAATTACATTTGCGTTGTTTACTATTATTATTATTATCATTGTTGTTGTTATTTACTCCTTTAGAGTTTTTCACATCATTGTGAGTTAATGGTTTTTCACAGGAGTTTGAGTGACAGCAAGTCTCCTCAAGTCTCCAGGACTCGTCTCAGGATTCTGGCCGTTCTTAGCAATGCCGTCGTCCACCAACTTCCGACTCTTCCAGGCCTTTTAATAATCCTTTACTTATTATGCCTAACGCTCCAATCACAATTGACAAAATCGTTACTTTCGTGTTCCACAGGCTTTTTAATTCTCTAGCAAGGTCGAGGTACTTATCTTTCTTTTCACTTTCCTTCAGATTTATTCTGTGGTCCGATCATTATTATTATTATTATTATTATTATTATTGTTGTTGTTATTATTATTCCTCTAGAGTTTTTCACATCAGTGTTAGCTGATGGTTTTTCACTGGAGTTTGAGTGACAGCAAGTCTCCTCAAGTCTCCAGGACTCGTGTCAGTATTCTGGCCGTCCTCAGCAATGCGGTCGTTTGGATAGTCTCTACCCGTCCGCCAACTTCCAAGTCCTCCAGGCCCTTAAATAATCCTTTAGTTACTGTGCCTAACGCACCAATCACAATTGGCACTATCATATTTACCCAACCCCTCCTCTCGGGCAGGATATGACACAAGGTCAATTTTTAAGCGTAGTTTAACAGGTTTGAATTCAGAGTATTCCTTCTCCTAGACTAGTTGCCTCACCAAGGCTGAAGAACCTAGTCTGCCCTACTATTTATCCATAGCTGGAGGGGAAATAATTGGATTCATACCTTTCCCAAGGGTATTAGTGCTATGTGAAATGCAATCAGTCTAGTCCAGGATTTGAACTCATGTCGTCGTGTCCATTTCCTACGACGATAACCATTACACCACAGGCACCTAATTACAATTGGCACTATCGTTACTTTCATGTTTCACAGTTTGTTCAATTCTCTAGCAAGGTCGAGGTACTTATCCTTCTTTTCACTTTCCTTCAGATTTATTCTGTGGTCTGCCGGGACAGCAAAGTCAACAATTTTGCAGATTCTCTTTCTTTTGTTGATTATTATGAGGTTTGGTCTTCTGGCCGGGATTAGGTGATCCATTTGTATGTTTACGTCCCATAGGTATTTATGCGAGTCATTTTCTAGGACAGGTGCTCGGTTGTGCATATACCATTTGTTTGCATGGAGGAACTAAAATTTCCTGCACATCCCAGTCGTGTCTCGCCTTGTACTCCTTCTGTGCTAATTTGCTGCATTCGCTTATTATGTGATTGATCGTTTCGTCTCAGTCTCGCTTTGATATGATTTGTTCTTATGGTAATGTCCTGTGCTGCTATTAGGAGGGATTCCGTTTCTCTCTTAAGGTATCCTTTTCTTAGCCAAGTCCAGCTTTTCTGGTGTGAGATGTTTATTAGACGCTTAAAGCGGCCATAGAGTTGTTTTCCTTCCCATTTTTGTTTCTTAGTTGTTGCCATTCTTTCGTTTATCTTGTTGTCCGTATCGACTCTGATGGTGGTAATTAGTCCTCGTTCGTGTTTTTCTATGTAGTCTTCGAGCCGTTGTATGGATGCGTAAACGGTGTCTTCGATGCTGGCAAGTCCTCTTCCTCCCTCTTTTCTAGATACATATAGTCTGTCAGTATTTATTCCTTTGATTAGGTTTCTGCTGGAGAGTTTTGTCTCGAGTAGTTTTCGCGTTCTTTTCGGATCATGTCTTTCATTTGCACTTGTTTGATGGTGTCAGCCTCCAAGATGTCCAAGCATTTGTAGGTTTCATTTTCTTCAAGCGTCCTAATTCTGTCGTGATTTGGTAGTTCCATTCCGTCGGTGATATGTCGTTTGCCACTTTTCATGACGAGCATGGCATATTTTTCTATGCCAAAATCCATTCCTATGTCCTGACTGTATATTCAAACTGCTTGTATGAGAGTTTCCAGTTCTTTTCCATTTTTTGCAAATAATCTAATGTCATCTATGTACATTAGGTGGTTGATCTTCTCTTGCGATCGGCTGAGTTTGTATCCGGCAGTGCATTTTCTGAGTATGTTTTTCAGTGGCATCATGGCTCTTATGAATAGTAAGGACGATACTGTATCTCATTGCAAGATGCCTCCTTGGATCTTTGTTTCAGCTATGCTTCTTCCTCCTGCTGTCAGTTCTGCTCTGCAGATCTTCATGGTCAGTTCGATGCAGTTTATGACTTCATTTGATATTTTGTATATTTTGAGACAGTGTAATATCCAGCTTTGTGGGAGCATATCATATGCCTTCTTGTTGTCAATCCAGGCATTAGCTAGATTTTTCCATCTTGTCTTGCTCTCATTTAGGATGTGTTGATCTATGAAGAGTAATTCTGCTGTACCTCTGGATCCTTTGCGGCATCCTTTCTGTTCGTCAGTGAACAATCAGCGGCTTGTTAGCGAATAGTAGATTTTTTCCTTATTTGTGCTGATATTATTTTCCACATCATTGGTAGGCTGGTTATGGGTCTGTAATTGTTTGGGGCAGTTACTTTACTAGGGTCCTTTTGGATTAATGTTGTCTTTCCTTTGGTCATCCATTCAGGTACGTGAGTGTCTTGTAAGCATCTGTTAATCTCTAGTGCTAGGGTTACGTGAATGGAGGTTAATTTCTTGAACCAGAAGCCATGTATTCCATCATGGCCTGGCGCTTTCCAGTTTGATATTCTTTCTAGTGTTGTTTTGAGTTCCCATATTTTAGCCCAAAATCGCTCGGTTTCTTTTGCATCCGGTTGTTGATATGTTTTCGTGTCACTCCCTCCCAATTGTTGACAGAATTTTCTTTCGTTGTTTTGGAATGTCCTACTTTGTCTGTACTGTTTTACCCTTTGTCGATATCTCTTTAATCTTTCTTCTTTGGCCAGTACTTTCTGGTTTAATTCCTCAAGTTGTACTGTTATTTTTACCCATGTTGCCTGTTCCTTCTTCCCCCCGCTTATTTCAGCGCCTCTCTTCATCATTCAGGCTTGTTTACGTATTTTTTTTTATTTGCGATTCCAGTCTAATTTCCCATCCCGTTTTTTGCTGTTTCTTCGTGCTTTTTGAGGGGATCCCAATATTCTCACAAACTAATTTCGCTCCTGCATATATCAATTCATTTAACTCAGTAATATTATTCGTTTGTATGTAAGGTAGCATGTGATTTATATTATTCGTTTCTATTTTAAGTGTTTTCCATTCTATGTTTCTAAATGAAGGTAGAATAGTTTTTCACTATTCATGATTCTCTTTACATTTTCTAGATTTACCTTTTGTTCTTGCGATAGTGTTTCTTCCTGGTTCTTTGATAGTGTATCGTTTGGGAGTGTGGTGTTTTCATTTGCCGAGATTTGCTGTTCTTTTTCGTTGGGTTGTTTTTGTTTGACACCTCTTGGTGTGTCTGGCACTGTGTTTTGTTCCAGTGTTTTTTGATTGATTTCTAGTAATTCTAGGTCAGAAAACCAACCCTTCTTCGTTATTGTCCTAACGTGATCCGCTAACCTTTGGCTTGTTGTCTGAAATGTTGAACATTCTTGCCAGATCTCAAACATCCTTTTCCTGTACCCTTTTTTTAGGGGTTGCTCCTGAAATAGCATTCTAGCACAAGTTTATACTCTTCCCTAGTCCATATTCTACATTTTGGTCTCTGTTCGTTGTAGTTTGTTACGTTGTTGTTCATGTATCTGAAAAAAGAGCTGCTAACATTCATAGGATGACGTTCGGGTCCCCCATGTTGGCTATCAGGAGAGCGCCTGCCGATCATGACACCCAGGCCTGTTGCCTGGGTCCCACGTTGTGTAATATTGTGATTTGACATTTTTTATCATGGGTCGTATAATGTGGCTATACGTGGCCCAGGGGTTGTTTATGATCTGCGCACCTGACACAGATGTGACCACAAACAATGAGAGACTGTTCATAAGCAGCGGGTCGCACAAAAATAAATAATAAATAAATAAAATTAAAAAGAAATAAAAAATAAAATGATAAATAAATAAATAAATAAAGTAAAAAAAAAATTAATGATAAAGTAAATAAATAAAGAAAAAGGAAAATTCTAGGAGAAAATCAGGACCTATGTTTTAACTTGGTTAAAGTCCAGTGATATACTTTTTTTTCTTTTTTTTTTTTTTTTTTTGGCTACCAACTAGATTGGACTGCCTGAAGGACTATTTCCAGGTTAATGCGAATATCTCTTATACATTTAAATGCTGTGGTGATAATGTTCAATTGATATTTCTGAAGTTTTTACGGAAAAATACGGGAATACAAAACCTATGGATTGGAAAGGTCGTCAATATGGAGGGGGAAAAGTAAATTCAAACAACTCTTAAATTGGCTCGTGATAGTTGCAGCTGGTAAAAAAATTTAGTCGATTAGAAATAAATCAAGATTCTTAGATAAAAATATAACAAAAATTCCCTAACAGATTTTACAAATCATAGAAAATCCAGTGTTATTTTTTAAAAAAATTGCACTAACCTCTACCCAACGAGCATTTCCTCACAATTGTTTAGTTTTTCTATATATCCAGATATTTATGAAACTTTTATATCTTTCCTAACATTTATAATGCCACCTGATTCTAGATTATTCAATTCCATAAATTTCTTTGGCGTTTGGTTAGGACGATTTTTTTTTGTTTTGTTTTTTTGTCGAGCTGTGGGGGGGGATTAATTTGAGATAAGTGGGAGTGTTTGGACTGTTCGGCCCAAGATTCTGTAGTAATTTATGCTAATTTGGTCGTGAAATTCCTTAATTATCTCTTTATTATGATTATTGATGATTTGAAAAATATTTTTCGTAAAGGAGTAACTAATTTTCAACGTTTTTCTGTTAAATATATTATTAGTATATTATTATGTTTAAAGTGCTTTTCTATCAATATCGAAAAATATCTTCCTACATTTATACTCGCTAGTCAACAAAAAGGGGCGGGCTTAAACAATATAATTTTTCTTTTTCTATTTTTTTTACTGTACATCTTATTTTCTTTATTAATATCATCTTGATTGGTAAACTCTTCCCTAAAACCGCTATTTTAAGGATATCCATATATATCTTACTACTCTCTTGGAATATTTTCGGATGAATTCCTCATTCTCAATTTTACTGCTTTGGGGACTTGTTTAATTATGGTCTCCGGGTGATTCAAGTTTACATTAATAGATGGTCAGTTTTTAGAAACTATATATATGAGTTATTCGATAAGTTTCGTGTCATATCCAGGAAATTAACTATATTATTATTTGAAGAAATTTATATTTTGAATACAAAAATCTTAAATGCCCTTATAACCTTCTTTTGTATGCGTGAGCTATTTGGGCCATTCCTATTTGGGATATATATTATCCAATCATCATATATTAAACCCATCTGTTCCGGGCAAACAATCCTAATAAGTATATCTAATATATATAGACCCACAAGGTCGGCTATTTTTGAATATATATATATATATATATATATATATATATATATATATATATATATATATATATAACACCACTAAATGAGTACCGCTACTATTTCTATCTATCTATCTATCTATCTATCTATCTATCTATCTGTCTGTCTATCTACGTAGTGTATTCAATAAGTTTCCAGACTTTTTTCGTACAAGCATTTAAATTTGTTGTAGACATTTAAAAATTTAGTATTTAATTGCTATACATGTTATGAGATGACTGACCAATTTTTATGATTTCAGGTTAAAATGAACAGCTACAGAAGGAATTGGAATACACCCTACTTAAGCCCGAGTGTCACAGCTGGTGAATTCCAAAAATGCAATCTGACATTTTAGAAGAACGGTATGCAATAAAATTCAGTTTGAAACATGGAAAAATGCCACAGAAACGTATGGAATGCTTCAAACTGCTTTTGGAGCATCTTGCATGAATAGAGCATCAGTTTTTGAGTGGCATAAGAGATTCAAGGAAGGCAGGGAATCTGTGAGGGATGATGAGAGATGTGGGAGGAGTAAGGAAGTCAATATACCAGGGTTGGTTGGCCAAAGGGTTAGTGTTAGGGTTACTATGTTGAGGTTTTAAGTGAGTTCAGGAAGAGATTCCGTCGGAAGAGGCCAGCACTCTTCAAATCGGGCCCGTAGCATTTCCACCAGAACAATGCACCAGTCAACGACTCCATCCTTGTCACAGACTATTTGACCAAGATGGTCATCAAGACAGTTCCTCAGCGTCCCTATAGTCCCGACCTTGCTCCCTGAGACTTTTGGTTATTCCCTAAGCTCAGAGGCTGTCGTTATGAGACAATTGAGGCGATGAAAAAGGCTGTGACGAAGTTCATTGACGCGCTCACACAAGAGGACTTCCATGGGGCATTCCATAAGTTTTTGGAACTGTTCAACAAGTGTATTGCAGCCGGAGGAGATTACTTCGAAGGGGACTAGAGTTTCAAGCGTGTACTATCAATAAAAGTGCCCATACGAAAACTGTCTGGAAACTTATATAATGATCCTCATGTCTATCTCTCTAAAGCTAATACATAATGCGTTATAATTGCCAAGCTGACATATCATTCCCTAATGGAGGGGTTGTAAGCTACTTAGTCTAACATAAATTTTGGAAGGTTTCGATCCCAGCTTGAAGCGTCCTGAGTGTTTAGCGACACTGAAGAGTTGTGATACAACGAAACAGTCTGTGCATATATATATATATATATATATGTGTGTGTGTGTGTGTGTGTGTGAGTGTTAGTGTTAGATTTTAATGGATGATAAAAATTTTTTTGATTATGTCGTTCAGTGTTTTGACGTCATATCATCTATTACATAATTTTATAGTTTTAAGGGTATATTTCTATATAATAATCACGTTTTGATTGCAAGAATATTTCACGTAACTAATAAAATCCTTATTAAACAATCTTATTTCCAAGTACCAATTCTCAATACAGAAAATTTACATTTACATAGCATCAAATATTCCTAACAAATACTAATTACATCAATTTTACCCATATTTGGATCGGTAACTGGTCGAAAAAATCCTAGGTTTTTTAGCAATTTGGGTGTACACTACAGCCAGGTCAACAGAACTGGAAGCACGTCATCATACGGAGGTTAGTGTCATACTCAGGATATCACCCTTTTGTTGGGAGAGTAACTCGATGCAGGAGATACACTCAGCTTATTCTAATCACCGCTGACAGAGCCGTTCTAAATCTGATCCTAAGAGATCATTAAAAAAAACATAAATGAGCATTATGTCTATTCTTTTCCCCGCCGAAATAGCTTAACATATACATCTTGCTTGTCATATTATGCTAAGCTCAGGTATCAATTAGTCTAATGTTTACACGGTCGACTTGTACAACCAGTACTCTTCTTACATTTTCAATTGCAGTCAAACGAAGGTATATCAGGTACAAATACTGTTTAAAAAAAGCCATCAGGTACTGTTTCAAATATTCTATTATTTTTCCTCTGCCAAATATTACGCCTACGCGCACTCAATTAAATAATATTTTCTTTGCAACCTTATCGAGATACTACAAAGCCTTACATTATCTATATAAAGCCACATTCGTAAGCATTTCAGAGTACTCAAACAATTATGTCATCGGTATTATCAGTATCAGAGCAGACTACATTTTCCTATCTTAATGGATATTGAAATTCATCGAGTGCATTAACCAAAATAACTGATTGATAGAAAAACGAATTATTTGTCTGCAAGGTGATTATTGAATATGGATATAAAGATGTTTTGAATATTTCAATATTGTAAAATCCTTTTCTTAGGTGCCAAATTCCTCATATATATATATATATATATATATATATATATATATATATATATATATATATATATATATATATGAATAAATGGTTATACATAGCTTTTTCAATAAATAATATCATTTATCTAGAAGTAATTTCTAACTCTCTCTCTCTCTCTCTCTCTCTCTCTCTCTCTCTCTCTCTCTCTCTCTCTCTCGCCTACTACTTATGCCCTGAAACACATACATTACTCATTCAATCCCACACACACACACGCACACACCACACTATTCTCTTTTTCTTTCTAAATCTCTCTCTAAAACTCTCTCTCTCTCTCTCTCTCTCTCTATATATATATCTATCTATCTCGTTCACTCGCTCTCTCTCTCTCTCTCTCTCACACACACACACGCGCATATATATATATATATATATATATATATATATATATATATATATATATATGTCCTTAGTCGTATAAATTATTTGCGTGTCATGGAGTCATTGTATTTTGATCGTGACATTTCACAGTTCAAACAAGAGATTTGTAAATACTAAAAGATCAATTAAATTGTTGCAGATGGCGATCTTTTTGAAAATAAATACCTTTTGATAGAAATGTTTTTTCTTCCGTAGACTGCCGATTTATTGAAGTACTCACATTATATATATATATATGGAGAGAATGGAAGAAAAAGCAGAGAGAGAGAGAGGGAGATATATATATATATATATATATATATATATATATATATATATATATATATATATATATATATATATATATATATGTGTGTGTGTGTGTGTAGAGAGAGAGAGAACGATCTTAACACAGATATAAAAGCATTTTACCTAAAAATACCAAAAGGATGTCAGAAATGGAAAGAGTATGTTGTACATAAAAGCATGATATATAAAATGGAATCATTTTTAATTAAATATATAAAATGAAGACTATTCGACTATATACGTAATAAAGTGATTTTCTATAATATCCGATGTAAGACTTAATTTGCAAAACATTAAAAGATTTTTTTTTCTTTTTTTTTATTGTCCTTTTATGAAACTTAACAATTGCAATTGGATATAAATATCTCGTTTTCTTCTATACATTTTTTGTGTCTCGACATTTCGTTACTTTCCATTTCTATGCGTTACTTAAGTTGGAAATTCCCTACAACTTAACTCGAAAGTTTTTGACACTCCCAAGTATAAATAATCGAAATCGCTGTTTCATTTATAATGAAGTAAAAAACATGTTTTTAATATCTAAGAAGCATTTGTACTAGAATGTGTGGTTTTCCGGATATTTTTATAGTTTTATGCTTTCATTTTATTACATCCCGATAATTTTTCAGTTTCTGTCATCAAGTCTGTCTGACGTAGCAATCTTAGCTACCTAAGTAAACTGTTATTGCTAATATAATTTTTATCATTTTATACGTCTAATATGAAGGAATCAAATATGAATGCAATTTTCTGTTGACTGGACACTTTTGTTTTCTGTTTTTTTCAACAGTTGTCGGGAGAATTAGCGAGTCAATATTCTTAAGATTTCGTGTGGTTTGATTTGGTTTTATGGTATATCAACCATTCTAGGTTATTTACCGCCAAATCCGTTCTTATACACATGAACAGTTCTATTTCAAAAAATTCAGTTTAATATAAGTACAGAATTTTATTTACAAACAATTAGATGTAAAAACAGTCATATTTCAAGCAACTTGGTTTAGCAAAATAAAAACGTTTACTTCTATTAGACCCATAGATGATACCTTATCAGGGGCTACCACACCTGGCATCAATGGTAAAAAAGGGTACTCCGCATTCCCCAAAGCTCTAGCATTACTGGGGCTTCACCATCAGATTGTTTAGTGTCATATCCAGGACATTGATTGGAGGAATTTTACCATTCTGCAGAGATGCAGTCATTGTATTCTGCAGCCCTAGTCGAATGGGCCAGGCAGTGTTATGGTTGTATGATAGGTATCATACTATAACTGATATTTGTATAACTGCATTGTTTCTCACAAATCCTTCATCAAATGATGACTCTGGGTTCAGGCATGGTTTCGGGGCCTAAACATCATTACCACTAGCCCAGAGTGCCCCAGCCGTATCTCACGACACCACCAGACTTTGTAAGATTTTTGTCACTCTATGGGATTGTCATATCTACTCTGATGCAGTTTGAGCCTTATCTTGGATCTTTTCCGTGAATTTCCTCTTGTCTGATGGAGGAAGTCCAATATTAGTCAAGAAAACGGAGACTGAGTTTTCATCAAAGCCTCTGCATCCGACTTTGATAGGAAATAAATTTCTTATCAAGCCATTCCTGATACATTGTTCTCGTAGATCCTCATATTTTTCCAACTTACGCTGATGTGCCCAGTCGAAATTTTCTTCAAAAGGGACCGTTAACTCAATATATACGTGTGTGTGTGTGTGTGTGTGTGCATGTGTGTGTGTGTGTGTGTGTGTGTGTGTGTGTGTGTGTGTGTGTGTGTGTATGTGTCTCTGTGTGTGTGTGTGTTGGGTCGTGTGAGTGTATGTAAATATACTATTGTTGTACCTATGGAATGTTTTCACATCAATCCTCTGTGTTATTTCTTCGTTAAAGTCTATGTGACAGCAATTCTCTGCGAATCTCCAATATGATTCTCTACATGTTCCGCAACATTTTTACTTCTCTGACAATGTCTATTTTAATTAAACCTAGAACTGGTCTCTTTGCCAGAATTAAGAAACTTTTGTATTTCAAAACCAACACAATTTTATGCGTCTTTTTTTTTCTAGGATAGGTTCACAGTTGCGCATATACCATTTGTCAATTTGGTAAAACTTCAATCTCAAGCATCATTTCAATGGTTAATTTTGCCCATCCAGTCATAACTTTTCGTAGAACTACTACTACTACTACTACTACTACTCATGATGATGATGATAATGATGGTCGCATAAACTTCGATAACAAATGTCCACATATGTACATAAAGCTATGAAAATATATATACTTCTAAAACTAATATTTATGATAACAATTTTCTTCTAGCGTGAGAGGAGCAATAACCCACGAAACAACAGTTCTACTGCCACTTACCTCCTATCTCCAAAAACAATCCATGTTAGACGAACAAGAAATGTAGGATATTGCTGGAGAAACAAAGAAGAACGAAGAAGGGACGTTATTCTATAGACCCCTACACATGGACGTGTCATTTTTGGCCAACCACCAAGAACTGTTTTTACGACTGCTTTGTACGGACAAAGGGTGTAAGTTTGATGATCTACCTGGAGCAATGCATGATAGGAACGGGGAGAGAGAGAGAGAGAGAGAGAGAGAGAGAGAGAGAGAGAGTCTCGAAAATACACACAGTCAGCTCCACTTGATGATGATAATGACTAGTGTGGAAATATGAAATTATGATAACAATATAAAACGAACACCACCAAGTAGAGACGTAACTAATTGGTTTAACAAGGAGGTATTTTCAACAAAAGAGATAATCGAATTCACTATTTAACATTTTTTTTCGGTACAGTGTGCATTTTATCTGTGCGAATTTTTTTCAGATGTCTACTGTCTTTTCTAAATACGTTTAAAAATTGCGGTTACCCAGATCTCCCATATTTTAAGATATATAATTTGGGAGGAGTATTGAGAAAATACATGGTGCTTTCAATAAGTTTCCAGACTATTATTGTAAAGGCATTTAAAATTGTCGTAGAATCTTGGAAATTCAGTAAGCTATTGGTATACATCGTATAAGATGACTGACCATTTTTTTATGATTTCAGGTTCAAAGGAACAGCTACAGCAGAAATTGGAATACACCCTATTAAAGCCTGGTTGTCACAGCTGGTGAATTCCAGCATGCAATCTGGAAGTCAGGACACTTTAGAAGAACGATATACATTAAAATTCTGTTTTAAACTTGGAAAAACTGTCACATTAACGTATGGAATGCTCCAGACTGCTTTTCTACCGTCTTGCATGAATCAAGCATCAGTTTTTGAGTGGCATAAGAGATTCAAGGAAGGCCGGGAGTCTGTGAGGGATGATAAGAGCTGTGAGAAGAATAAGGAAGTCAATACACCCAGTTGATTGGCCAAAAGGTTAGGGCTAGGGTTAGGGTTACTATGTTGAGGTTTTAAGGGAGTTCAGGAAGAGATTCCGTCGGAGGAGACCAGCACTCTTCAAATCTGGACAGTGGCATTTCCACCAGGATAATACACCAGTCCACAACTCCATCCTTGTCACAGACTATTTGGCCAAGATGGCCATCAAGACAGTTCGTCACCCTCCCTATAGTCCAGGCCTTGCTCCCTGTGACTTTTGGTTATTCCCTAACCTAAGAGGCTGTCGTTATGAGGCAATTGTGGAGATGATAGAGGCTGTGACGAAGGTCATTGACACGCTCACACAAGAGAACTTCAATAGGGACTTCAAGAAGTTGTTGGAACGGTACAACAAGTGCATTGCAGCCGGAGGAGATTACTTCGAAGGGGACAAGAGTTTCTTGTGTGTACTGCCAATAAAATCACCCATACGAGAAAAGTCTGGAAAGTTATTTAATGATCCTCGTATCTTGAAAGTTTCCAAGTTAAACATTTCAGTAAAATTTTGATTTTTAATAAAAAGTATTGTTTAGACGGCACTGAATGTGAGCACATTGACATAATATATTTCAATTTTTTCTTAAGAAACGCTTAAGTAAATATAGATCAGGATGTCTCATCATTCATTTCATTAAATTCTCATAAACAACAAAAATACACAAAAGATAAGAGCAATGAAATCTGATACATGCTTTAGATATTTTATTTGATTGAAAATAAAATCAAATTAAAACATCGTGAAGTATATTTTTTATTGATTTAATTTTTTTTAAAAACATTAAGTTTTCAATGATATCCCTATCTCCATCTCTCTCTCCTTTCTCTCTCCCTCTCGTTCTCTCTCCCTCTATTTATATATTGGATATTGTTTTAAGGTTTCTGGAATTATTTACCTTCATATGGCAACTGACTTAGGAGAAAGAAAATATATCAAACGTTACCTAGAATATTGACCTTGTACACATCCTGTTCCTGTTGAATGCTTCAGAAACGCACACACACACACACACACACACACACACACACACACACACACACACACACACACACATATATATATATATATATATATATATATATATATAATTTGATAACTTAACGAAAAATTATGTTCGTACTATGTTTTATGCTTAGAGCTTTCAAGCTGTTAGTTTTCTCCTGACTGAAAGGCTAATCTACTGTTTACATATCATTCAACTGGCGACTAACTTTCCAATCTTTGTGGAATGGATTTTTTTTCTGTCCTCGATATTACAGGCTTGCCAATACAAATAGCTAATATGTGGTCAAACATACAAAGATCTGGTTCATTATTCCCTTCTTAAACGTGATATGTACTCTTTCATTCTTTTTCTTGATAAAATCTGTGTTTATTCATAATCTTAAACTGTCTGCAAATAAAGTACCGTTGCAAAAGTATCCAGTTTCGCCAGTTAAGTAACCTCTCCCCATGTTGTGATTTTTTTTCACAGAAAGAAGATAGCAACATTTCTTTGAAATTGTAGAAGCCAAGGTTCAGTTTCAGAAAAGAAAAAAATAGAAATAAAAAAAAAGCGGTGAATAGCATTTTTTCGTTTTTGTTTTCTAGAATTTTAGTGCCAGATGACACAAAAGGTCATTACCTCTCGCGTCTACGAAAGCATTTGAGTTAACGATTACCAAAGAACATGGTCAATGTAGTAATAGGGAGAAAGCGAGAAAATCAAATCCTCTCTTTCCGTCTGTATTACTCCATTAGAGTCATGTCTTAACGATTTACTTGGTTACTGCCCCAAATGGACACAAGGAGGTAAGAATTTAGAAATTACACCCACACAAACAATGACTTCGATCAAAAGATTTTCCTTCCCTACGTGTGATTGAAAAAAAATTAAGTCCATTCTTCCTTTTTTTTGTATTCACATATATTTGTTTTCTTTTGTTAGCTGTTTACATTTCTATGAACCGGGCCATTGGCTTAATGAGTAGAGTGTTCACCATTGGTCGGGGAAACCGGAGTTCAATCTCAGATCGAGTCATACCAAAGACTAAAAAAATGGTACTTGATGCTTCCTTGCTTAACACCCAGCATTATTAGGAACGTATCAAGAGTAAAATGGGGGAATATACCATATCCAGATAAGGCCATGTGTAAAATGGACATATAATATTCATATATATATAACATAGAACATAGGAATCTTGAAACACGAAAAACACTTACGACTTCGCAGTTCAGAGACGAACATTTTTATTACCTTTGAGTTTAAAAGTTTTTCGACATAAGAAGAGAGAGGCACAATCTTTCTATTCCGTTTTTTCATCTGCTCCCCCCACCCATCTCGTGCGACACCTGCCCAAGGCCTCCGTGAGCAAGCGAAAGTCAACCGTCTCGTTCGGTCTCTAGTCTCAGCTCTACTAACTTTCTTCAAATTCACAAAATCCTCCGCGCGCTTACGGTGCGTGACGTCATTCGCACTCGCTAGCCCCCGTTTTCCATCTCAGGCTCTTGTGACATCTGAGTGACACGTACGCTCCGTGCACGCGCGTGAACACCTGTGTTAATGTTGCACCTAAGTAACCCATGCACTGAGCCAAAAGGTTCTCAGCCTAACTAAACCCAAAGCCATGGAACGAAATCCCTCGGCCATTATATTACAGGAATCCAGGGAAAGGAATAACACACTCTTGGGGCAGTATCTATCGAAAAGTGAGCCTTCGGGTCACCCTCGACTGAGGTCGCCAGCTATACTTTTTTTTTTACATATCTATGAATAAATTTTCTGAAGAATTTTGTTTCAATTTGTATTTTCTTCACTTATTATTCACAAGAATCAGAATAACCACAACCCAATATGGCGAAGTTTGTATGAAAC
>OY757904.1:140277989-140332989 GCA_963585895.1 Sepioteuthis lessoniana
TCGGCATTTTATCGTCTTTGCGGAAGCGATCTAATAAACAGAAAGCAAGAAAAAAAGAATAAACTTACAAGTCGTCTTGTATTGATTTGTCTAATCAGATGTCTACAGTTATACTTTAACCAACTGAATCTTTTTTTAAGAAACGAACTTACTTTTTTTCATCCATTTCTTTAATATTTTTTTTTTCCATTAATTAAGTTGAATTAACACTTCCGTTATGGTAATTATATTTGCTGCTTTGTAAAGTTCTATCTATGTGAGGAGTTTTTATTACTGTAAATGAGTTTACATTTGACACGGCAAGAATATTAGGGACGTGAAAACACTAATTGTCAAAGTGTTTGTCGTATTTTCCCATTCCATTGATTACCTGCGGCTCAAGAAAAAATAAACAGATGAAAAAAAAAAAAAAATAAAAATGAAGAATTAGTATTTTTTTAATCAGTAGATAGGTTGTATCTGTTTTTCGAAGAAAAAAAATACAAATAAACTAGACAAAAACTAGGAAAATGCACACAAAAAATATTGACTTAATACGCAAATTTCCCAGTTTTAAAGTTCAAATATATTCCGACAAGCGACGCGATTTTGAATTCAACGAGTAAGTCCCCTTCCTAGTTGATAGAATTAGGAGGACCCGGTTAATAATAACCTATTTAAGACGAGCATGAAACCAAAAAGTTTAAGGCCATTAATTTAAGCAGATATATTAAAATATTTAATCAATTTTTTTTTTTATTTATGTTCTTAATGTTGTAGATTAACTGGAAATGTTTCCTTAAAATCAGGATCGAAACCGTCAACTTTCTTTTTTTATGTTTACATTCTACAACCAATCTCACAATTGCACTTTTTTGCTCACAAGTAATGACCAATTCCAGATAACCATCATCATCATTATT
Organism: Sepioteuthis lessoniana; assembly: GCA_963585895.1. Taxonomy (NCBI): domain Eukaryota; kingdom Metazoa; phylum Mollusca; class Cephalopoda; order Myopsida; family Loliginidae; genus Sepioteuthis; species Sepioteuthis lessoniana. The sequence continues at coordinate 140,278,892 of OY757904.1, forward strand.
ATCATTATTATTATTATTATTATTATTATTATTATTATTATTATTATTATTATTATATACGCCTTTCGAGTTTTTCACATCAGGGTCAGCTGATGGTTTTTCACTGGAGTTTGAGTGACAGCAAGTCTCCTTAAGTCTCCAAGACTTTTCTCAGTATTCTGGCCGTCTTCAATAATGCTGTTGTTTGGATGGTCTCCACTCATCCGCCAACTTCCAAATCCTCCAGGCCCTATAATAATGCTTTACTTACAGTGCCGAACGCATCAATCACAATTGGTACAATCGTCACTTTTATGTTCCATAGTTTTTTCAATTCTCTTGGAGGGTCGAGGTACTTATCTCTGTTTTCACATTCTTTTAGTTTTATTCTGTGGTCAGCCGGTATAGCAAAATCCACAATATTGCAAATTCTCTTTTGTTTGTTGATTATTGTTAGGTCTGGTCTTTTCACATTCGTTCAGTTTTATTCTGTGGTCAGCGGGTATAGCAAAATCCACAATATTGCAAATTCTCTTTTGTTTGTTGATTATTGTTAGGTCTGGTCTTCTTTTCACATTCGTTCAATTTTATTCTGTGGTCAGCCGGTATAGCAAAATCCACAATATTGCAAATTCTCTTTTGTTTGTTGATTATTGTTAGGTCTGGTCTTCTTTTCACAATCGTTCAGTTTTATTCTGTGGTCAGCCGGTATAGCAAAATCCACAATATTGCAAATTCTCTTTTGTTTGTTGATTATTGTTAGGTCTGGTCTTCTTTTCACATTCGTTCAGTTTTATTCTGTGGTCAGCCGGTATAGCAAAATCCACAATATTGCAAATTCTCTTTTGTTTGTTGATTATTGTTAGGTCTGGTCTTCTTTTCACAATCGTTCAGTTTTATTCAGTGGTCAGCCGGTATAGCAAAGTACAAAATATTGCAAATTCTCTTTTGTTTGTTGATTATTGTTAGGTCTGGTCTTCTTTTCACATTCGTTCATTTTAATTCAGTGGTCAGCCGGTATAGCAAAGTACAAAATATTGCAAATTCTCTTTTGTTTGTTGATTACTAGACCATAACCTATATCTTTTTATAGTGAATCCACGCCATCGCTAGATTTTTTCATCTCGTCATCCCTTCGTTGAAGTCGTGTTTATCATTCTTGCACTCGTTGAGGATCATTCCTTTTGATTTTCTCACGCTATCTGGGGGGATTTTCCTGAAATTTAAGTGACAAAAAGTCGTTTCATATCTTCATGACTCTACCCAGTATTATGCTGATTTCAGCATTTCTGTAATTAGGATGGTTTCCATTCTTCCGCTGAATTCCAATTCACCCATTCCTATCTCCAGGTTGCAAGTAACCATTCAGGACGCACCAACTATAATTGTTAATACATCATCATCATCATATCGCGCTGGTAGCACGGATATCCCTGACCCTCTCTCGCCACTCCTCCCTATCGTTCATCGCCCTAGGTAGGTCTTCAGGACAACATCCCGTATACTTACGTAGCTGCTGAATGTATGTTCGTGCTGGTCGTCCTGCTTTTGCACGGCCATGTGTGGGGGTCCATAAGAGTACATCTCTTATGAGTTCGCCCCTGCTTCTCCAGCAGTCCTGCATGTCTGGTTCGTCTAATTTGAATAGTTTTCGTGATAGGGGGCAGGTGGCCGTACAGTTGGTGTCTAGTGGGGTGTTGCCGCCAGGACTTGTTTAAGATTGCACGGAGTATTCTTGTGTAATTGCCGTCTAGCTTCTTCTCCAGTCGTTTTGGTAGCGTCCATGTAGTGCATCCATATAGCAGTATCGATGTGACCGCTGCCTGGAAGAAACTGCGTTTCATTTTATCGGTTAGGTCTGATTTCCATATAATCGATAGCCTATTGATAGCTGTCCATGCTTTCGTTAACCTGGTTTCGATGTCCTTTTCGGTTGATTCGACGCTGCTTCCTAGGTAAGTGAATTTGTCAACTAGTTTAAGAGAGGTTCCTTCTAGAGTGGAGATGTCCCCCGTTTGATTATAGCACATATATTCCGTTTTGTGTGCATTAACATAGAGGCCTATGTTGCTGCTGCTCGTTCCAAACTATGCAGTAGTGTTTCGGCTTGGTCAGGTGTATTTGCCATTATCGCTATGTCATCGGCGTAGTCAGTGTCGGTAATTGTTGTTGCGGGGTACCTTCTGCTTCTTTTCTTCGTCAGTTCGAAGCCATTCTCTCTGATTTTGTCAATCGATGTTCTAAGTGCGTAGTCTAGATAAATGATAAAGAGGTACGGAGCCAGTGTGTACCCTTGTAGTACTCCTGCTACAATGTCTAAGTATTCTGTGTCTCCATCTGGTGATCGTACTTTTACTTTAGTGTTTCTATAGAGAATCGTTATTGCCGCTACGGTTTCTTTTGTTATGCCGTACGCTAGTAGGATTTGTTCCATCTTTCCTCTGTGAATGGAATCAAAAGCCTTGGTAAAGTTCACAAATATTAATGTCGCTTGTAGGTTTTTTGCCGTACACCTTCAAGGATTCTACGGATGGTTAATATTTGTGAGGTCGTGGATCTATTTCTTCGGAAGCCATTTTGGTTTTTTCTAAGTATGTTGTCTATTTTGGGTTCTATGCGGTTTCGTAGTAGGGCATTGTAGATTTTGGCTACTATGGATGTAAGTGTTATGCCTCGGTAGTTTTTGGCTAATCCGAGGTCCCCCTTTTTAGGGAAGGGTAGTATGCATCCCTTCATCCATCCATCTATCGGATTTTGATTGTATACTGCGTTGCAGTGTAGGAGCAGTATGTTGTCGAATTGTCTGGTCTTCCAAACATCCGGGGGAATTTCGTCCAGCCCCGCAGCTTTCCTATTTTTAATTTTTCTGTGAACCAAGTCGAGTTCTTCTTGTGTGAACAGTTCTAGTTCAATGTCTAATTGTTTGCTAATTATTCTGGTGATTGGTTCATGCGTTATTTTTGGTGGGTTTCCAAGTAAGTTTTCGAAGTGCTGTTTCTACAGTTTTATTCTTTCTTGTTGGTTTGCTGCTTTCAGTTTTGCTTTGGCTTTTCTTCTTCTACTCACTTCGTTTATCGTTTGCCAGGTTATCCTAGATTGTCTATCTTCCACCGAGTCTCTAATCTTATCTATCTGATTTTGAATGTATTCTCTCAGTTCCTTTATATATATGCCTGCTAATTGAAATTGTGCCGTTTTTAGTTTTAAGGCATTTGTATTTGTTGGGTTTTTTCGATAGTTTTTGGAGGCTGTTTTCACTAGTGCACGTTTTTCTCTCACCGCTAAAGTTTCCCATGCGACTCTATATTTAGTTTTGAGTTTTGTTGGAATGCATTTCGCTGCTGCCTCGGGGTGTGCATTGACGAAATTTTCATATTCGTCGTTTGGGGTATTTTTTCCGTCTTTTCTTGCAGTGTTTCGAATCTGTTTCTTAATTCTAATACGTATTTATCTCTTATATCTCTGTTGTTCAATAGGGCTCAATCATAGTGCTTGGTGTCGCTGTTCGTTTGGCGTTTTTTCGTAGGCTTAACCGTATTTTCGCCGTGACTATTCGGTGATCGGTGGACACACCCTCAAAAGAGGAGTATGCCTCGCAATTCATTGCACTATTTTTCCATTTCTTGTTTATAAGGACGTAGTATTGTTTGCGTACGTGTATGTCCATAGTTTGCCCTCCCTTTTTTTGGTAGTTTGTATTAAGGCATGCTAATCTATTTTCGATCATGAAATCTGTTAGATGTTGCCCATTCCTATTTGACGTGTTGTGGAGGCTGTATTTGTTGTTTCCGTTTTTCCCGATTTGGGCATTCATGTCTCCGCCAATGACTAACATGTTGTGTTTCGGGATGCTACGCACTAATGAGGATAGCTCATCGTAGAAGGTGACTAGTTCAGTTTCTTCACTAACATTGGTAAGGCTGTAGCCGGAGATGATTGTTGCTCTGGGCTTGCCGTTAAAAGTAGCTGCCATCATTCGAGGTTGTATTTTCTCAATGCTATTTAGCGATTTTAATACTCTACGTCCTATAAGTAATCCTACCCCTCCTACTGCGGCGTTGACAGAGTTTTTCCATGCCGATACAGTGACGAGCGACCATCCATTGCCAGTTTTGTGATATTTGATATCTTCGGTGTGCGTGTATCTGTGTTCTTGTATGCATATTTTGTCAATCTTATGTTCTTCGGCCGATGCGATTAGCTCTGGTAATTGTCCTATTCTATTTAAGGTTGTTACGTTAAATGTGGCTATTTGTAGTGTTTGCTAGCATTTTAGTAGTTTTGATTGTTTGAGCTCTGTAGATGATTTTTCAAACACTGAGTCCAGGGCTCCAACCTCAGCAGGACGCGCCCCTTTTTTACCCACGCGAAGAGCGATGCGGTTTGTGTATGTGGTTTGAGTGTGGGTCATGGTTATCTTTCGATGGCTATTTTATTCTCTTCTATAGAAGCCACTCTTATAGAGGAGCAGCAGTAGTTCCCCGATCGAAGTAACGATCCTGAGCGTAAAGTCGTCGAACTCACGTCCAGGACCTGTTTAGGTATTGAGTTTGGTCGTCCATGGGTTTGTTCAAATACCTTTACGTACATCATGCTGCTTCCCATGTGTACGTAAAAAGTGGGGTAATTTTGATTTAAGTTTTCTTACGTTTTAACTTACTTAAAGTCCAAGATTAGGGTACTTTCGTCAGACTTTCGCTGGTACTGAATTTTTGTTGTTTTTTTTGGCGGTATTGGGACATGTTCCTAAGCTTTTTAATTTTTTTTTCTCTTTTTTTTTTCTTCTATACTACCGTTGGGAACCGAGGAGGCTTCAGGAATTATAGAGCTTTTAAAAATGACTTTTTTTTTTCTTTTGGTGTTTTAGGCTTTTACTTTTTCTTCTAAACTACTGTTAGGGCTTTCTTGAAGAAGTTTTAAATTATATTATAGAAGAGATTCAAAAACCTTTTGCCGTGTTCGGTGACATTTGGACTGATTTTTATAATTAATTTGGGTTTATAGTAGAGTAAGCGTGTTTTTACATTTAAAACGCATAGTTTAAGCATTATTTTACAAACAAAAATACAGCATAACATTTTGTAAAATTCAGCATTTAAATTAATAGGACTTAAAGACATACTGACCAATATTGCCACATTCTTTCCTCTGTTGGCACGTGAGTTCAAATCCTTCCTTTTCCCTTTAACGTTTATTTACTACTGAATTTTAGGTAGTTTTGGAGACGGTCTACTGTTCTAGTCGGAGGGGGGGAATTAATTTCATGATTCTTTTTTTTCCTTTTTCCCTTCTCTTTTTTTTTTGTGGGGGGCTTGTGGTAGCATTAGGTGTTTTAGGCTTTTACTTTTTCTTCTAAACTACTGTTAGGTCTAGGCCCACATATTCAACAGATTTTTATGTTCTCTGGCAATGTTAAAATATTTTTCTATATTTATTTTTCCTTTTATTTATATCTGGTTCGCCGGAAATCATCAACAAAGTAAATTATTATTTTTTCTCTTACTCTACTGTTCTGGTGAGGATTAGGTGATCCATCTGTATTCCAAAATCCCTTAGAGATTTAAACGTTTTTTTTTGTCTCGGACGAATTCTGGTTTATCCATATACTACTTAGTTTTCCGGTAAAATTTCACTTTCTTGCATCATTCACTATTGATCACCTTTCCTACCCATGCGTTTTACTTCTTGTATGGTAATTTTGTGCATCCACTTATTATGTGATTAATCCCTTCAGCATTTTCTCCACTTGAAATACGTTTGGTATTCTAATGCGTATTATCAATCTTTAATTTAAAATAGTTGGTCCATATGGCGTGGTTTGGTACTGCTATTTGAAATTCAGTTTCTCTTTAAATGTCATGACTTGGTCTCTTCGAGTTCAATTTCGTTAGTTTGTCGCTTGTAATCTCCATACCTTTCTTTTTCTTCCCATTTCTCTTTCTCCGTATTCTTTTCAGTCTGATCTTATTTTGCCAATTTTTTTAGTGCCAACGTTGATTAGACATCTTTGGTTTCCCCAGTGTTTACGTAGTATCATTTAATCGAGGCGTCTACGCTGTCATGAATGCTGGGAGTCTTTTCTTCTTTTTCTTGATACATGCCTCGAATGAAAGATCTTATGCATAGTCATCATTTTGTTGTACTTTAGTCCTTTTTCTGTGTTTCTTCCACGTCCATTTTAAGAATAGTCCTGAGTAATTTACAAGGGAAATTGCAAAGATATTTATCTCCTTAATAAGGTTTCTGCTGCTGACTGTTTTTTGAGAAGCTTTCTCATTCTTCTAAGTTACTCTTATGTTTTCTTGCATCTTCACTTCTTTGATGGTGTTCATTTCCATTATTCCCAAGTTCTGGTAGTTTGTCCTCTCTCCAAGAACTCAGATTCTTTACTGGTTTGTCAGTTCTATCCTATCTGTTGTTTGTCCTTTACACCTTTTCATAACAAGCATGACATTTTTTTTATACCGAATTCCATTCCGATATACTCGCTGTATATTCTTATTGTTTGTATTTGTGTCTTTTTTTTTTCTTTTCTTGCAAGTCTCTTTATATCACTCATGTACACATGGAATTAATATTTTTTGAGATTCGGTAAATTTGTAGCCTCCTTCATGGATTTCCTAAAAACGTAGGAGAGTGGTATCATTGCTATAACGAATAGTTGTGGTATAAGCAAGTCTCCCTGTCTCTTTATATTTTTACCTTTGCTAGCGTTTGTCCTTTCGATGTCAAATCTACCTTCCGGTTTTCCATGGTATTTATGAAGTTAATGATGTTGTCGGATATTTTGTATATTTTTTGGCACGCTATTATCGAAGTTTGCAGGACCATAACAAGGACTTTCTTATAGTCAATTTATGACATGGTGATATTTTTTAGCTTCTTTGAGGATATGTTTCATGATATAAAGTAGATCATTAGTTTCTAATGCTCTCTAGTAGCATCGTTTTGGCTATTTTGCAAAAAAAGTTCGCAGCTCACCTGCGCGAATAATTTTCTTCCCCTAATTAGGCGGTCAAGATTTCCACATCAGTAGTAAACACGTTATTAATTTATAGTCGCTGGAAATGGTTCCTATTTTCATTTATTTATTATTACTTTGTCTTCTTGTATTATAATATTTTTTCTTTCGTCATCCATTCAGATATTTTTGCTCCTTATAAGAATTTACTCGGTGAAGAGCTTGTCTGTCTTGAATGGACAAGAATTACTTAATCAGAATCTACATATTCCATCATGATTTGATATTTAGATATTCCCTGTTTTGATGAATGATTGGTCAAAGCGAACCCATGTCTGTTCACTTCAGGGCCTTCTTCGAATTCTTCAAATTATTTTTTCATATTTTATATACAATGTTAAATCTGATTTATTGTAGTCCAGTCGGAAGGGACTGTAGAATACACGAAATGCATCTTTGCAGAAGGGTAAGACCCCTTAAATAGTGTCCTAATATAATATTAAACAATCTCACGGCGTGACTCAAACCTTGGATATTTGGGGAATGTGGAGTAACACCTACATTGTTATTGCTCCCGAGTCCACTCTTACCCGAAGTGGTAACATTTGATAGTGTCCTATGGGTCGAACACAACTATTTGACATTTACACAAAGCGCAAACAAATGATCTATGCTAAATTGAATTGTTTGAAATATAACTGTTTGATCATATAACTGTGTGTAAATATATGGCCAATGTTTTAATTTAAATTTTAGTGATACATAGTATTACTCGAAACTATTTAACTGTGAGCAAATGAATGAATTCTGTTGAATTGAATAATCGCAGTAAATCAATAATACTTGTAACCACTTTTATGTTGATGGTGTAATGTTTAAAGTGCTCGGCTGCGGAATCCTAGTACGTGATTTTGAACACCAGTTGCACTATTGCGTTCACTTTCGGACAAAAACCCTTAGGAAAGGTATGAACTCCCTGATCCTCCCATCGATGCGTTAAATAGTACCACTACACTAACGTACAAAGGTTGATGAGCCATTAAAAAAAGAAGCCAAACCACTTTAGTTTGTGTAAACAAATGATAGATGTTACATTGTTTCTGTTACCTAGAAATACTTGAAACCATTTAACTGTGTGTAAAGAATGGGTTCAGACTCCTTTAAAGATGTATCAACAAAATTAATTAACAAATCATACATATTCAATATATATGTAAAAAAACAAGATTTCGCATTAAATTAACAACAAAGTTTGATATGCTATAAAACCAAACCTAAAGTAACCTACTTTGTCGGAAAAAAAAAACAACGTTTGTCGTAATCTTTAGTACATACGTACATCTACAACTAGAGAGACAATTATTTCTTTACCTGGAGAAAAAAAAAAAAACAGCGATGACTGCGCTCGTCAGTAGGCCTTGAAGAATTCAATAATGATTTAGGAGTGATATTATAAAATTTGCTTATTATATCTCATATTCGATCCGATTGGCTCAGGATTTCATGAAATTCTAATAATGAAAACCACTGAGAAAAATGAATATTATCCGGCGTATAAAACATCGATCTATTCAATCATTTGTGCAATCACTAAGTTTATTATTCCTTTTTCTAGGAATAAAAACGAATCTACGTATTTATATGTGTTTTGTAATAAACCCTTTGCTATTATCTTGAATTTCTATTTTGTCAGTGATGTTTTCCTCTAACTGAAGACGGACAAGTGGAAACACAATTAAAAGATAGGTGGAGCAATATTTTTCTATAGGGGATACCGAAATTTTTTCTAGTATCTCATTTTTTTTCTTTTTGATTTTTTTTTTTTTTGCTTAAACAAAATATCAACACAAATGATTTCAGTGAAAATCTACAAGAAAATACTTCTTATAAAATAAAATATGATATTTAGGATTTTCTTGACAAAAGTTTTAAAACGTAGTATCGTTTAATTTTGAAACATATCAACCATAAGCTATTTCGCATAAAACATAAGCAATATGCAACAGGTGTACGATAATCCTAAAAGGATTTAAATACCGATAAAATCAATTAATCGATTAATTATTACTTAGCGGTAAAGAGTGAAAGCATTCACACATTTATTTAAAATGCAGAATATATATAAAATCGAACTAAATATCAACATTTTAATACATTTTTACTTTTCTTTTCTATTTGGTTTCTCTTTCAATCTGCCAAACTTATTGCATTATTGTTTGAGAAAAATCTAATGAATTTAGTGAATTTCAAAGGGAGGCAACTTTTGACAGCCTTTCAAGAAATCTAATTGAGATTCCCTCATAAGGTCTTCTGATTAAAATGCAGTCAGTATAGATGTAATTCAATTAGTATCATATATTCCTTGTGCGCATACGTAGAAAACTTATATAAAAGGAAATATTTTATTTTCCTAATATTTCAAACTTTATTTTAGTATCTGCTCCTATATATTGAGTCAAAGTCAGTACATCAATTTGTTTTATATTCTCTTGTCTGATGTCCTCTAAATTTTGCGTGCTCTCTTGTGCCTTTTTAGTTCAATCTATCAAATTTCAAAATATATTTCCGCAGTGACATTTTCAGAATTTCGAATCAGTATTTAAAATCAGTATTTTAAAGTTTGTTAAATAGAATCTTTGTTCAATGTTACAAATAAAGAACTTCAATTACATTCGAGATACGAAAATCAATTCTAATTAATACTGAACGCACGATTCATTTTTATTAGATTCTGCTAATTAAAACTGAGAAAATAACTATTTCAAAGATTTCCTTAAATATATTTTTGTGAATAATATAAAACTTGCTGATTGTTAAATAAGATTACAGATCCGATTTCATATTCCTCACCTCAAAAACCTTAATATTTACTAGTCAATGTAATAATTAAACAAAGACACTACCACAAGTTTAGTTACATTCCCTTGAATTTATTTGAAATATAATATGAGGTATAAAATGCTTATATAAAAATAGCCTCTACTCAAAAATGTTTACATGATTACACAAAATTTTAGAAATAATACGAATAATATTAATAATGAAGACCTTTAGAAGAGGATTAGATTTAAGATTGACAAATATCAATAACATTTGGATGTTCAAAAGCGTGTGCAAATATAGACAAGCTACCTTACTTACCATGCGTTGACTGTAGTCTGTATATCAATTTTAAAATAAAATAGGACACATATTTTATTGGCAGCATAGTGGGAATAGTGAATTGCTCAAATTAAAAAGAAAATCAGTATAGAACCTACAGAAGACGTGGAAATACAAATTATATTAGACCAGAAAATATTGGATTAATATTGAGAAGATAATTGTGAAGGTTCAATAGCAACTTGTGCATTATCAATGAATTGCATTTGTCATGCAATTTTTAACGCTGGATAAACAACACCCTCGTTGATTTAATGAAATAAATCATTTAATCTTAAAAATCAACGTGTTTTGCCTTCAAGTTACGCCAACGACATACACCGGTATTTTTATAAGTACTTTCTATAATGATTTAGACAAAGTGTCAAGCAATTGTTGAAAAAATTCTTATTTTTAAAACGACTTGTTGACGATGATTATATTGTGAGTAATGCAAGCACACTCAGCATACTCATCGTAGGAAATGAACACGGCAAAAAGAGATCAAATTTTGAACTAGGCTCTATTCATTTTCACCTTAAGAAATATATGCCTTGGAATATTTTCCCTCTATTTTTTAATATATAGGAGGGCGGACAGGGCTCTTTAAATCTGATATGGTAATTAATCTAGGAAAAAGAAAACATTGAATTTAAACTAATTCAGTACCGCTATATATTTCAGGTTGATAACATATCCTTAAGACAGGCTGACGACTCAACGTGAACTCAAGAATTAACAGAAATGTATTAATTTTCGTCTGATTACATTTTCTGATCGGATATCAAAGAGCTCAATTCATAAGAAAAGAGCTTTGTATCACGTGATTCGCAACCATTGGTTCCTTCGCCAAATATTCAACCCCCAGGTGGGGGAGCATATATATATATATATATATATATATATGTGTGTGTGTGTGTGTGTGTGTGTGATGTTTTAGTATAAGATAGTATAATTAAAACTGGTGACCTTAGTCGAAGGTGTCCGAAGGCTCCCATTTCAATTGTTACTTTTCTTCATCGATATGTAGAAGAGGGCGCTTCTCCTTTCCTTGGATTGCTCCACTTTAGCCTTTATACGTACCTTAATCTGCTGAGTGCTAAGCAAAGAAGTATCAAATACTATTTTTAAAATATTTTGTCTGACCCGATGTGGGATTGAACACCGTCTCCCGGATCATTGGCGAAGACAAATTATATTCGGTTGAATATATAAGAAATTCTTTCGATAAACACACGTATATTCACAAAAGTGTTGGCAATCATCAACACATTTGAGGTTAAAAAACACATACGTTCATGGCTTTTTTTAAAATTCATTTTTTAAACGAAATAACATACATGTACTTGGCATATTTAATATATCTTTGCAGATTATATATATTTATAAGGAATTTTTCACCTAAAAAAACATCTTACAATATCGTACACTTATCACTGAAACTTGAGTTAGATATAGGTACTCGATGATATATGTTGTACCAACTGCTATTCATTTTTACAGGCCGTTATAAGGAAACTTTCTGCTTGCACAGAATAAATATCAACTATTATTTTATACACAAAATTACACGTATATACATGTCGCCTGCTGGCTGAGCGATAAGATATTGTGCCTAAGGTAATTTTGAACGAGATTCGATACCAGCTTCAAGCGTCCTACGTGTCCAGCCACACTGAAGGGATGTAATACAACGAAACAGTCCGTCAGTTGATCACAATATATATATAGTGTGTGTGTATTGGGATGTCTAAGTATTTACTGATTTTTATATGCAAGTTGAAATTACGACATTAAATTTACAATGTCTTTTAAGTATCTGGGAATCACCTGATTAAAGCGTAACTTTATAAGTCATTCTTTTTCATTATTTAAAAAAGTGCACATCATAATATAATCTATCATCTTACGTTAATAAAATGAAGGAACTGAAAGTGGACATTAAACATGTTCTTTTGAGAGAGTTCCAGAATAAAGAAAATATTACAGTGACAGCAAACAGCATTTTTAGTGTTTATGGCAACGATATCTTTTCTGATAGCCAAATCCAAAAAATGTTAAAGTTTCGTACTGACTGTACGTCATTAAAAGATGAATCCACAACAGTATGCTCATTAGACATTGATCAATATACTTTAAATGAATTCGAGAAATGCCATCAACGCAGAATTACTCTAGATTTAACGCTTCGTTTCAATATGTCTAATACACAATCCGCCACTTCTTGAAAAATAAACGGAATGTGATTTAAGTTCAGCATTTTGGTTCTTCATGCCTTTAGTGACAAAGATAAGGAAATTCGCTTTTTAAGACAGACGATTCATCCGTGTTATGATAATAATAATAATAATAATAATAATAATAATAATAATAATAATAATAATAATAATACAGGTGAAAAGAACATTTTTTTCGACATTGTTCAACGGAAAAGCCAGCTGGCTAGCAAGGATGAACCTTCGCAGCTTACTTCAAAGGCGGAGCTTCAAGGAAAAATGATGTGCATCGTTGGATCACCCTGGCATCATTCACTTCGAGTTTTTAAACTGATATTAGACACTCAATACTGACTTATATTCTCAACACCTGCAAAATGTGCATGGAAGTTGCATTTGAAAATTTTTCGCTCACCTTTATTGCAGAAATGTTGGCCTCCTTCCAGATAATGCAAGACCACATTCAACTAGAATCAGACAGGAAAGAATTATGAATTCAGGGTGATCAGTTGTACTGCATCCACTGTATTCGTAAGGCGATGGACCAATTGGTCTTCATCTTTTTGGTTTTCTAGTAAATGCAATGAATGGCCAAAAAATCTGAAGAAGATAAAGTCAAAATATTAGGGGAAATATGTGTTCAGCTCAAAACCAGATAAATTTTACTTCAGAAGAATCAGCAAGCCACCTGATTTATAGCAAGAGGTGATTAAATGTAATGACCAAATCATTATTGACTGATCTTAATTCATTGTGAAATTATTAATGAAGAAATCAGATTTTACTAAATGATATATATATATATATATATATATATATATATATATATATATATATATATTATAAGAGTGTTGGTTGTCACTAAATCACTTTGTGGGTATGTGTCGAACAAAGTGCAATATAATATCTAGGATGGAGGTATTATATAATAATAATAATAATAATAATATATATATTTATATATATATATATATATATATATATTTATATAATCTATGGAAAATATTCTGCTACCCTGGGTTTCTTGAGCTTTTTTTGCAAAACAACAATCATCAGGCAGTTAAAAAGATGGAATGAATTGAAACCCGAAAATACTAAAAATTACAGATAAAAAACCGTTAGGGTTTAGTATGTATGTGGTTGTAAGTGTGTCAGTGAATGTGGGTGTGTGCGTATGCGTTATAGATACGTATGTGTGTGTGTTTTCATGAGGCTAAGTCAGGCTAGGAATGTCGCGCGTTGGGTTTATCGGAAATGAATTTTTTATATATATATATATATATATATATATATACTGCCTCAAAATAAACATCAGTTTTGTCGACAAGCCATTCACAGCTGATGATTCTCGAGTCAGACATTTTTTCTGGACAGGGGTATCTTAACAACTAACTAAATCACTCCCAAGCACTGGTTTAGGATACTATCAGCTTTAGTTTGTCACGATTTGGGACTGTCAGTTCAAAATTTAGCATAGCCTTGTAGTTTTTTATTTCCTTAAAACTTTACTCTCGAGAAAGAGTTAATTACTGTGTGAGAGTTGCAAATTAATTGACAAGATAACAGCATCAAAGCAATGTTTATGGAATCGAATATTACATGAAGAATCATTATACAAAAACGTAAATTTTGATTAGCCAATGTTTTACCGACGTAATCTTTAAGTGGAAAATCGAATGAAGATACTATCAAATTGAAGAAGCTACAACTTATTTTTTTAGTTGGTGAATTCATGTCTAGCAATTATGTTGGGTATCGCCTACCTTTTCAGCATAATGAGCTGTTCCATCTGCCATATATGGCATTAGCAGAGATCAGTCTGGGAATATGCCTATGAGTCAGACCAGAAGGGCCGTTCCTATTGTTGAAGTATAACACTGCTCTATCACTAATCTTATGTTCTTATTACTAACAGTCTCTCTCTTGCAAATACTCTTTTCCTGTAAATATAACTATTTTCCTCACATATCGTGGTTTGTTTTGTATTTTCTACTACTTGTGTTCACTGACAAGAACACAACAAATAATATTATAATATTTGTTATGGTAAAATTTGGCCACTGTTTACCTTCAAGCAATTTTCTTTCAAAGTTCGATATTTTCATAGCTATTGAAACTTATGACTGATGTTAATGAGGTGGTATGCCATGTTTTCTGAGTAGCTTGGAAGTTTTATGACATCACGCACTTTTTTCATACTTGTCTTGTACGGTTAAACAGAATTTTAAATTTTGTAATATCTCTCAAAAATGAGATGAAAAATCACGATAGAATCGCATAAAAATATCTTTGATATGCAACCATAAAATCTGAACGAAGCAATCAGCAATAAAATCTATAATGTTTCCAATTTGGTTTTCACAGTCTACAAATTTTAACTTCAAAAATCCTTTTTGAACAACTGTATTTGGCTAAAGTTCACTTCACAAAACTCTGTCAGGTTTTATGGTAATAAAATTCAGTTGAATAACACTTGCCAGTACAGAAGGTGAAAATATTGATTGATAAAGAATTAAATCTAAAATTTATTCCAATATATATATATATATATATATATATATATATATATATATATATGTGTGTGTGTGTGTGTGTGTGTGTGTGTGTCTGTGTCTAAGGTGTGCGCAACTATTCATATATAAGTACCTATATTTGTATATTTACATGTGTGTGTGTGTGTGTAAAAGTTTGGAAAACTGTTTTCCCACACTTGTTACTATTATTCACGTAGATACAATGAGACACGGAAGTAATTTCAGATCAACAAATTTAGCTTAGCTGTAAAGTTTATCCTTCAAGTATATTTACATATCAAATTCATAGGTCTTGAGCAAAATGTTTTATACCCAGTAGACTAAAGGGAAGAGTATTTAATGAAATTTACCGAAAAGGAACAAATGGGAGACAAATTTATAAAAGAGAAATCGCTTTAGCTTAATAACATTATGGTTTTGCCCCAGATATTGGTATGGTATATAAATATCATAATTAGAAAGGGGGACCTCGAATTAGCCAAGATCTACCGATATATAACCCTTACATCCATAGCGGTCCAAGATATACAATGCTCTACTACGCAACCGCATAGAACCCAAAATTGAGAACATATTTGAAAAGAACTAAAATGACTTTCGACGAAATAGATCCTCGACGTCACAAATTTTGACTATCTGTCGAATTCTTGAAGATGTGCGTGCAAAAAACCTAGAGGCAATATTATTTGTTGACTTCTCTTAGGCCTTTGACTCCATATACAGAGGAAAGATGGAGCAAATACAACTCGCCGACAGCCTACCAAAAGAAACCGTCGCAGCCATAATGATGCTATATAGAAATACCCAAGTAAAAGTCTGCACCCGGATGGAGACACAGACTACTTCGCCATTGTAGCAGGTGTGCTGCAAGGAGACACATTAGGCCCATACCTCTTTATCATCTGTCTAGATTACGTGCTGAGAACGTCGATTGATAAAATCAAAGAAAACGGTTTCAAGCTGAAAAAGGAAAGAAACAATTACGGACGCAGTCTACGCCGATGAGTAGCGCTTTTGGCTAAACCACCCGCCCAAGCCGAAACCCTGCTTCATAGTGTTGAACAAGCAGCTGCAGGCTAAGGCCTCCATATCAATGCACACAAGAAGAAATAAATTTCCTTTAATCAAAGAGGCGAAATCTCCATACTATATGGTAACTCTCTAAGAATAGAAGACAAGTTCACCTACCTAGGAAGCAGTATCTCATTATCCGAGACAGACATCAACACGCGACTAGCAAAAGCATGGACAGAAACGATAGGCTATCGGTCATAAAGAAGTCAGAACTGATCGATAATATAAAACGCAGTTTCTTCCAAGAAGCAGTCGTATCGATTCTGCTGTATGGATGAACTACATGGACGCTAACAAAACATATGGAGAAAAAGATTGAGGCCAACTACACAAGAATGCTGCAAGTAATATTGAACAAATCCTAGACCAAGCACCCCAAAAAGCAGCAGCTGTTCGGTCACTTACGACACATCACGAAAACTATCCAAGTTAGTTGAACCAGACATGCAGGACACTGCTGGGGAAGTACGGACAAACTCGTAAGTGACATACTCCAGCAGACCCCTTCACATGGACAAGCAAAAGCAGGACGCCCAGCTAGAACCTACAAAGAACATCTCTATGCCAATACAGGATGTAGCCTTGGTGATCTACCGGAAGCGATGGAGGATAGAGAAGTGTGGCGAGACAGGGTCAGAGAGATCCACGCTGGTGGCCTGACATGATGAGGATAATGATGATATAGATTATTAGTAGGTTTGATAAGTTTTATCGAAATGTTTAAGCAGCGCCAAGAAACACTTCAACCTACCTTAACTGTCACATGTTCAAGTTAAACTATGCCTCCAAGAAAATTGTAGGAGAAAAATTGTCTTCTCAAATTTATTCAAAATGTAATATGTTAAATTTAAGAAAAATAGTCAGCTGTTGGAGAATTCAAAAATACATATGTTTAACATAAAAATACTGAAAGTGAAAGGTTTACTAAGCATAATCAAATAAATCAAAGTTGTTCCCTGAAAATTCACAGTCTTCATTTTATTAATCGGAATCATTACGTTTTGCCCTCTTCAGTTTCAATCATCAATTATCTAAGACTATTCATAATGTAGATAATCTTGTACCACACGCAAATTTTAAAAATATAATTCTCAATTGCAATTTATGAATTGGATGAGACAGTAAGGTGCACATAATTGATCGGACTGGGGTCAACACTTTGTCAACAACAATCAAAACCCATTCTGTTGCATCAAGAACATCAAGTCGCAATTCTTTCAATAGGCAAATTTGTAAATGGCTATGCTAAGATATTAAAAGGCAGCAAGATTGAATAAAGAGAACTTTTCAGCCTGAAGGTGAAAGTATTTTGATATCATAGAATGGGAGTTTAGGTATTTTTCTCACCGTTTACCGTAAGCGAAAGATTTTCCGCAATAAACTTGATCTCCGATCTAAATAGGACCTGGCAGTTTTAGTGACTTGTATATATATATATATATATATATAATGTTCTTTTTTTCAGAAAAAAAAACATACGCTTCAGGTATCAAAGTTTACCGAAAATATTCAGTTTTATGGAGAGTATATTAAAGGAAATAAAACAGACACAGCAGGATTCTGATTCTTAAAGGTTTATATATATATATATATAGAAGAAGAAGAAGAAGAAGAAGAAGAAGAAGAAGAAGAAGAAGAAGAAGAAGAAGAAGAAGAAGAAGAAGAACCCATGTCTGGTAACCATGTCTGCAACCCAAGTCTGAACTTAAAGAAAAAAATGTTTTTCGAAACTTTACTATATTGACCGCGGTAAGGCTCGTGTTATTGTATACTTTCCATAATTACGAAAACTTAGCATATAGTAGTGAACAACATTGATCTTAAATAAAGGTTTCATATTCTTGAACCATTTATCAAGGAGAGAAAAGTTACCTTAAAATGTCTTTTTCGTATTTTCTTTTCATGAGGTTAAAAATCTTGCCAAAAGTCATTAATCGTTATATAAGAAACAAAACTATGCTGAAAGCACTAAATCCCAAACATTTGCAAAAAAACAGGGTACAAAAATATTGTTGTTTAGTTTAAATTACCATTCATTGCATTTAATAACCTTTATTAATTGATGTAAATATCCCTTTTATCTGTCATGTCTTCCAAGCAACGGTCGTGTCGATACTGCTATATGGATGCACAACATGGACGCTAAGTAAACGGATGGAGAAAAATCTTGACAGCAACTACACAAGGTTGCTGCAAGCAATATTGAATAAGTCCTGGAGGCAACACCCCACAAAGCAGCAGCTGTATAGCTACCTACCACCGATTCAGATAACTATAAAAATTAGACAAACCAGATATGCGGGACACTGCTGGAGAAGTAGGGACGAACTCAAAAGTAATGTACTCCTGTGGACCTCTTCACATGGCCGAACAAAGGCATGATGACCACCTCGAACATATACATACGGCAGCTCTGTATAGATACGGAATGCAGCCCTGAGGACCTACCGAAAGCGATGGATGATTGGGAGGGATGGCGTGAGAAGGTTAGGGATATCCGTGCTGATGGCGTGACATGACGATGATGACATATCCGTCCATAATGAAAAGGCTAAAAGGAAAGGAACACGCACACACTCACATACACACAAATAGCAAAAAAAAAACAAACAAAAAAACAAACTTAGAATAAAAAATATATATGAGGAATAAAACTTGTGTCTCAAATAATTTGATTCTTCACTGATTGAATTTAGACATGTGTTTCTTGTAACTAATAAGGATAATTTGAGTACCTTTAAAACATATTTGAACGATGCTAATTATCAAATATTTAAAAAATGACAAATATACAACAGGATAAGGTTTGTCTAGCATAAGTAAATTAGGATTTAATCATAAGGAATCCACGCATTAGTCTTAAGTAAAAAGGTCAGACGTGGTTTGAATAATAATATTCAAAATGGGGAGACATTCAAAGTGTAACAGAAATCATATAAGGAAACAGACTTGGGGACTTGGTTTTATGTCTTGGACAAGGCTGTTTTCATATAATATAGTGCTAATATCCATGGGGGTTTTATAAATGCAACTCTTCACCATCTAACTATGAGTCAGTACGAGGGCCAACTTGTCTTTTTAACCTTCGGTATGCAACCAATATAGAAGACGGAAAATTGAATTCCAGTCGGCTTTACTCCCCTCAAAGAAATCCTCTTGATGGAGGGGTTAGAAAAATATATACATATTCTAAATCTGATATTTGAAATGTTCTGGAATCGAATAATAACATATTGAATCAATGGGAAATAATCATTTAACCGACAAACAGTAATATAATGACTGAATCGTCTGTTACCAAATACATATTTATGTGTAGTAATTTTCTCACTAAACCCACAGGAAAGTCAAACATATACGTCAGTGATATATATTTTGTAAAGTAGATAAAATACTTGATACAGTCAGCAAGAAAACGACTGATATAGCTAGCAGCTCTTTTATTTTTACTCTAATTCTAATAAATGATTTCTATTGATGATTCCTAATCTCTTTCCTTGCGCTTCTTTCTTGTGTCTGGATAACTTATTAGGCTAGTAATGCTATTATCTTCTCAGTAAAAGTCTTATTACTGTAGTACTGTTGACAGAAATACTGGACAAGTCTCTTTAACAACCGAAATCGGTTTCTTCCTCATAGGAAAATCCGTTTAGAAGTTGATTCAATCAGAATAGATGCTACTAAAGGATTCAAGCCATGAGCTGATCAGTCAAAGAAGTGACCTATTAATATGTTAAATGATTAAGTCAATCGAGAACAATAACAAACGCAGAAACGAATTGTCCAAACAAACAAATCTCTAAGTAATTTAAATCGTGTCATTCCTAAAGTTTGCATATGAGCTTAACAGTCTTTTTTGAGAAATTGTGTCTGTTTTAAGGCTGATTAAAAAGTGCTTTTTTTTCTATATTTTTACTTTCTTCTCTGATTTGCATTCATTAACACAGAAATGTGACCAATGGCATGGACAGTTTTTATACAAAACTTCTACTTGTCATTTAGATATTAATAAAAAAGAAACGTACGATCATTACTTAATAACTAACTTTGAAAATTGTTCGCTATATTTTTTTCATTCCTTCATTTATCGGTTTATTTTAAGCAGATTTGATAACTGAACATGTTGGTGAGGCTCTTGTCCGGGACGAGAAATGAAGTACACTATGGAGAAAGTATTCATTACAATTACTCCCAGGCACACATTGTCCCGGAGTTGTATCACCTATAGTCCAACATATGGGTCAAATTAACCTGTTTAAAATTATTCGCATTCGATTTGACCCTGTACAAAAAAAGAAACATTTAGAGAAATAGTATTACAAATATTGTGAATATGAACGTAGAATGAATGTAGTTCCTCGCCTCAAGGGTTGACATACATTTAGAGTAATCAATCCAATTTAATATGTGATGTTAGAAAGACCTTCAAAACTGCCAGCGTCGTATTTTTTTGGTCAGGAAAAGTTTTTAGTAATTCTATATTCTAATTTACATGAAATTAAGAATGTTTTATAAATTATCAGTATATGCAAAACACGTGCCCACACACTAAACAGCAATAGAATGTGATCAGTTTTCTTATTAAAACGAAATCGGAGCTAATCTGGAAAAAAATTTGGGGGTGCAAATGTCCAGCTTTTAGAAAATTGGTTTGTATTTTGCGGGTTCGATGATGTTTTAAAGAAAATCAATTGGCGTGAAATATATTAGTGGATACACATCAAATGCTTTCTTTCTTTCTTTCTTTCTTTCTTTCTTTCTTTCTTATTTCTATACTTTCTTTCTTTTATTGAAATTTAACATTTTCAAAAAATAAATAATAAAATTTAACTTCGAATTCAACGATGGTATAATTAAAAAAAGAATTCTCGTAAAATATGCTGGTAATAATTAAATTCTTCTCTCCATGATTTTAGATATATTCAAAAACTATTCACTTCATAGGCCATTAGCACTGATCTTCTTCAAAGTGAATGACATTAATTGAATCTGAAGTATTATGTATCATGAATCAAAGAAAAAAAAATTAAACAACTTCTTCACTGTTCTTTTAATTAGACGTGGCAATATTACCTGTAAAGTATCTTAGACAAGAGTAACCTAGATGAGCCCATCACTCTCCAGGTCTACAACTAGTTTAAATTCAGAGTGTTCTTTCTATTATACTGATGTGACAATACCCCTTCGCGGCCCCCGTACTTATCAATTTCTTCGAAACAATTCTGTTTTGGCCGGTGATTCATCTAGTGGTTCGGATAGGGGTATCACACATTTCTTTATGGCCACAAGAAATGCAACTGAGGGAGCTAGAGAAAAAGAATTAAGAACAAACGAACAATGTGGGCTTGGGTCAACTCGAAGACCAAGAAGGGTGGTTCCGTGACACTGCATTCCCAGTGCATCTACAGACTAAAGCTAGCGTGTATTTCTAGCGAAATTCCTACAAAGCTACGAGGAATGCCAAATCATCCTGACTGGCCTTCCCTCACTCTTCCTTCTTCTGACCGTTGTCGACCGACCCTCTGCGTCACCCTTCGCTAACCGCCTTTTTGGGGTTCCTTTTTCGAACTTTCTCTGACTGGAGTTCCCTTGCCCTCTTCCGGTCGCGTCGAGATCTCGAGCCCAGGCCTTTGTTTTGTTTTCCACCAAAACAAACAAAAAGATCGTCTGCTTGGCATACCCTCTTCATAGTGTCTCACTGATTCTCTAACCAAAGTCAATGAGTACAGTCAATCCAACTATCTTCCTCATAAATGCAGTGGGAAGTCTTATTGAGGATTTGAACTTTAGTAGCTTTATTCATTCATTTATTTATTCATTTCATTAACTGAGCTATTTCTGGTTTGGTCTCTTTGTTTCATTGCATATCAACCTTTATAGATTATTTAATGTTAAATTCATATTTCAAGAAGAACAGTAGAGGTACTTTTTTACCCATAGTTGGCAGGATAAGAGGGTTCATACCTTTCCCAAGGGTATTGGTCTGAAAGTAAATGAAATAGCCTAAATGGAGTTCGAACTCGCTTACTGCAATCCTGCAGTCCAGCGCTTTAACCATTACACCACGATGACACCCCAGCTCTTTCTGGGAAAAATCCGGCTTCAGTTTTAGTTCATATTTTTTAGGAATGGAGTTATCAGGGCTACATTTGCTTCTATTTCTTTTCCTTGTTAATGTATCCATTTTAGGAGAAGGAAGACTAAAAAAGATTCAAAACCTAGCTGTAGTCCCCCTAAAGGTTTAGTTTGTGTCGTATCCTGCCCGTACCATAGCAGTCGCGTAAATGCATACACATAAGAAACTGAATTTCAAGGTAATTTAAAAACAGTTCAGCATTCAAGAGAACGAATTTCTACCGAAATTAATAGTTTTTAAAAGTTTTTTTTTATTCTTTGTCGTTGATTTGTTGACAGTTTAAGAATGCGAAAGAAAGAAAGATATAAACAAACAAACAAACAAATAAAACATGGAATATTTGCCAAGCATCCATAAATGTCCCACTCAGAGAAACCAGTCGTAGATGGTGTATTTTAAACTTTCTCTAAAAGCTTGGGAAGGAGGTATGAGGAATTAAAAATAGGAGAAAAAAGTGAGACCATAGAGACCTTAGTATAATTAAGATTTGCAGGTACCCCTCAAAGAGTCCAGGGGAACCGAGTAGATATGATATTACTTAGACTCCATTAAAATCACCAGTGAAACTGATGTTCAACATTTCCAAGAAGATAAATATTAAAATAAGCAACAAAAAGGCTGTTGTCAAAGATCAAAATGAATACAAATATGCTACAAGTAACAGTTTATATGATGGCTATCTACTCTTTTTATAGAGAATCATGTTTAACGAAGAAAATCGTATGCTAAAGGAACTCCTTTTAGTTTAAAGTAATCAGCTCAAAAAGAAATTTAAACTTAAGATGCTGATTTAATCAATACTTCTTTAACTAGACGTTTATAATGGTTGAATTCTGATATAAAGAATCATACTTTCGCACAATATTTTTAGTAGTCACAAATGAATTAAATGCATTAACAAGTAACAATCTATGGAAAAACAAACATATGCTGTTTAGAATAAAGCTTGGTAAGGAGGTCTGAGGAATTGAAAATAGGAGGAAAAAGTGAGACCATAGAGACTTTTGTATAATTAAGATTTGCTTGAATAACTCAAAGAGTCCAGGGGACCCGAGTTGATACGATATTTCTCCGACTCCATTAAAATCACCTGTGAAAACTGGTGTTAAACATTTTCAAGAAAATATATATAAAAATCAGCAACAAAAAGACTATTGAAAAAGATCAAAATTAATGCAAATATCCAACAAGTAAATGTGTATATGATGGCTATCTACTCCTTTTTTTTAGATAGAAGCATTAAACAAATAAAATTTTATATTAAATTAATTCCTTTTAGTTTAAAGTAATCAGCTCAAAAAGAAATGTAAATTTAAGATGCTTATATTAATTAATAATTCTTTCACCAGACGTTTATTAATGGTTGAATTCTGATGTAAAGAATCTTAATGCTTTCGCTCAATGTGTTTAATAGTCAAAAATGAATTAACAAGTAATAATTTGTGGAAAACTAAATATATGTTGTTTTTTTTTATTTATTGCGGACTTTTTGTCCTCATCTTGGTAGCTTTTTTTTGTTGTTTCTTCTTCACTATGTTTCGGCCAAATTTCACCTTTGTCCTTCTTCAGGTATTTAACTGTGACCTCGGATAGGAAAGCTGAATCTTGTAACCGTATCCACAGTAATTGCTGCCTTCCATAATTGTTGTCTATCGCATCAAGATTTTGACCAAGTAAACGTCTGGCCGGCTTGGGTAGAAATTGAAACCGCTATCTTCTGACAATGCGCTCGATGACAACAACGTAGTGAGAAAAACAACAAAAACTACCAAGAAGACAAAAGTCTGCAATAAGATTAATACTCAGTTTATTGCTTTTATTAGTACTTTTAATTCTGATTGATATTACTTTTCACAAATAGTAATGTACCGTATCCACAGTAATTGCTGCCTTCCATAATTGTTGTCTATCGCATCAAGATTTTGACCAAGTAAACGTCTGGCCGGCTTGGGTAGAAATTGAAACCGCTATCTTCTGACAATGCGCTCGATGACAACAACGTAGTGAGAAAAACAACAAAAACTACCAAGAAGACAAAAGTCTGCAATAAGATTAATACTCAGTTTATTGCTTTTATTAGTACTTTTAATTCTGATTGATATTACTTTTCACAAATAGTAATGTACCGTATCCCCAGTAATTACTGCCTTCCATAGTTGTTGTCTATCGCACCACGTTTTTGACCAAGTAAACCTCTGGCCGGCTTGGGTAGGAATTGAAACCGCTATCTTCTGACAATGGCTTACCTGGAACCATAGACACTCAACGCCTCTATCTGCTGCGCCATGTTGTTTGAAATAAAGAGTTTTTCTTCGTTAGGCAACGTATTTATTGATTTTCCTTCGTACTATAATGGCATAATCAAAATACATATTTTTTCTTGCTTGAAGTTATTTTCGGGCGTTTCCTTTACATAAGTAAAGATGATGATTTCCTATCCTTTTTCTTAAGATCGATTAACACCCGCAAATTAAATTTAAATTTTCCCGAGTTGTACTAGTGAATAAGTCAAACAGTACATAACATCAGATTATGTAAGTGTATTTTATTCCAAGTAAGCTGAGGTTAGCGTTAGGACATAACTAATTTCAAATTCTAGAAACGGATACACTGAAGACAAGTTTCAAATTATTAATCCCCTATGATTAACTCAACTATCACGTTCAGATGCGTGGATGTATTACGTGAAAAATGATTAGATGTTATTTTCCAACTCAGTTAGGAATACCAATTAATATTTATATATGCAGCTCGTTTTAGATGAGTCTTGGAACGTTTGATATACATATTTTAGAAAGATAGATATCATTTTGGAAACTAATAACATAACCAATTTTCGGCCGAATGACCTCAAATTTTAACGGCATGTGTAGAAATAATTCGAAATTCTATTTTTCATATTTTATGCTTTATTTTTTCATGCATACGAATGACATTTAGTGGAATGAAAAATATTTTTAAACATTATATGCAATATAGAGTTGTTTCTACTAATTCTCTTTAAAGTTGTTGAACTAAAATTGATCTAATTATTAGATTACGATAATTTTTTTTTTGAAACACCAGTAAATTTCAAATGATATCAAAGTTATTGAAATATCCTTTATATTCACGCAAGTTTTGGTTATAAAAAGCCACTTTTTGATTCTTTATTATTCTCAATTATTATTGCAGCAGAATCTATTAAAGGACGCTGAATAAGCGTATAGAGAAAAGGCTAGACCGTAACTGTACAAGAATGCTACGAGCGATATTGAACAAATCCTGGCAGCAACATCCCATAAAAACTACAGCTGTATGGCCACCAATCTCTTATCTAAAAAAAAATCCAAATAAGACGAACAAGTCAAGCGGGACACTGGTAGAGAAGTACGGAATATCACTTAAGTGACGCATTCCTATGAATCCTTTTACGTGGACTTGCCAGTGTTGGCCGACTTGCAAGAACTTACGCAAAATGGCTCTGAATAAAAACAGGACGTAGTCTTGAAGACCTCCTGGAAGCGATGGGTGGTAGGAATGAATGGAGAGAGAGAGAGAGAGAGAGAGAGAGAGAGAGAGAGAGCTCGGGGAGTTCGAGCTAGCATCGCGACATGAAGATGATGATCATCTATTGAAGAAATAGCATTGATAAGTCAAATAGTATTTAAAATTTGGGACTTTAGTTCATTATTTCAGTAATAAATTGTTTTCTAGCAAAACTTCGAGTTCAAATTTGGTGGGAGTTGATTTGTTAAGGTCGAGGCGAATAAGCCTTGCTTTGTGTAGCCATGCCACTAAAAGTTTTGAGAATGTGGTGTGATAAAAGCATTAGATAAGGAACAATTTGAAGAACATATATAAGAAAAGGAATCAAGGTAGCGGAACAGATAGAAAGAGCAGTAGAAGAAGCAGAGTCGACAGACGAGAGTCGAGGCTCCAAGGGACGTGGCGGCTGGGTCAACAGAGAAGAAGTGACTAAGTCTGGGGCTGTACCTTCACCTCGCACGGTTTATAGCAATGTCTATGAAACCAGGTGACCCATTTCCTATTATCTATCTATCTCTTTTTGCCAACTACTGTGAAAAGGCAGCAACAATAAACCTTCGAATCCAGCGAGCCAAGTGATAGTGTTTTGTGTTTGTCACTTTTGTTCACGGTGATTTAAAATCAAATTAGGGACTAACAGTTTAAGATCTTAATTTCTGGACAGGTTGAATATATATGTCCTTGCATTTTTCATTTATGGATAAAAAACCAATTATTTTTGCTTTAAAATCGTAATATAGCAAATACGTGGCATTTCGTTTAATGTCAAAGCGGAAATTGCAGTTAGGGAAATATATTCAAATGTTTACCGAGGTTGTATAAAGAATTAAATATAACAACTTCTCCCTGCATTTGAAATAAAATTGCCAATCACTGTAACTCCAATTTTCACCTCACAAAGAACAGTTCAAATAATGTAATAACCCATACAGGTTAATTGGTGCCCGGTAGGTTATTTTCCCGAGTAAACATTCAGCATGGTCCAGTATAAGAACTTGTAAAACCAAATATATTGTAACACTAAAAAAACAGAAGGAAAGTCAAGATGATGCTATTTAAGTAAATCAAAACTCGACAATAGAAAATGACCGTATCTTTAAATAATAAGAGCTTTTATAGACAAGCATTGAACGAAAGAAGTTACCGCCTCCGATGGTATAAAAGAGCTGATTCGTTCAAGGCAGGGGAAGTTTGCATTCTTGCTTATTCACGCACTGAATTTCCGTATGTGGAAGTCCAAACTCGAACGAAGCCAGCTTTCATTCGTATTGGGTTAGTGATATCAACACACTCTTGACCTTTTCAGGCCGAGCTCCCATGTTTTTACATGTTTGCAGGACTAGGTATATTAACAGATACCTGTGGTGCACCATTATAGAAATGCCGATGGGGTCAATAATTTTTGCCTATGCCGCGCATGGGTTTCGGTCAACGCACCTAGCCATTATAAAACGATCATTTCCCATATTTGGTTTTAGTGAGAAGCCTGAAAAATACAATTTTATATTTGCACTTGATACTGAATAAAGTAACTGAGTGTCAATACAAATACTTCGTTGATGTTACTTTACAGAAACATTTAATAAATTATATAGACACAAGTTATTTTGATAAGAATATGCAAATGGATTCCAACAAATAAAATATGTATATATAGTTCTATGGACACTCAACATATAAAAGTAGTACAAAAACATCGTTCCAGATGTACATGTAGATTATAATAACCATGGTTAAGAGTGGATATCACGTCTTCATAGTTCAAACAACTGAGGCAATGAAAGTACGTCGATACCTTTCAAAGAACATAGACATAAAATTGTTAGTTTGTTGTGTTTTACGGTATAACAGCTCTTGTAGGTTTTTTAATGCCAAATTCTCCGTATGCGTATTTATCAAATATATATGATTTTAGGACGAATAGTTTTTATGTACCAATTTTTAATAGCAGGGTTCATTTTTATTTTGTACATGGTTATATGGTTTGTTTTATTTCAATCTTAAAGTAATATATGTATTTGTACTCAGATATTTTATAGTATTGCTGTCTAACACTAATAGTTTTATTTGCACACAATAGAATGGTTTCATGTTTTGCTATCTAAAATTAATTGCTCTATTCGCCACCCTAAAAAGTTTTATAGTAAATGATGTAATATTTCTACTCGACCCATATTTGGTGCCCTCACAGGTATTACCAATCAGTGTTAGAGAATCAGTGTTAGAGTGGTTCACAGGGTGATGTCATTTAAGGAGTTCTGCACATTCACCAAAGACTCAAGAATGGAGTATCAACAACAAATGAAGTTTAATGTCATATCGTCGATTGAATTTTTTTAGTTTATCGAAGTGGACTATAGAATGCAAAACTAAAGCTGATTTAAATTTAAAATATGATAAAAAGAGACCAAGTGATTTTTCTCAATGTTGTAATTTCTGAAAGATGTGCTGACAGATTAGAGATAACTAAAAATTCTGTCATTGATTTTCCGAGGAAGAGATTTCATAATATTTATCTATTGGTTTTCCAAGGTAGACATTTGCAGATATTTGATTATGAGATACCCAGAGTTAATATTTCATGATATTTATTGATCGATTTTTTCCGCAGAAGAAATTTCATGTTATATGGTGGTGGATTTTTGGAGGCACGCATTTCCTTATATTTAGTTTAGAGTCATCCAGGGGTAAACATTTCAC
Source organism: Sepioteuthis lessoniana (assembly GCA_963585895.1). NCBI lineage: Eukaryota > Metazoa > Mollusca > Cephalopoda > Myopsida > Loliginidae > Sepioteuthis > Sepioteuthis lessoniana. The sequence goes on from OY757904.1 coordinate 140,307,161, forward strand.
GATATTTGTTCATAGGTTTTCCGTGGTAAAAGTTTCCTGAAATATGGCTATGGATGATCCGAGGTAGACATTTTCTTGATATTTGGTAGTGAGATTTCCAGAGGAAGATTTTCACGATATTTGTTCATAGGTTTTCCTAGACAGAAATTCATATTTTATTGAACTTTCGCTTCTAAACATTTCATGATATATTTTTTTGTTTGTTGTTTTTTTTTTTTTTTGGTTTTTTATTTTATTATGAGATAGACATCTTATATTTGGATATGGTTAGTTCGAGACAGACTGTTCATCATATTGGATTGTGGGTTTTCCGAAGTATGTAGTTCCTAATAGTAATCTCATGAGTTTTCATTGGAAGGCAATCTATGATTCTGTTATGGTCTTTCTGAGGTAGATACTATTATCGTTGATTTTCTATTGAATTGGTGTTTTTTCTTAAACGACAAGTTTTATTGAAGTTGAATAAAGTCATTTAAAAAGGTTTTGATATAGCGTTTTATGGACGGATAGTTTTAAGACCCAGTAGTGAGAAAACTTTGAAGTAAATCATGAGGAAGAAATAAGTTGGTCTTATTATTCAATAATCTGTAATAGTCTGGCAAAAATTATTAGAAATCTTTAATTCGTATGTCTGTGAAGATTCATTTGATTTGCACAGCTAGAGAAGGTAAAATCGTGATATTTACTGACCGGATAAATTGATTAAATGACAAAAAATATACGAGTAGGCAGGTTTAAGTGTGTATATATATATGTGTCTAAATTCATTTATTCAATAAAAAGACTTGAGATATTTAATGATTTTGTACATGACAATATATGCACATAGGCGTATGTACAAGAGTGTATTTCAGAAATAAAGTCCAAAAACATATACAGGTACACATTTCCGTGTGTCTGGGTGAACATCTATATTAATATGATTATTTAAATGTAATCTTAAAGTTTGGTCTGAATTCATCACACAATTTCTACTTACGTATAAGGTAAATATACACACACTATAAAATATGAAAAAAATATATATCTGTAAATATAGAATATATATATATATATATATATATATATATATATATATATATATATAGGCATTATACATGCATGAGTATGGGTCTATATATATATATATATATTAATATATATATATATATATATATATATATATATATATATATATATATATATATATATATATAGTTTTATATGTTTAATAAATATACTGCATTTTTGTTTTGATTTTATCGACGTGTTCGACAAATGTATGTATATAATGATGTTGCAGGTTAACGAAGGCGTGTTACCACGGAGATGGAGTCATCTGAAAAATGTACATAGAGTTTAAGTACTGAACTTTAGTCAAATAGATAATGTACAATGCATACATACACACGTACAGATACAGACACACCCATAAATGTGTGAGTATATATATATATATATATATATATATATATATATATATATAGAGAGAGAGAGAGAGAGAGAGAGAGAGAGAGAGAAATATATATATAAACAGAATATGGCATTAAATAACCAATGAAGTTTGATATGGCATAAAAATCAAACAAACAACTAAACAACCAATTCATGACACGCCAGAAACATTCAGTAAATGACTTTGTATTTAAGGGTGGCTTCGATAGAGTGGCATGGAGCACATACTGTGCTTTTTCCTTATTTTCCTTAATAGCATACCCTCACATACATACGCACCCCCATATATATATATATATATATATATATACGCTTAATTTATATATATATATATACATATATATATATATATATATATATATATATACGCTTAATTTATATATATATATATATATATATATATGTGTGTGTGGGGGTGGGAGTTGCGTATGTATGTGAGGGTATGCCATTAAGGAAAATACGGTAGTGTGTGTGTGTGTATGTGTGTGTGTGTGTGTGTGTGTGTGTGTGTGTGTGTGTGTGTGTGTGTGTGTGTGTGTGTAATTGACGAAAAATTGATATTCTAAAACAAATATCATTATTTATAAAAGGATTGCATTACACTTTGATTTTCAAAAGATATGTATACGTTTGTCTTGTTTCATAGAAAGATTAATGCAATTTCCAGTTGTGAATAATCTGCAAGAATTTTACTGAGATAAAATTCTCCTACTATTCTTGTCGTCAAGAAAGTTATAGGGAAATAAAAATGATGATACCAACTTAATTGTAATGCACTTCAAAATTTTTAAACATAGATTAATAGTTCCTCATGAAATCAGTTTTCAATCCAATCGTCTTGTAGTGGCGGAGCCGGGAGCGTCAAACTTACCAGCTTGTCCTCAAATGATATAAAATTTGCGACAATTTTATATAATAGAGGAAATTTGTCCGGTGAAACCATTATTATATGGATTTCTCTCAGGTGACATGCGGTTTTGAATTTGCATAGGTGAGGAAAAATTGAGAGTATACATATGCTACAACCCCCCCATATATATATATATATATATATATATATATACATATATATATATTTTTTTATATATATATATAGTCGACCACTGACAGAATGTTCGTTGTATCACAAATCACAGTGCAGCTAGACACGTAAGACGTTCCAAGCTGGAATTGAAACCCACCCAAATTTACGTTAGACTTAGTATCATACCGATAAACACTCAGTCGATTTACGTTAGCTCGGGAATTATGAGGTATTAAGTAGTAGTTATCGTTTGTTTACATATTGCCCTACCGGATATATATATATATATATATATACCTCTCAAATATCCAGTTAGTGTCCAAGTACGGTAGGTGTGGATTATTCTTCACATAGAATGTATGAGGGCAATCATATAAAACTATGAGAGTGCTCAATGTATGACTATTTTTAGTTCCCTATTTATTTTCAACGGTATAACAAAATTCACATTCAGAGCGTATATAGTACAATTTAATCGTATTTACCCAACCCCTCCGCTCGGGCAGGATATAACACAAGGTAATTTTTACGCGGAGTTTAACAGGTTTGAATTCAGAGTTTTCCTTCTCCTAGACTAGTTGTCTCACCAAGGCTGAAGAACCTAGACTGCCCTGCTATTTACCCATAGCTGGAGGGAGAATAATTGGATTGATATCTTTCCCAAGGGTATTAGTGCTATGTGAAATGCAATCATTCAAGTCCAGGATTTGAACTCGTGTCGCCGTGTCCATATCCTGCGACAATAACCATTACACCACGGGCACCTCCATATAGCACAATATAATGGAGACTCAAACTCGGTTAAATCATCATAATAAATTTATTTCGGCGGAGTATATTATTGCTATACTCTCCGTCTCGTCAGATGACTCTTTACATTCTTCCCTACAGTCGCAAGGTAGCGAATGTGGAGTTACAGTTCGTATTCAGAAGATAAAATAAGGTAAATTAAAAATAAAATGAAAAAATGAAATAAAAATAAGAATCAGAAAATAAAAACGTAAAAAAAATAAAAGAAAAATAAGAATAAAATTAGGAATAAGAATAAGATGGAAATCAAATTGCAAATTATTTCATACATAAGCGTGAGCAGAGGTGGTAAACATTTTATATGCTAGAACGATTAAGAAACAGGAGTGGAATTAATCTGCTGGTCAGTCCCTTCTAATTTTGCATTCTTGGAGGAGTTCCTCTTACTTGGCAGGTGTGATTTTCTAAACAGACTAAGGTCGTTTAACTAATGGCTATCTCATACATGATTTACATTTATTCCTAATATGTCTGTTAATTAACTCAGCTGTTGCCATCCTAGATATTCCTCTTGTTTCAATTAGGACCGAGATAGTTAAACCAGATAAGGTGGAGACATTTTATATAGTCGTCAAGTGTTTTTTTTATAAATTTCCCCTAAAATGGTCAGGGGAATTAACCACTCCGGGCCCTAATTTTTGGATTAATATTCTACGATCATTTGGCCCTTATCTAACCTTTATCTTTCCCTGTTTTGGTGATATCTGTTGTTGGGCTGATCTCTATTAGTTTCTAATACGTCTTTATCATTGGCCTTACGATTATTTATGGACTGGTGTTCCAGTGGTTCTCAGTCTGGATAATTTAAATTTTCCTCTATGTTTGCACTTAAAGACGAGCTCGTTTCTCTCTTTCAACAATAGTTTTCTATTTTTGAAATTAATTATGCTAATTTTTCATCTAAGCATATGTTACATCTACCGTTGAAGCTATTCGCGGTAGATGACTGCCTTATTAGTTTCCATTTAATTTGTGGAGATAGCCTCTTAAGGCCCCAAAAATATTTTGATAAAGCAGTCTGGTATCTATGTTTTGGTTTGGAAAATGAATGTTTGTGGTTGTACTATCTTTGCTTCCAATTTCCCGCGGAGATTCCTCTATAGACTCTCTCCCCGTCCCTTTGCTGTTTCATAGGAGCAATGCATGCCTGGTATACGACATTTCTCGAATTGCAGCATCTGCCCAAGGGGCATTCTTCTTTATTCCTACAATTACAAGACTCCGCGTCTGGGTTCCTATCCCTCGTGATTAGTTCATTGAGTAGCATCTTATTATGGTTGCTTATTATGTTGTACATATTCTTGGTGCAAGAGTAGCTAATTTTCACTGTATTTCAATTAAAAATTCTACTCAATGGGTTATCTGTATTAAAATGCTTATCTAGGGGGTATAGGAAGTATTTACCTATATTAATGTTAGCGAGCCTACAAAATGGCGGATTGGCCCAGACTATTTTTCTATTTCTATTCTTTCCCCGTCTATTTTCGTGACTACTATTATTAATAATTTCACCTACTTTGATGAGTGTGCGGGTTCCACCATTATTATTCTCAACCCTCGAATTGAGGTCCACCGAGGTTTAATATTCCAGTCTATCCTGGAATCCGCTGTCCTTCAGGGGGTCATCATATCTACTCTTGTTTTCCTCGAAAATTTTCTTACATGCGGACTGCTTATATATATATATATATATATATATATATATATATATATATATATATATATATATATATATACTTTATAAATTCATTTCCATCCTGTTACGCATTTTTGAAATTTCCAAAACCACGAAAAAAAAATTAACAGGACTTCTTCAGATCTTTTTATTTTTTTTTCATCAAAAAGATCTGAAGAAGTCCTGTTAATTTTTTTTCGTGTTTTTGGAAATTTCAAAAATGCGTAACAGGATGGAAATAAATTTATAATCCTATGTGACCGGTTTCGTTGTTTTCTTAAAGAATTTATTGCTCTGTATTATTGTTACATTGAGCTCTTTAACAGGAAAATTTAAATATTCATTCATGAATAATTTCTTGTCCTGATGGAATTACTCCCAACTCCGGTTTAACTGGACCAAAGAATACTCATATATATATATATATATATATATATATATATATATATATATATATATATATATATATATATTTATAAAATTATTCTTTTATTCGAAATTACACATAAAGTAAATTACGTTAGATATTAGCCCGAATAAGATTATGAAAAACGAGTTGCTAGGTATATATATATATATATATATAATATATATATATATATATATATATATATATATATATATATAATCCAATGTGTCGGATTATCCAAATGAATGCTCAACACTAACGACTATTGATGTATAATTAATTTGGGATTTACGATACATCAGCACTCAAAGTGTAGAGCTAAACATTCTTTTACATAAAGATAAAAGAAACAAAATCTTTGACATGAAGGCAAAAGAAAAAAAAATCACCTCATTTTATTTCAGGTTTCTTCAAATTCTCATAAGTTCAACTTATAAGCCTCATAAAAACCATCATAAATCTTCAGATAAAATATTACATCAAGTGAGGGATTTTTCTCTTTTATCTTTATGTAATATACATATATATATATATATATATATATAGGGAGAAAGAGAGAGAGAGAGAAAGAGAGAGAGAGAGAGAGAGAGAGAGAGAGAGAGGAGGGGGAAGTGTCTGTATATCAGTGTTGCTAAATATCTATACTCATTAACTTCTTCAAACCTGTATACGTTTATATAAACAGTTTCAACTATTTTCGGACATTGTTGATGGCATATGAAATTATATAATTTACCTTCGTACGCATAAGTACATACTATATCGGTGATGTACACGTATATTTTCCAACAAATCCATATTTATTACAGCTGCCTATATTCAATGGTAAATGAAATGTACTAAGAAAGGAATGTTTTTTATCATTTAGTTGCTAACAGATTTTTCTTCATCCCACGTGGATTGTTGTATCAGCTAGCACTACAGCATTCATTGGCCTCAGAAGATCATCTTGAAAGCTTGACCAATGAAGCCAAACTTCACATTTAATGTCTACTGAGACGTACATTGATTTCTGCGACCGAAGACCACACGAAACCCACTAGACAGGAAATAATACGATTATCTGTCTACATTTCTTTCTCATCATCTTTTTCTTCCCCCCTGCTCAAATCACGCACAGAGCTATATATATATATATATATATATATATATATATATATATATATATATATATATATATATATATAAAGGTGTAATCTCTCTAATACAGAGATGTACAAAAAGCATACACACTGACACTAATATCAGAAAGGAATTTGATTCGTTTCGTTAAATGAAATTCTCCCTTAGGTACCAACAGATTTTTGAACCTATTCTTCCGCCACTTTGGATAAACTGTAATGTCCTTTATTTTGAATTAACTATTTCAACGAAAAAGGTTATGGAATACTCTCCTGAAATACTCTCCCATTATTATATTATATATGCATCATATCTACACTGAAAATGGTGTTAATGCATTGATTTTTGTGACCGTTTTATTCACCTTTATTTATTAAGCAGATCATAACTCGATTCAGGTAAAGGATTTAACTGCATTTAGTAATAAAATATAAGTGAATATTATATATACCATATTTTCTGTAATTAATATCCTACAATTTTATGAACGCATACACATGAAGATGTTTTGTTTTACTGTTTCCATAGCCTATGGAGAAATTTCAAAAGATACTCTTCGTATCTTCGTCAAAATCATCTTTTGAATCCAGCTTCACTTTAAGTGAGGTTAAAATTAAAATCAAAACTGAAGTCAAAATATTTTGATTCATTAAATGACTCATTAACAAGATTTTTGAAATATCACAATTAGATTAACAAAATATGCCGATTTCGAATAAAATGAATAATCATGTTATTAACAAAGTGATCCACGGCTCGTTTAGTTTCGGCGAACTGAACCAACATTTTTGTATGTTGTTAAGAAAAGATTATTCGGTCATAGATTTTGGTGGAACTAGTAAAAGCTAAGTATCTAATGAATATGAAAAAAGAGACATAAGAAAACGAATTCGACTATACACACGTATTGCTTTATCCACTTTCAGTCATCTTGTTTATAAGGGTGTGAGGACTGCCACTTTGTAATTTAGTCTAAGTGACTCGATTCAAGGGCCAGATTCCTTTTGGACTTAACTCAACTCAGGAACAACTTTTTTTTAAATTCGAGATCAGGCTTATATATGAAGTCAAAGACCTAGTTTGAGAAATATCATGAACGTGGAAAGAAAAAAATCGGGCAAAATATATTATTGAAATGAATTGTAAATTGAGGTTATCATTCTTTTCTTTGTTTCCTTTTTATTTTGAAGAAAAGTAAAAAAAAGATATTGTTATTGTTTGATTGGAGGCAGTCAGAAAGATTTATGAATTATTTTTACTCCAAATTTTGAAAGAAATAATTGTTTTAATAGTCCATAGCGGTTTAATCGAAATTGACGGTAGACTCAACCAGGAAAACCATAGGCTGTCAATTATCACGGTCGGTTGAGTAAAGAAAACCCTGGAATTGCAATATCTTTTCTAATTCAAATGTAGAACATTTTCTTTAAAACATTGTCTGATGCCATAACACGTTAGCTTAAATTTAGTAGAACCCAAAGTTAGAGTGGACCGCGCCCTTCTAGATGATAGTGAAACGAAATTAGACTCTAGAAGGTGCGGCATATGGAGGGCGTGGAGTTAATTATTGAAATTCAAATTAAGAAAAAAATTGATAGAGTCAACAACTTCGCCACCTCACCCCACATATGAGATACATACATACGATTAGAGGGTTTGTCCCTCGGCAGTGTCCAGTTGGAGCGGAGCAGAAGGAACCGACTAGAATTCCCATCACTCTGGACTCTTGCCTTGCACCAAACTACCAAGTGAAGAGAGGCAAAGAAAACCTCAGATAAAAAAATACTGATGCTCGCTTCATGCAAGATGGTCGAAAAGCAGTCTGAAGTATTCCAATCGTTTCCGTGGCGTTTTCCCATGTTTAAAACAATTTTATAGCATATTGTTCTTCTAAAGTGCCCTCATTTCCAGATGGCATTTTTGAAATTCACCAGCTGTGACAATCAGGCTTTTGTAGGGTGTCTTCCAATTGCTGCTGTAGCTGTTCATTTGAAACTGAAATCATAAAAACTGGTTAGTCATCTCATAACATATATAGCAATAACATACTGATTTTTCAAGAGTTTTCGACAATTTTAAAAGGGCTGTGCAAAAAATGTCATATATATATATGTATATATGTGTGTGTGCGTGTGTGTCGCATTATGTCTGGTGGATGAGTGTCTTGTGTTGTTAGAATTGTTTGAAATCAGTCAACGAGATTAAATAGATAAAGACATTTTTAAAAATGACAAACTTAACCGAAGTAATTGTAAGTGCCGGTCCATAAATAGATAAATAAATTAGAAATTAAATGAAACACACAAAGACGGCTAAATGAGTGAGAACTCAATGAAGTTAACAAAAATGTTTTATTTAAATCAGGATAAAGAGATTTTAGTAGAAAGGTCACACCTTGAATCTAATGATAATTCAAGATAATTTCTACTTAGGATCAATGAAAAGTTGGCGTTAAATCTTAATTAGGGTATTTAGAAATTAGATGAGCTAACTAGTGGAACGAACAGAGGATGATTAATAATTTTAAATTTACTTTTTGGCAACGTATACAGGATCGAATCCCAATACCGACAGAGCATTTATATTTACCAACCCCTCTGCTCGGGCAGGATATGTCACAAGGTCAATTTTTTAAGCGGAGTTTAACAGTTTTGAATTCAGAGTTTTCGATCGCCTAGACTAGTTGCCTCACCAAGGCTGAAGAACCTAGTCTGTCCTACTATTTACCCATAGCTGGAGGGAGAATAATTGGATTCATACCTTTCCCAAGGTTATTAGTGCCTTGTGAAATGCAAAACCGACAGAGCATTAATGACCGTCAGGCAGACAGTGTGTTTGACCGTCAAGTCAGCAAAGAGTATTTGATCTCCCAAGATGAAGAGTTGTTAATTTGTACCAGTAATGAACCTAGAGAAATATTAGTTTCCCTCTCTCTCTTTTTCTCTCTCTCTTTCTCTCTCTCTCTTTCTCTCTCTCTCTCTCTCTATATATATATATATATATATATATCACTCTTTCTTTCCCCTCTCTTTCTCTTTGTCTCTTTCCTTCTCTCGCTTTAGAGTCAATTGTATTTAGACTGGTTATTGATGAACAACAATGAAGATAACAGTGGATTAATATCCTCTTTTTTCATTGTGAATTAATTTAACGTGACAAAAGAGATACTCTATTATGCAAAAGAAATCTGGAACCAGCTTACTTTTCAGGAAAACAAGAAGCCAACAACATTTTACAACCCCATCGCAGAAACAACAGGTTGAGACAATGGGAAATCATTGATGCTCGACTGCACATAACTTATCAGACAGGTTAGCAACAAAGATAAGAGCTTTGTAAAGATGAGCTCTCATTAAACACATTAATAAACTGACCTAAATGTATTGGAATTGTATTTTTGTCATGGAAATGCTTTTTCGATCTTGAGCTATTTTTTTATTTTCTATTAAGTTTTTTTATGGAATATTTAGGGTGCTCGTCTATAAACGGGTTATATAAACGTAGATAAAAATATAGCTTTGCTTCTATCGGAAAAAATAAGGAAAAATAGTGCTAGTTTCATAAGAATGCTGGAGAAGCGAATTTGAGAACAATAATAGTAGGAAAATCATTTATATCGTGCTGTTTTTTTCTTTTCATGATATATAAATCTTCGTAAGTTATTCAATATCAATGACCTTTAGAAGAACAGCTGCGATACTGTTGCTTGGAAGGTAAGTGGTGGGGTATACTTTTCTCAAGATTATTAGTCCAAAATTAAATGTAATATTGCCACTGGATTTTGAACTCGTATATTTCGAGATTTTACTCGATCAATTTACTAATTCTGCCGAAATTATTTTATACTGGATTTCAGATATTATTATATTAATAAAATTTCATAAACAGTATCGATGTTAGTTTATTTCTTTAATGTCATATCAAACTTCGTGGGATATTCAAAGTCAAAGCCATCTTTAAAGAACGACAGTATTGGCACTATTTAGCCTTTAGCTGAGAAAATAAGTGAGCTTATACTATTTCCATTAGAATTATTATGAAATCGAACGTAATTGCTCGGACAGATGCTGCAGTTCAGCGCGTTAGGTGGGGTGTTCTCGTGGGGTAATGGTTATATATATATATATATATATATATATATATATATATATATATATATATATATATATATATATATATAATATTTCTATTGTTCATTAGTAACTGAGTGGAGATCCGGAGTCTGAAATTATTTAGGGTGGAGTGTCCTCGTGGTGTAATGGTTAAAGCGATGGACTGCGGAATCATAGTAAGCGAGTTCGTACTCCGGGCAAACACCCTTGAGAAAAATATGAGCCCCCTTATCCTCCCAGCTATAGGTTAAATAGTACCACTACTGTTCTAGGAGAATAGCTTTAGCATTAAATAACATTAAAATAACATTAGCATTAAATAACCTACAAAAGTTGATTTGCCATTAAACAAAGAAACCAAACCAAACCCTCAGCGCGTTAGCCCCGACGCACTAGAGTTGATTTTATGAACATAGTGAAGGAAGAAGTTAAGAACGAAGGCAAAAAGCGCATCGCACTTTTGAATCTTATTTTATTGTGGATTAAATATGAAAAATTATTTAGAAAAAATGTATAAATAATACATGTTCCCTTATCATTTCGTGCATATGATTTCACTTTATATTTCCTTTGATATTTTAAAAACATATTTAAAACTTAAGTGATATAATGTCAAAGAGAACTAAAGTCATCCACATCTTTAGAGTCGAAACATTCATTTATTTCTGTTTAATCAAACGATATTCGTAATGATTTGCCCATTACTATTTCTACGATTATTCATGTCTACTAACTTTTACAACATGTTTTTATAATACTTTTTATAATCTTTTTTCCATTTTTATGATATTTTTACAATATTTAGCAATTTTTTAATTGAGCGACGTAATTTGAACATCAAATGTTAATCAATCATTTTTTAAATACGCCAGGTTAAATTAATACTTTCATTATTCTTGTATTGCAATTTCCTGCAGTATATATAGTTTATCTTGTTTTATAATGAAAATATTCAATGGGTTGATCAATGTTTTATCTATAAACAACATAAAACACGCAATTTGCAAGCGTAGAATATCCCAAACAAGAGCTGTTTTAAAGTGGATTACAGAAAGGAATCAACGATTTTCATGGAAATCTGTACTCAGAGAAGTTGTTGATTTTTTAAGTGAAGTCGCAATTACGTTTTCAGAAGGCTATAGAGATGGAGATTAATCTGTTTAGTAAAGTTCACTGAAGATTTTTAGGTAATAATAATCAACTGAAAGTTTACAGATTTGTAATAATTTTCAAAATATCGGGAAAATGTTTTACATAGTTCATTGTATGTATTGACTTGGAAAACTATTAAAAATTTGATCAGGTTCTATTATTAGGAGATATTAAAAGATTTTCTTACAGTTGACAGAACGTTGTCGAAAAGGACACAGCCGCACATATGAGCAATGTTTGGAAAAGGTACATATTCATCATATATTACGATCATTTTTATACATGTTTTCAGTTGTAAACATACACACGCACAACCAAAAGCATTCACACTCTCAGACGTACACACACACACACACACACACACACACACATGCACACACAAACACACGCACACACACACACACACACACACACACACACACACACACACACACACACACACACTATTTGATTAAATAATAAAAGCACATTTTGTCTAAATAATATTATGAAGATCCTTTCAAGTTTCCTGATAAGTGTATTGGTTTCAGATTGAAATTGGTGGATGAATTTACCAAAATTGTCCGAAGGACTTTCATATTTTTCATAGGCCATCATCAGGGCTTGCTTACATGTATAAAGAGGGTTTCAAAGAGTTTTTGAAAGGGTATATTAGGTTTTTTATAATATTTCAAAATTACGTAAACGCTGAGTTGGATAAACATGATGTGCTGATGAACTTAAAGAAACAGAACGCTAATAACGGAAATAGAATAGTATCAAGAAATATGGTATACTGAAAAAAAAACCCCAAAAAAAGAAAATAAAGACATTTCAAAACTATGAAATTGTTTTTCGTAGTATAGGTTTATTGATTTTTTTATGGTTTAGATTATTGTCAATGTTATGCAGTTCACTTTTGTTAAAGAAATATTTAATTTCTGTATCAACAATGTAGTTAGAAAACCCATCATAAATAAAGGTTTGTTTAATATTTTTATGTTCATTAAGGAAGATATTTCGAGGAGATAGTCGTTTAGCTCTGGAAAATAGAGTTTTTATTATTTTTCTCATATATATATATATATATATATATATATATATATATATATATATATATATATCACATGCATTTGTTTCGGCATATATACAAATATATCCCAAGTGTAACGCTTATCGTAAGAAAAGTAATCGGTGCCCAACATGAAATCATAAACGATATGTTTTTGCATTTTTTTCATGCTTCTTGGCATGAATCAATCTGAACATACAGGCTACGGGTACATACTGAGTTAGAGAGGTATTTTTAGTCTTGGTTAGGCAAACAGTGGGGGATGAAGGAGACCTTGGATTAAAAATCAGCATTACTACACTTAAAACTTTACTTTTCGCCACATCCGGCTTATTGGTGTGGGAATATATATATATATATATATATATATATATATATATATATATATATATATATATATATATATATATATATATATATATATATATATATATATATATATATATATATATATATATATATATATATATATATATGATATTTCTATCGTTCATTAGTAACTGAATGGAGATTCGTATTTTGAAATTATTTAAGTTAATTTCATTCTTTTTTTAAATTACTTTTTTGTCACGGATCTACGATTTTTTAAAATCTAATTCAAAATATGTTACCCAAATACTCTCGCACGGAAAAACACTCAGTCATATATATATATATATATATATATATATATATATATATATATATATATATATATATATATATATATATTCACTGTATGCATTATATTCAAATCTGTGTATAGGACTTCATGTAAGCATATGTTCTTATACCGATATTCCCATTTCTTATATCTGCAAATTTTAAGCCAACGACGGAAGATAATTTGATGCTGTCAGAATACTTATTGCCATAACTCTTCTGAGCCTTTATGCTATCACAGATAATACCATCACGCACTTAACTACTGTAAAATTTACTGAAATAACAGGGTTAAACACGCAACGTCTGTCTCTCTAGGTGTAATTTTACAGTAAATGACTTCTCAATGGACACTGATAAAAACGTCAAATTGTTTGATTTACCAATAACTTTCGGAAAAATATCTCATTTTATTCCGTTTTAAATTTTGCCTATTTTTTGTGATTTATTGCATTGAAAATATTTTTATATGAATTCAAGATGCCATGATGTTAGCATACGCACTCAATGCTGAAAGTCATATTTTGATTTAAATTCCAAATCTTGTAACTCGATGAAGAAAAATGAAATTGATAATGTATATAGATAAATTCCAAACGAGGCAAAAATGCAATCGAATATATACTCGTTTTATTCATTCTATAGGGATCTTTTTTATGTCGAAATAATCATTAATTAAATTTTGAGCTGCGTAATCATTCGTGACTGCTAAGTTGATGTTGGTTAATTGTGAAATGATAAGCGATAAACACAAAACACAACTCGACTTTAGTGTTAGGACCTTGGTTGAATTATTCACTCCATTCTGTCTCTGTAGCAGTGGAAGCATAATGAAATAGGCACAAAGTAAGGGCTACTTTCTTCCTCCTTTTAGGAACTGACTCTTCTTGGCTTTCTTTGTTTCTTTGTTAAATGGCATATCAACCTACCAAGGTTATTTAATGCCAAAGACATCCTTCCATAAGAACAGAAGGGACAAGAGGGTTCATAACTTTCCAAAGGGTATTTGTCTGAAAGTGAAAGTTATAGCATGACTCGAGTTCGAAATCGCTACTACGTTTCTGCAGTCCAGCGCTTTACCCATTACATCACGAAGACCCCCCCCCAGAGACTCTTCTAACATCTTTGAATCAATTTTCCCAATAGTTTCGTGGAAACGATTTTTTTATCCTCATACTCCAATCAAAAATAGAGCAAAAAAAGGGAATCACGAAATTCTTCGTCTTATTTAGGGGTTCATAGATCATCCCGTCCTCTCTTTTGCTTTTGGTGGGCGAAATAATCTGCTTACCCCTGTCACGATTAAGATGGGGTCTTGGGGTTTAGATCGATGTTATCTTGTTTCATGTTTCCCAGTAAACGCTGATCTTTGTTAGATCATCTCTATTCCAGTGGCTAGCTTTTTGATAACTTTTCAATATTTTCTTTGTACACATCTACATCGTAGTGGATCAATTTTTAAACAGATCTATTAGACCCATAGCAGACATCCATCAGAAGTACCATCTTGCAGCCATTTACCGAACCCTCTGCACAGGAAGGATGTGACACACTGTCAATGTTTTCGCAGAATTTAACAGGTTTGGATTCAGAGTTTTCCATTTCTTAGACTGGTTGTATAACCAAGGCCAAAAACCTTGTGTGCCCTACTATTTACCCATAGCTGGAGATAGAAAACTATCATGCAAGTCAGATTCGACCCGAGAATAATGATGTGTTACTTAATTTTCCCCAAAAGTGAAACAGAAGCAGTTTAATGTCATAACTTAGACATCATCATTTTTTTAGAGTATCAATTGAGTCAGCGCATTTTTCACTGCGCTGACAAGGCAATATCAGTGTTTATATCAATCATTGTATAAGATATGCCATATATGGAGAAACATTTTTCAGCTGCTTGAGTACCCATTGAACTCAAAATAATTTTGAACAAAACCGAGTTGATTTTCACTTCAATAGCTAACGAACTGTATTTTGAACCATACATCTATTTATATGGAACTTAGTAAAGGGCTGCGGATACGTTTTCGTACTTCATGAGAAGGATATTTAGACGTAGAAATATTCTCACCAATTCATTTGGGCAGGCCATCCTTTACAAAATTATAAAACAGGTGTGGCAAGATAAAGCAACACCAGACGTATAAAAATAAGGATTGATGAGACATATGTCTTCATGAGTCTATTGTAAACAAGCAATACACAGTGATATTTAAAACATAAAAGTAAGAAAATGGAATCTTCTGTTTTTTATGTGTAGTCAACACTCGGACGAAAGAAAGGAATGTGACTTGTGAATGCCACCTGTCGAGTACTGATTATTCGTTCACTCTGTATTGTGAAGTAAAACATATTTTCTTATCAAACTACTTGATGTGTTTTTTCTTCATTATCTGTTAACAGAAACTTTTGAGTTAAAATATGAAGATAGTATTGGAGTCAGATGATATAACGTTTACTTTCCTTCAAAATGCGAGAATGAGCTAATTGCAAAATGTTATGTTCGTTGAATTTTCATACTATTGCCCTTCGGAAAATCATGAATCGCTCTCTTTTCTTCTTTTACCAAACTAGGAGTAAATATCATGGGAGTCTGGGCAGTTAATCATGGCCCGTATTTAACCAACACCTCTGCTACAGGCAGAATGTATCACGAGGTTAATTTTTAGGCAATGTATAACTGAATTCAGTGTTTTCGTACTACTTAATGGATTCAGTATTTTCGGTCTTCTGAATGGATTCAGTATTTTCGGTCTTCTTAATGGATTCAGTATTTTCGGTCTTCTGAATGGATTCAGTATTTTCGGTCTTCTTAATGGATTCAGTATTTTCGGTCTTCTGAATGGATTCAATATTTTCGGTCTTCTGAATGGATTCAGTATTTTCGGTCTTCTTAATGGATTCAGTATTTTCGGTCTTCTGAATGGATTCAGTATTTTCGGTCTTCTGAATGGATTCAGTATTTTCGGCCTTCTGAATGGATTCAGTATTTTCGGTCTTCTGAATGGATTCAGTATTTTCGGTCTTCTGAATGGATTCAGTATTTTCGGTCTTCTTAATGGATTCAGTATTTTCGGTCTTCTGAATGGATTCAGTATTTTCGGTCTTCTGAATGGATTCAGTATTTTCGGCCTTCTGAATGGATTCAGTATTTTCGGTCTTCTTAATGGATTCAGTATTTTCGGTCTCCTGAATGGATTCAGTATTTTCGGTCTTCTGAATGGATTCAGTATTTTCGGTCTCCTTAATGGATTCAGTGTTTTCGGGGTTCTTAATGGATTCAGTATTTTCGGTCTTCTTAATGGATTCAGTATTTTCGGTCTCCTTAATGGATTCAGTGTTTTCGTTTTACTTAATGGATTCAGTGTTTTCGGTCTTCTTAATGCAACCAGTTTAGACAAAGGAAAAACACTAAATTCAAATGTGCACAGTTTAAGGTGCACAGGACATAGTTTTCTCCCTCCACTTGTGCCGAGCTGTATCACCAAAAATAAAAGATCAATCGCTATAACTCTCATTCTTAGTTTGAAATACGGTTTATAGAACGACAAGTAACGAATTGAATTTAAAGAGATTTAGGTTAGGCTATGATTCGTGAAATAATATGTTTTTCCTTGATCAAGTTGAAAATACATTCTTCCCGGCTTTCTTTTTTGATATGCATTCAGTGGTATAATGACAATCTACAACTTAGTACGCGAGTTCAAACTCCTGTCACGCTATTAAGTTTCCTTCCTGATTAATACACATGAGAAATTTATGAACCTCCGTATCTGCCTTATTACGCCTTAAATAGTAACATTGCGGAGTTTTCAACAAGGATGGTGTAGCATTAAATAACCCACGAACGTTGCTATCTTATAAACCAATGATACTAAGCGAAACGAAACCAAACTGATACGCATGCAAATGCATATATATATATATATATATATATATATATATATATATATATATATATGATCAGAGGAGAAAATCTAAAAAGAAGGAGTATCCAATTCGAGAGATCAGTGTCAACGGTTATCGACGTATAATTAATTTAGAATTAAACTATATCAAACCTCAACGTGCTGAGCAAAAAAATAAATTTTATAAAAAATACAAATTTCTTTGGTATCATTGTAAATTTATTTCTGGTCGTGATGACCCTCATCAGATTTTAAATGAAAAAGTTGTTTATGTGTTCTTATGTTGTATACTCTCATACATGATTAACGAAATTCAATGAACGAGCGAAACACTTCTTTATAAAATATATATCTCTCAATTTAATCTCGAAAGGGGCCCACTGTTTGTTGTTAGTTGAGAGATAGATGGAGATACATATACTCAGAGAGGAGACTTCTTCTGGTCCGACACGTTCTTCCAGGATCCAGGGGATGTCAACGCTTGCATCTCCTTGCAAACCGTGTCGGCAGACAGGTCGGAGGCTCTGATCGGCTGCGAGTCCCTAGCTCGACTCCCGATTTTCTGCCTCTGTCTAAATGTGACCGCGTCTTTATCACATGGTCTCCTTCCAGTTACACACCTGTTGGACCTGACTGCCATGACACGCTGCCAGGCCCCTTTTTACTAATCACAACGTGACAGCTTGTCAAAGCACACGGGGTCACTTGGAACGAACCGAAAATCCATCTCATATGTTATTTAACACTTATATTGCTTCGGGCGAGAATAGAATTTAATAAAAGTCGTAAAAATAATTCTTAATAAATTTTTTTTTTCTTTTTTTCATATTTTTTAGTCTATCAATTTATTTACGGTTTAGAATTATTTTTCAATATTTATACATTCCTTTAAAAAAACAAAATAAAACGTTACGCCAAATTTGAATACGATTGAAAACTAAAAAAAAAATAATTGCTAAAATACGCTTTCATACTTCCGTTGAAACTATTATAATATTTATTATAAATATTAGATAATATAATTCGTGTTATCAGAAAATAATAATTCAATCCAGATATTCATTTCATAAATTATCGTAAAAATATATTTCATGTATTTTTAAAAGAAAATAACTTACTGAATGATAAGTTAATCGTAATAATCAAGAATTAATATATAATCAACATATCGAATGAAAAATAATCGTAATAAACAAAGAATTAATATGTAATAGACATTTTATTAATATTACTAATAATTCTTAACTTATAGTATCGATAAATTGAATACATTTTTTTTACATTTTGGTCCTATATGGAAAAAACGGTATAATAAAAACGCTGTAGAACAGGAATAGTTCCTTTTCATTATAAGGCTATATTAATAAGTTTAATAATTTTTAACAATTTTCTATCATTTTTTATGTTTGTTTTTTATAAAAAATAACCATATGCTTATATTTTTTCCTTTAAGTTTACTTCTATTCTTCATTGGAAAAATATTTTTTGAATTATTTATTCATTTATTTAATCTATTTTTTTTTAATTTCCAGTTTAAGCGTGTTATATCTATGTATTACTTTTCATTAGAATCATTTTACTAAGTTGAAATATTAGTTTGGTATATACCATTATCAATGTTACATGTATTGCCTAGTGGACATTCATTTTTATTTTATTTTACAATAACAGTATATTTTAAGTTGTCATTGTTAATCCAGTTTAGCTAATTTAATAATTTCTGGTTGTAATTGTCAGTTATTTTGATATATTGTTAATGCAAGAATAATTATTTCTTTCATTGTTCTTATTATTTTTCTAAATGGGTTATCATCTTTAAAATGTTTGCTTATTAAACCTAGAAAATATTTTCCTATATTGATATTATAGAGTTTGCAAAAAGGCGGGTGAAACTAGATAAAATTTCTACGTGTATTTGTATAAATATTTTAACTGGAAATTTAGATATTACAACCACCTGCAATCATTTAAAACTCCAGCATTAAAAAATTAAATTGTCCAATCTAGGTATTACTGGTATATGATAGAACTAAGCCTAACACCTATTATAAATTAGAAAGTAATTAAAGAATCCTTGTCATCGAAAAGTTTACACAGTAAGTGTAATTTATGCTTAGAAGAGAAAATATGTTTCCTGAAATATTTGATTGAAAATTTACTTAATACTAGAACTGAAATGATATCTGCATGTAAACATAGAAATGAATTCTTATTATAATTCAACTTGATATATTAATGCTATTAATATATTTTAACTAAGATTTAAAATTTATATATTAAAATGGTCATCCATAATTTAAAAAAAAAGATTAAATGAATATATATATATATATATACGCACATACACACACACGCACACACACATATATATATATATATATATATATATATATATATATATATATATATATATATATATTCAACTATTTAATATTTCTGGAATTAGCTTTGTTTTTTTTTAATTTTCAGTAGTAATTAAATTAGAGGAAACATTGTTTATGTTTTTTTTAACACAATGTATAAAAATTGTATAATGAAAAAGATAACTATAATATCTCCACCTTAAACAAATGTTCTTGATTAAAAATATGATAAAATATATTAAAATTCATTTTTATTAAAAAATTATTTTAATAAAGAAATAAATAATTTTTTTCTATTCTCACTTAAAGGAATATAAGAAAATCCCGAATATTTTTTTCATGTAACATTTGATGATGGTCAGTTGACCAGAAATAGATTCATAATGACACCAAAGAAATGAATTCTTTCTTTTTGCTTTGATATATATATATATATATATATATATATATATACTAGGATCTTTCAAAACATTCTTAGTTTGACTTAGAAAGATGAGCATTGCTAAATATTATCGTTGTAGGAACACACTGATACTTTTTAGAAAACTAGAAAGACTAATTCAGATTGTTCCTGTTTTA
The DNA here is from genome assembly GCA_963585895.1 of Sepioteuthis lessoniana. Taxonomy (NCBI): domain Eukaryota; kingdom Metazoa; phylum Mollusca; class Cephalopoda; order Myopsida; family Loliginidae; genus Sepioteuthis; species Sepioteuthis lessoniana. The sequence continues at coordinate 140,327,442 of OY757904.1, forward strand.
TAAGAAGTGTTAACTATATTACCACGACAAAAATGTTGAGCTACATTCTTCTTTCTGGGCGGCGTTAGTATATGTATAAAACTGGTACTATTAAGAAATATATTCGTGCAAACTCAAAATATTTAGGGAAAACGAAATCGAAGAGAATGATCAAGAGAAATGTATTATAAATATTATTTCTCACGTTAATTGCATCTTTGGATTCAATGGCTCCATCCAAAAAACAAAAACAACTCATTGTAGCGAAGATATTTTGGCGTCCATAACTATAAAATTATCCATTATTTTATTTGCTTTATTTACTATAAGATATTTTTGATGCATTTAAACTATTTTTGAATACTGAAAATTTTAATATTTTGATCCAATATAGCGATAATATTCAAGAAAATGTTATTTCTAACATTGCAAAAATAATGCCGTAAATTTCAGTCTATATACTGAACAATGCTTTGTATTTAATGAAAAAAGGTTTCTGTGGATCTTCAGATTTTGAGTCAATCTAAAACCTATTGGGTTATGAATTATATTCATCATACATTGACTTCTATAATCATCTTATTGTTAAAATTTACAATATATGCGAAGCATAATATAGGCTGGCGGCATCCGCTGATTACGGTGCAAAATATTCTACTGAAAAATATGATCTCTTATCTATAATATCAAACTGCATATAATGACGAGTTTCCAGTATTAGGGAATGTGGAGTGCCCCTTCATTGCCATTACTCCAATGTCCACTTTAAACCCGATTTTAAGTACTCTATAGGATTCGATCTAAGCGTCAAATAGTTCTGTTTAAAACGTAATAGGATTCTACAGGAACGAATACAAATACTTAAAATCCTTAATAAATAACTATACAATGATATCTATTTGAAACGAAAATGAAAGCGATCCCTTATCCCCTTGGCATAAAACAAAAGCTTGAATGAGTTGAAATTTCAACAAAATGCAGCTATGAAATAATTTTTGTTAATCGTACCTTTTGCTAAACTGTGCCAGATTAGCGACATTTTTTATGTCTGCTAAAAAGCTACTCTAAAGTGATATGTTGCAATTCGTCTCTTAATATATTGAGCCTTGTACCAGCTTAATATTGTATGGCATGAACAAGAAGTTATCAATCTTTCAAAGATAAACTCATACCTTTTTCTTCTCTCTTCATATATGCACCATTCCTTGTTTTTACGTCACCTTCTTCTAAAAAAGATTTACGTGAAAAGGACATTTATGACTAACACCATATTTTTTGAATGAGCAGCGTCTTTAAGACTTTGACATTTAAAGGTTTCGCGACTATGGATATCGTAGCAGAGGTTATTGAGAAAACATTGCTTGCCTTTTAGGTTTTTTTTTTAATATTTTTACTCAATAAATTCTTAACTATATTGAATAATGAATCATTAAACAATATAAAATCAATAAATTTAAGGCAATAAAATCTGTAATAAAATATTTATAACCTTATTATGCCTGAATTCTATAGTTCTGCTTGAACTCAAACATTTTGCCATGTTATAATATCTAAAAAAAATTAGAAACACTAATATAATTCCCGTCATAAATAACAGAATATTATATGGATACGTCAGCATTTCTGACTGTATATATATTCAAGTTTTTGACATCGCTTAGGTAGGTGAGTGTGGAATAGGAGTATCATTCGATTAAAAGTCTTACAAATCCTGAGGATCAGACGAAAAATGAAAAGAAACTACCTAAGAAACGAGATAATACAACTGCATTTAGGGAAGAAACAAAATTAAAGTACAGCATATTTGAATAGGGGAAATGATAATTATGATAGAAAAACTAGAGATAAATACAATAGTCAATTCTCTCTCTCTCTCTCTCTCTCTCTATATATATATATATATATATATATATATATATATATATATATATATATATACACAATGAGACTTGAACTCACACGTGTTTGCAAACATGAGTGAATTGAAGTCTCATTGAGTACCCCGTTAACAAGGTATTGTGCCATATATATTCTCTGACGAAAGCAACAAGCAGGAGACATACACGTATGTAATAAATTAATTTAAAAAAAAACAAATCTCTTCGTGGACCTACCTATTTTAAAATATTTTTTCTCTCCTTGGACCTACAACAAAAAATTACACACACACACACACACACACACACACACACACACATATATATATATATATATATATATTGCATTCCTTGCGTTGAGTAATGCATCGTCTTACTATAGAAACGAGATTTTTCATTCGTCTCTCGTTGGAACTCGTTACGTATTCGATATAAAATTTCACTCCCTCTCTTTCTATGTATCTCTCACACACGCACATATCTACACACATACGTGTACACATACACACACACATATATATACACCTTAGCTGAAGGTCATTCTCCTCAGTTAAGACACATTTGACCCAAACACCTTAAGTAAGTACTAATGTTTATGTCTCGTATGATATTTCAATGGAGCCATATTATGCTTGGATATATTAATTTTAACAGAGTGCACGCACGAGTACCATACGAAATAAGGTCAATTTTTAAACGGAGTTTAGGAGGTATGAAATCAAAGTATCTCTTCTCGTAAATTGATCCCATAAATAGCTATGACAGCCCTGATATTTACCTACAGCTGAGAAGAGAACCGCTGGATTCATCCCTTTTCAAACCTTATTTGCACCTCATGAAATAGAAATAGAGTCGTCCACGAATTGAACACGGATCTCCGTTATTTATTTCCTTCGACAAGGTAACGGGTGGAGTCATATATTTTCATGTATGGCCCAGCGGTTAGAGTGTTCGCCAATGGCCCGGGAGACCTGGGTTCAATCCCAGGTCGAGTCATACCAAAGACTTTAAAAATGGAACTTGATACCACCTTGCTTAACACTCAGCATTATAAGGTACGGTTCAAGGGTAAAGTGGAGCAATCCAGGGAATGGAGTAGCGCCCTCCCCTACACCTTGGTGTAGTAGCTATCGAAAAGGGAGCCTTCGGGTCACCCTCGACTATGGTCGCTAACTTACTTACTATGACAGATGAAAATGAATACGGGAGTGCGTAGCCTATGTAACTGGCACGACAGATCAAGCCACTACGTTCTCCTCCCATTTCTCGGACTTGCAGGAAACATTTTTTTAAAGATTTTATTGTCTTTGTTACATGTTCTTCTAAGTTAAATGCGATTTAGATCAATGTACTCAAATATACTAGAAAGATCCCCTCGTCCTCTAAGGTTGGTTGTACCCTGAGCATTGATCTTCTATCACATCTGTTTTAGTTATGAAGCGGCTTATAAATGATGACGTTTGGAAACGTCCTGTCTCTACGACATGTTCAGTCCAACTGCATTAGGATTACATAATAGTGGTCCCGATGCTTCCCATATTGCACTAAAAAAAGAGATCAGTGTTTGAGTATCTACTTTGCAGTTTGTCCCTAGTGTTTGAGTTCAGACAACTGTAATGACAGGCAGAGGCCGGTTATTTTGTGATCAATAGGAGATACAATATTTATATCCGTAGAAAGGAATGACAAGTATAATGCCCTTGTAAAGTGCAAATTTTCTCTTGAGTATTATAAAGCTTTCATTCCAAAAATGCATTTCCCGAATGTCCACGTATCTTACTCAAGTGACAAACTCATTATTCTGATATACATGATATTCATCATGCTATCAAAATATAAAAACTGATTCGCATGTTTGTTTTTCAACGAATACAAAAAGCGGTTCATGGAAACTGGTAAAACATTAATTGCTGTTTGCACTTCATATGTACTTGGGAATGGATCATTGTGGATGAATTACTAGCCTTTTTTGAATAATAAGGGCAAGGTTCAAATATTTCTTCACACCCAAGAAATGATTGACAGGTTCCCGTATATACTCGATAAGATAAGTATTATCTGCAAAGAATGAGATCACATTACCTCATTATTATATCTGTTCTAATTAGGATTATCTTGGAAACATCCCAATGCCTTAAAGATAGTCCATCTCTCTCTCTCTCTCTCTCTCTCTATATATATATATATATATATATATATATATATATATATATAGTATTATTCGGTCCACTTAAACCAGTGTTGGGAGTAATTCCTTCAGAACTAGGAAATCATTCAAGAGCTGAACATTTAAATTTTAAAACGAGGATGTAACCCTTCACCTCTCTTCCTCTCCCTTCACCCCCCTCCCGTGTCTATTCTGTTTTAATTTATCCATAAGATCTGAAGAAGTTTTGTCATATTTTAATTAATGTTTGCGGTTTACATCAGAAACGCAAAACAGTATGGATATAAATTTACAATCCTAAAATAACAGGTCTTTATTTTTTTAAAGAAATATATATATATATATATATATATATATATATATATATATATATATATATATATATATATATATATTGCTTTTGATTTTGATACTATAACAGAATTAGCAGACATATTCTACAAGTGGAAAAGAAATCAATATCGATTTAAAAACATATATATATATATATATATATATATATATATATATATATATATATATATATATATATATGTATATATAGGTGGGTGTAGGCGTGAAAAAGGGGAAAGGTGGATAAAGCGAAACACAGTCCATGGATTAAAATAATATTGTGTCTTTGTTTATCCTATCTGTAGTCTGTGTTTCGGTTTATTCTTTTTTCCACTTTTTTTTCTTATTTTGTCGGATTTTTATAATCTATCTATCTATCTATCTATTTATATATATATATATATATATATATATATATATATATATATATATATATATATATATATCACAAAAAAAGACAAAAACGACCAAATGTGTATTGCCGGAATGGTGTATAAAATAACAAAAGCCACATCTAGATCTAATTAAATGCTATCAATTGTTGAAAGGAATGAAAAACTTAATATTACTGAAACGATTAAGAATTTCTGAGACTATCTGATGCAGTAATAATCACCCCTGAGCAATTCACGAAGTACCATGCTATGAACATTTTGCCCTGTATTATTTTTATTTTTTCGTATTCATGTTCACATGCTGGTTTGGTATTTCAAGATGACCGGAACTTGAGACGCGATCAAATGGTAGATTCTACATCAAACGAAGAAATTGGGTGGATGAACACTGAAATTATTGAAGAAGTCTTACGGCTATTGTAGAAGGAATAATAGAACATCACTGATGAACTACATATATTTACAGAAATTGAATATTCGTTTTTTTTTTTTCTTATTTTTTTGTTTTTTTTGTTTTTCGTTTTTTTAATAAGTTTCATATTTGTTTGAATTTGGACAGTTTTATCCTAATAGTATATCAATTCATTTCAAGTAAACTAAACCGGGATTTCCTCACCGACAAATTAAATTCATTTAATAACTGTGGGGTAATTTCATGAGTATTCTCTGTGTTAAAACATTGATATAAAAAAGAGTGAAATATTTGGTGTTAAATATATTACTGAACAGTTTTCTAAGGCAAAGAGGTGACATCTACAGACGAAGCGGTAGCTTTCTGAAACTAGTAGACACATTCA
>OY757904.1:140337989-140372989 GCA_963585895.1 Sepioteuthis lessoniana
ATGGCCAGAATACTGAGAAAAGCCCTGGAGACTTGACGAGATTTGCTGTCCCTCAGACTCCAGTAAAAAACCTTCAGCTAATACGGATATGAAAAACTCTAATAATGATAATTATGATTATAATAGAATAGTTGAGTTTGCCCTTCCGTCTGACCACTGAGTAAAACTGAAAGAGAACAAAAAGTAAGATAAATACCTAAACATTTCTAGAGAGCTGAACAAACTATGGAACTTGAAGGTGACGGTGATACCATTTATAATTTGTGTGTTCGGTTGGTAACTTGGAAATAAGAGGATGAGGGGAAATCCTCTAAACTACAGCATTATTAAGAAAGTCAAGAATAACAAGAAGAGTCCTGGTGTCTTAAGGAGTCTTGCCGTCACTCTAATTCTAGTATGAAACCATCAGCTAGATCTGACGTGAAAAATTCAAAAAAGAGTGAAATTATTGTTAGCTGCCTGCAGTCAGGATTGAACCAGCAACCTCCAGAGGATTGTCTCCTTAAAAGCTTAGCAAAACAGACGTCTATAACCGTTATATTAAGTGTCCTGCTGTATAGTTAAGAGTAAAATTTTTGTGACTTATGAGCTTAATGTTCTTATATGACTAGGATTAATACTATTATGTATGATTTTTTACCTGTGTTCACATTCAGTTTTTTTTTTATCTAAGCTTTTTGATTATTGGTCACCATATTGTATTCATCTCTATACTTGGTCTACTCAACAGGTCACTATAGCCCACAGTATCACTACCCTATGTCAAAGGACTAGCCGAAAGGATTTAAAAGATAGGTTGTCCATATGACATCAGGACAATATTCACGAGTGGTTCAAATCTCCGAAGTCATCTCTTCTGGTTCAAGCCACTAACGGAATTCAACATGATCAATAACTGTGTTTACTCCATCCTTTTCAGTTTTGGTAAAATATACAAAGCCGAGAAAGGTCCCCTACAAAAAGGCTAGAAGAACATCGGAAGGCAGTAGTACGAGGTGAGATTGAAAAGTCGGACACGTCGGATCATATTTGGAAAGAAAAGGGAAACCATCTGCCCTTATAGAATGAAGTTGAAATAATTGATAGAGAAGAACAATGGAAGAAAAGACACCTTAAGGAATCAGCACATATGTTGAGCTAGATTGACCTGTTGAGTAGACTATGTATAGAGATGAATAAAATATGGGAACCAATAATCAAAATTTTTGAAAAAAATCTGAATAAGAGCACAGGCAAAAGATCATATATAATAATAGTAATCATAGTCATGTAAGAACATTAAGTTTATAAGTCCCAAAAAATCACTCTAAATTGCCCAGCAGGACACATAGTGTAACGGTTATAGGCGTCGGTTTACCGTATCATCTACGGTGACAATCAGCTGGAGGTTCCAACGCTCAATTCTGACTGCAGGCGAATAACAATACTGGAATTCTTAACAAATGTACCCGGTTATGGTTAACGGAATCGGAACAGGCTATCCCCATGGATTCAAAGAAGGACGTAGTTTGAACTTCCCTGTAGGTTTCCTGGTTCGACAAACGTCTGAAGAAGGCTGGAGGACAAGTAGGCCGAAACGTTGTGGAAATAAAAATAAAGATGTCTGAGGCTTAAATTTGGTTTGGTTTCAATAAAGGACGTACTTCAAAGTTCCGTGAGGGTTCCCGAGTTCGACAAACACCTGAAGAAGGCCGGAGGACATATCGGCCGAAAGGTTATGGAAATAACCATAAAGATGAAGACAATAGTCCGAAAACCCTTAATGATAAAATTCATTAAGCTCCGTCCCAGAAATTTTGGTTGCATTATCAGTTCTTTTAAATATCAATCATGAAAATGAAAGGTGCAATAGGAAGCCAGGAAATATTCTAAGCACTAGAAAAATATGATCTGATTTTATTAGGTTGTGAATAGACATTCATTTAACAGGAATATCCAACCCATGAAAAGCACTGTGTAAGAGAAGACTTGCAATTTAAAGAAGCTGTTGTGTGCTAAGATGTCGGATGAGTCAAATTATTTCTGCACCAATCTTGTTTGAAAGCAAACCGTTCCTTATTGAGAACGAATTCTTTATAGAACAAAGAATATTATCGACAGCAGTAAATTTGTTCGACAATATTTACGAAAAAGAAGATATATATATATATATATATATATATATATATATATATATATATATATATATATATATATTAATTATGTATTGACACATTTAGATTTAGCTTCCATATTTTTTTATGATAACTGTGCTTTAGATTTTCTGCAAGAACCGTACCGAGAAAAGTCTATATTAATTTTATCTTAAAGATATATTTGATATAAGCATTTTTTTAATTGACTTGGGTGAATCCAAGAAAATTAACATAAACGACGGCACAGCACATACACAAACACACACACACATACACACTTACATATGCACATTTATATATATATATATATATATATATATATATATATATATATATATATATATATATACATGAGCGTATGTGTGTATGTGTAGAAAAGCTACTTTTGTTCATATATTAAAACCATTAAAAATTCTCATTCATCTTAAGAGATAACATGTTTGTTTTCTATTTGAAGACTCTAAATACAGAATAAATAAAAACCAATACAGAAATAAAGGAGTATCAATCGATCAAGGTATTAAAGGCATATGCTGCGTAGAAAAAATACATATATATATATATATATAGTTTTTTTTCTTAAAAAAAACAAAAAACGGTCACAATAGGATTATACATTTATTTCCATCCGGTTATGAGTTTTGATATAAATCAAAGACACTAAAAATAACAGGCCGTCTTCAGATCAAATGGATAAAATAATTTAGCATAGACACAGGAAAGGGTAGGATGGGGTAGAAGAGGTGTGAAGAGTTTTCTCCTCATTTAGCCTACTTCCGGTTTTACAAAGGTGCATGGTTGTCACAATCTCACTTGGTGGGTTTGTGGCGGACCAAATGCAGTAAAATTTGGTGCATGCTCAATATTTGTGTTAGAGCTATTATATGATAATCAACAAATAAATTTTAATTTGTATATATATTAGATAGCATGGAAGTTTTCTTTGTCTGATGTTTGTCATATGAAAATGGCTGGAATCCAGTGGTCACTGATAAGCAGCTCTGCAATGAAATATATATATATATATATATATATATATATATACATATATATATATATATATATATATATATATATATATATATATATATAAACTAATATCATGTATAATTATATAATATCATATATAATTATATATATTATTTATCTTTTTCCATGTTACTCCTATTTTACATCTATCTATCTATCCAAACACGAACCCACATACACACACCCATACATATATATGTGTATATACAAGCACGGACACACAGACACACAGACACACACACACACACATATATGTATATATATATATATATATATATATATATATATATATATATATATATATTTAAAGAAAAAAAAGACCGGTTATTTTAGGATTATAAATTTATTTCCATCCTGTTTTTTTGTTTCTGGTGTGAACCAAAAAGACGAAATAAAAATATAGCAGGACTTCTTCAGATAAATAAAACAGAATAGACACGGGGAGGGAGGGGGGAAGAGAGTTGAAGAGTTTCCGTTTTTTATTTACCTATTTATTTATTTTATTTATTTTCTTTTCTTGATTGAGCTCTCTACCAGGAAAATTTAAATGTTCAGCTCCTGAATGATTTTCTTGTCCTGAAGGAAGTTCTCCCAACTCTGGTTTAACTGGACCGAATAATACTATATATATATATATATATATATATATATATATATATATATATATATATATATATATATATATATACGATTATTATAAAATAGAAGCAAACACGTTAAAGCGGTGTATTTTTCCACGTTCTCTACCTAATCTTATAGACTCCACCAACACAATACAAATTCGATAGAAGCACTCATATCTGTTCATACGTAATTTCGATTATTTTTTCCCCATCTGGCTCATGAGTATCGTTCTTTTCTTCACTATGTTTATTTTCTTTTTACAAAATATATAAGAGTATTTTTCTAATAAAATTTATTCTTTTAAATGAAAAATAAAAACTGGATTAAGGAAACTAATTATGAATTTATAATATATCCCCAATAATATGACTGATAGATTTCCAGGAAATTATTCTTACATTTCTTCTGTAACGTTCATCCAATACTTCCAAGTTAACGTGTAATTTTATTCTATTTTAATACATTTCCCCTTATTTTGACAGTCATTACAAAAATCTATATGAAAAGTAATAATTCTACTTCGTTGTTTGAAAAGAATTAACATTTCTAGTTGGAAACCATATAAGCACTAAAATTTGCAATCATTTCTTTAAACTTGTATCCATAAATTTAGCACAAAATAAAAATTGGCTCGGGCAAATTAATATAATTGGTGACGGATAAATATCAAAGATGATTCATGGAAATGATTGATGAGAGAATAGGATTTTTCTGGATGTAAAACGTAATTTACTACCTTTAGATTCATAAAAAGGTTACACACACACACACACACACACACACACACACACATATATATATATATATATATATATATATATATATATATATATATATATATATATATATATATATACTGTTAATACATTCAGAATATCTTAGATATTATACATTTTCGTCCAAAGATCAAAATGTCGGATGCACATTTTTTTTTCAAATCTGAGTCATTAATCTAAACTAGATGTCTGAGGCTTTAAGTTTGGTTTGGTTTCAATAAAGGACGTTCTTCGAAGTTCCGTGAAGGTTCCCGAGTTCGACAAACACCTGAAGAAGGCTGGATGAGATATCGGCCGAAACGTTATGGAAATAACCATAAATATGAATACAATAGTCCGAAAACCCTTAATGATAAATATCATCAAGCTTCGTCTCAGAAATGTAATCAACTAATTTCAAGATATTGCTATGCATCTCTAACAATTCCATTAAACATTTGTTTATACACAGTTAAATGATCTCACTGTTCTATTTCAAGAAATTCAGTTCATCATGAGTACACAGTGTACACGTCAAAATAATTATATGACAAACAATTCAGTTTAGCATAAGCACGCTATTTAGTTCTAGTTGACCAAAAGATATCAGGTGCTACTACCCCGGGCCAGACTGGACCCCGGAGTTATAGATATAAATGGGTACTTATCCTTCCTCAAAGTTCCAGCATTACTGAAGGTTCACTATCAGATTTGTTTAGTGTCAAAATTAGGACATTTATAGCAAAATTGTAGCCGTTCTATCTACAGCCCTATGAGACTTTCAGAATTCCGTTAGAATTACAAAAGTGAAAGAAAATTGAAAACATATTTCAACATTCCGATAAGAAGTGGTTAACAAATATAAGGAAACACAAAAGAGAGGTGGAAGACTTCTTGTTAAAGATATTGTGACCCTGGAGTTCTTTGAGAAGCCAAGTATAAGTGGAAAATTTTTAAATCTCCTATTTACGAATTGAATTATGTAAAGAGGATTACGTAATATTCAAATGTATAAAGGATCTCTCAGTAGATTTACTTTGAAACCTTTGATAATTAAAAACCAAAATTCTTTTTTATACATCTCGGTATAACTAAAATGACTATAATGCAAAATTATGTTTGCATAAATATCCTTACGGACTAATAGATTTTTTTTCTTAAAGCGCTGAACGGCAGTTTCAAAGTTAGCCAGTTTAAACTCCAATCACGCTATAAGATTCTCTTTCAAACTTGCCCAAATTATGCACACACTGGACTCATTGCTGAAGTGATAGTGGTGTGGATACCTTTAATGTTAAAGGACAACATTGATGATACAAATAACATTAAAAAAATTAAGGAAATTTTAAATAACTTTATCTGTCATTGGAACTTAGGATATACTGTTTCTATACTGGGGCTTGGAGTAAAAAATTAAGCTGAGGTTTTGGTTATAATTATGGATATCTGAGAAGTTTGAAGTATTCCTTCGTAGTCATTATTCCCGATTCAACTCTTACTCGGAATGGTAGTACCTGTTAGGGTCCCATTTTTGGCTGAAATAGATATGTGTTATAAGTTATTCGTATTCAATAAAATCTTGTGAAGAACTGGGTAACAATGTAAATATAAAGGCAGAGTGAACGTGACTATCAATCATATAGGTATAAAATAATATTCAATGAGTTTAAATCCAATTAAAATCAAATAATCAACATTTGAAAGATCGTTAAATGGTAGTCTATTAAGCAATTGCTAAGATGATTCAAGCCCAACTATCTATTTTCCAAAAATACGTCCTAACTTATAACCTTTATAGTAATGTTAATATCCAATCTCAAATATAACTAATAAATGGTTATTCGAATAATTTTGACTGAAACTGCGGCAAATTTTGTGTGATGTATTATTTAAAAAGTCACAAGCAAACGAAGCAAATTTTGAACATTTGTTTTAAAATTAAATTCTTGTTCAATCGTCCAAAGGTACATCGTGTGTTTACTTGTAAATTTTATTTCTTTAAACCGTGAATATATCTAAATGATTGAAATAATTACGATAATTTCATGGGATTTAGTCATACGCGTTCTTACGTAAACCAATTATCAAATTATCGGGCTTCTTTGTCTCTATCTATGTCACATATTATTTGAAAGCTACAACTTTTTTTTAGCACAGTTTTAATTATATAACATAAGATAACGTTTCTGATCAATATTTCCGATATTAAGTTGAAGCCAATAAATAAATAAATAAATAAATAATGATAATGAATAATAGATTTCAAGTATTTTTTTTTTTTAAATATCAATTTATTTCTTTTCGAATTTGTTCGCGATTCCTTTCAAAAGTTTCAACTTTATCCTTAATTTTTTTCTTATAGCAACGATGAAAAAGAATAAAAATCAAATTAAAACTTTTGAAGAAACCTCTCATAACGTCGTTTTATGTCCATATTTTCTTAAGATGCCGGCTTAATTTATCATTTACTTAGATTTTATCTCCCTTTTCAAGATCTTTTTTTCTCTTTTAGAGGACAATTTGTGGCAGAAAATAGAAGGAAATATTCATCGAAAAGACAAAGATAACATTAAGACTAATAGACAATAATCATTTCTTGTTACTGACGTTAATGGTAGATTTCGTTTTCTTAGCGTAAAACAGAAGAAAACAATAATAATAAAATCAATCTCTGTTGGCTGATTTTGACCTTTTTTTTTTACTGTAAAAAGTTATGTAACTTTTATTCAATCTGATAATTTCAAATCATAGGGAGACGTGAACCTGATTTTTACGAAATTTCTTTAAGGTAACAAATTAGTTTGCAAAAATTTAAATTTAAAAAATTATTTCAAAGATCTCGCGTCTGATAAAAATCAAAGGAAATTTTGTAGAATTGATTATTATCATACAGATACAAAGTTATGCTGAGTACGCATTTACTAGGGATGATGCATTACATATATATATATATATATATATATATATATATATATATATATATAAGGTAAAGATACCAATACACACGTGACAACAGAATTAGATTAAAATACATTCATATATGCTGCTAAGTTATTTCATTAAACCAATTATAAAATATACCTTAAATATTTCTTTAAAGCTTCATACTTAATGATAAATATATTCGCACTATAGTTAAAATCTTAAAAATGCTCAGGTCTGTGATTAAAAATAATCTAATAAGGCATTGTGAGTCACCACCTTACACACACACACACACGCACTTATATATATATATATATATATATATATATATATATATATATATATATATCAGTGGCGACTCTAGCCTATTTTTGCTACTCGCGCTCCCCCCCGCACTCTGTCAACTTCAGTTCCCAACCTGAGGTCCGTGAGCCCAAAGTAAGTCATCATAGTGGCTATTGCGTGATTCTCCATTGTATAGCACAGATTGACAAACGTACCTTGCATGGTGTTTTTTTGTAAACAATCAAGATAATATATAATTTGTAGTCTTGTTAATACAGTAGATAAGATATTTTTTTTTCCTTTCAAAAGTATAGAAGAAAAGAGAAAAGGTCCATTACTATAACGAGAAAAATATGTTTATTAGAATAAAGAAACTGATGACAATATACACAGACACAGCTAGTAGTTTCAATTTCGCTTAAAATAAAGATTATTTGTTGAAAATGTATTCAAATAAACAATTTTTAGTTACAGAATGTAATATATGCAACATCCATTAAAGAAATAGACATCTGTTAGTGAAAAAACGAATTAAAACACGCCGTTTAACCAACATTTACCATAGCGATGATGATGACGTCGGCGACTGCTCTAATCTGCTATTCTCTCTCTCTCTCTCTCTCTCTCTCTCTCTCTCTCTCTCTCTCTCTGTCCCTCTCCCTCTTCCCAATATATCTATCAACAGTCGCACGTGCTAAGATTTTTGAGCACAGTGGTAGGGTTGCTCTTGCTATTGGCTACAGCTAAAAGCGAATTTCTCTAACATTACTGTTATTATAAGGGTCTAGTACCTGGCACGGATCGGGCGTTCAACATTATAGCCGATTTTATGGGATGTTCAATGATTCTGACCGTGACCGGACAAAGACCATCCGTTCAAAACAGCATCGTTGTATTATTCCCAGATATATTTATGAACTTTTGGCCGCTTAGTTATCGAAACTTGAATAGATACGTAATTTAATTCAGATCAGACTAAGTATGTTTGCTTGAAATTAATGGATGATTTTTAATCCATTTTGAATAACATTGACCGAGTTATTGGTCGTGCCGGGCACGAGTAGCACTAGTCCCGTCTCCGCCCCATATATATATATATATATATAGGCAGGTATTCCATGATATATCCTGTATTCGTAAAGAGCTGTTGTTGATAGATATTTTGTAGTTTTTGTTTGTTTTTGTTTTTTTTGTATAATAATGAATTGCTTTCAGTTAGTTTCTGAATTGTTCTTGCGTAATAAAGAAGAAAACCAACATCATTCACTATCCACCAATTTGGAAAACACCGTTTTTCTTACCTCGATTTGAAGCAGAATGTATCTCTAAAAGACTTCAGAATAAAATGCATATTTTATCTCAGTGTTTTCGGCGATAAATCATCTTATTATATACGAGTCGTGAAGACAAAATAGACAATAATTATAAAATCATCGTCTATTTTGTGTTCACGACTCGCATATAGTAAGATCATTAATTGAATATATTCAAATCACCGTTATCACTGTTTCGGTGAGAAATCAAGAACCTTTCTTTGAATGGTATCAGCTTTTTTTTTAAATTCAGTTACGTTTCCATAACACAATGCTAGACAAATTGGTAATGTTTTATTTTCGACTGCCACGCTGATACATCTCTAGCGGACGACTAGTGTCAATAAATAAACTATAGATCAGTAGTAAATGTCACTGATAAGTAAATCTGCTTCCGGTCAATAGAAAAAAAACACGGTTAAAAGAAAACACAGTTGGAGACAGAGATTTCCAAAAAACTATATAATGTTAAGATTGACAGATTTATATGTTTTTGTAATTATTTGAAGACACAAAATTGGTTTCCATATTGACATCTGTATATTCATCATTTATGTTAATACTAGCCATGTTTTACGTATGTAACGATTGTTTTATACATAGATATCAATACGCATGTACATTATCAGGACACATTCTGCTCCCTGAAACACTGGAATTCATAGGTAAATTCGCAATATATATATATATATATATATATATATATATATATATATATATATATATATATATATATATATAAAGTTGGTTGGTTGGTTTGTCGGTTAGTTGAGTTTAATGACATCAACTTTGTAGGATTTTAATGCCAAATCAATTTTTATACATAAAACGGTTCTCTTTCAAACAATTCAGTTAAGTACACAATATAGCTATAAATTTTTTTCAAGTTATTCAGTTTTGTCAAACAGTTCGAATTCAAACAATTCATTTTGTTATGAGAATAGTTTTTGTTTCCACACAGTTTAATGTCGAAAGAGTTCTCTTTCTAACAATTCAGTTTAGCGTAAGTACAGTTTTAATGCCAAAAAAGTCCCATTTCAAATAAAACATTCCTTTTTCAAGCAATTCATTTTAGCATCAGTACACAGTTTAGTTCTATTTGACGCCTCGATAGGAGCCTATCAGGTGTTACCACTCCTTTAGAGACTAATCCTGGAACCAATGGAAATGAAGTGGTACTCTGCATTCCCTAAAGTTCCAGCATTACCAAAACCACCCCATCAGATTGTTTCGTATCATATGCAGGGCACGCATTGGTGAGATCTTACCTCCCTGCAGAAATGCCGTTGGTATATTCTACAGCCCTCGCCGACTGAACACTATATATATATATATATATATATTGACCCTCGACCGAGCCGTCAATCAAGTGATTCACCTGTGTAAATAAGCCGAAGAAGAGCGGAAGCAGGTTGACGTTAAGAAAGGATATAGAAAGGGTGCCCGCAGCCGTCAGAGTTGAGACAGGAATGCAAAAGTGAGAACCAGCTTGCAGAGGGCTAGGCCTTCAGTGACCCAATGTTGAGCAACACGAACCAAAATGCGAAAGAAATGCTGCTATGGTAAAGAGAAGAACTTGGGTCAATAGAGCAGTCTGCCCCTATCTTCACCCATCTCCCACACAACAGAATATCACCCTTTCCAAAATAAAGTGTGAGAGATTTATAGAATACCTCATGAAGGTACATAGGCAAAGAAAAATCACTATATATATATATATATATATATATATATATATATAGTGTTTTTTCTGCAAACGTTGTCCATTGGCATATAATCTATGCCAATGGACAACGTTTGCAGGCGTTGTAGAATACACAGACTTCACCTCTACAAAGTGGTAAGACTCCTCAAATGAGTGTCTTTATGACATTCTGCAATATGACAGTTAGGCTTCAGTAATGCTGGAAATATAGGAAATTAGGAGTACCCCTTTATTGCCATCGCTCCCAGGTCCACTCAGGCCCGGAGTGGTAGCGCCTGAAAGGGTCCTATCTATCGGTCATATAGAACTAAACGTTGTGCTTATACTAAACTGAATTGTTTGAAATAGAACTAACTTGAACTTTAAACTGTTTACTTACGCTAAACTGAATTGGATGCAATAGAATTGTATATGTATAAAATGAATTTGGCTCTAAATAACCTACAATGTTTGACATGTCATTAAACCAACCCAAACAAATCAATGACAATATCATATTTGTTGTAGTTGGACAGCAGTGAATCTATTTACCTCATACCTGGGAAGATAAAGGGTTCATATATTTCCGAAAGGTAGCACTTCGAAAATGAAAGTTATTGCCTGACTGGAGTTCTAATTTGTTTAATTCGAAACTTCAGTCCACGTACTAACTGTTACACTTAGCAAGCTCTTCTTATATATATATATATATATATATATATATATATATGAGTGTGAGTGTGTGTGTGTGCGCGTGTGCGCGCTCGTGAGTAATGGCTTTTTTTATTAATCGCATGTCATATGTCAGTCTTCGTGGGTTATTTAATGGCAAAAATTTTTTAGTGGGAGATTATTTGTACTATTTAGCCCATAGCTGGCTGATAAAATAATTTATACTTTTTCCTAGGGCAACCTATTTTTAGTGGGAAGTCTTACCTTTCCTCAGATTACACAGTGGGTGTATTATTGGCCTTGTCCATTGAACGGTACAAGCATCGAATGCTAAATGACCAAAACCCCAATGAAATATAGTTAAATATGATAGATTGCCTTAAGAAGCTAAAATCAGGATTTTTGTGGCGCGATCATGAAATTCCGAGACCAGCGGCAGTAGTTATCGTCATCAATCAGCAATATATGAAAGACCGTGCCGTGGACATTTGGACATATATTGCTTGTTTGTGTGGCCATGTTCCCAGACTGAATCAAGTGTTGAAGACGGAAATCAAACTTGAGAAAATAGTGAATATTATATGTTATATCCAACTCCCTATTAGACCGTGAAAATACTTTCAAACCAGACAGCAAGGACACAACGCACCGAATAGTAAACCTTTACTTGCTGATATTCAGAAAAAAAAAATTACTCAACTAGAAATCCCGCATAAAGTGTCCAAAAATTGTACAAATAATTATTCAAAATTGGTGAAAATGAATGATATTGGCATCGTTTAGCTATTTTCGTGCAATCATAATCTTTATTTGTCAAATTTATTTTCTTTGATGGCTTTTCAATAAGAGGAGGCCACTCGACTATTAATTATTGGACATATACGTACCCGACCAAAACCAATATAAGCTTATTCTCTTTGGAAAAATCTAAATCCGATTAAAGAAATGCATTCGGACATCTTATTCTTTACCTACACTGAGGAAAAGAAAGCGAATATTAAAGAAATATAATGGTTCAAGCGTAAAAAATACTCCATCAAAGTGATATAATAGAATTCGCACAGAAAATATTCTGCATCATTAAGGACGCCTACTTTATGAATAATATCAATGTTAAAAGGTTAGCAATGACGTAAAAAATGCAATGCTTCAGAAACGCTTTTTGTCACAACGGAAAAATCCCACAAGTTTTTTGAATTCACATCATTACGAAAAGCTGATGAGTTAGGCTATTCTTAAACATTATAAAAAGGAATCTCAAATTTGATGTAGTAGGTGTCTGAAAGAATGTATAGGGAAACGAAAAGACAACGATGAAATGAACTCATGTCAGGGAGATGAGGTTGTTATTATCAGAAAATTAAAAGTCAATGTGTTACCAAATAACCTCATTCATTTTATTGTGAGTTTAATAATTTCATTCTGGACGAATCTCAAAGACATGAAGTGGAATTTTCAAGTCTATAAGGGAAAAATTAATCCTTTCATAAATTGCAACCCAATAATTTTAATCATGTCCAGTTGGTCAACCTGACCTCTTTTTTAAGAAAAAAAAATCTTGTTTTTTTTTTTGTGTTTTTTTTTCTATCTGTCGCACCTACAACGAGATATCTCGTGGTTGACTTTCTGTTCTTGGTTAGAGAACTGGACACCAGGATAACTGATGGTTGGATGGAACCAGTAAATTATAATTGTTTAACATATAATAGCCAATTCGTTTGTTAATTGTCACTGAAATGTCTTAGTTCATAGAAACTGCCTTCTTTAAAGTCGTGTTTTTGTTCCAGTAGAATAGTATAAATATTTTAAGCCGAAAAATTCAGTGTCCACAATGATTGCTGTTACCATAAAATGGCTGCATTTCGCACAAGTTAAATAGGAATCGCGCGGTCCGATCATTTCATATTAAATGATCTACTCTGATGCTACGATAAACACATTTTTTTTTCAATTGCAAAATTTTAAGTTTAGCTGCTACGAACATTTGCAGCTGCTTCTTTTAATTACGGATTTATTAGATCTAAACACAATGTCACTTATTTAACAGTCTATGAATTCGTTATATCTCAGCGGCTTGCTTAGACACTAATAACTGTTTTCCATGTCTTTAGGCTATGGATTACGTTCACTGCATCCCCTTGAGATAGATATATTTAGTATGAGATTTGTGAATGATGGGACGTTTTTCGTTATTCTAACAGTTTAATTTAAATCGAATATATGATTGTAATAGTAATATTACAATAAAAACGATACTCTAGTAAATTATTTCGTCATGTATTGTTTTTGTTTTATGTTGGGTATGAAAGATACGTTTAAATTATTTTCTTTTAAAAGTATATGTAAACTTATATCCTTACATTTCAAGATATCTTAAAGTTTCACCAAAATATACATAGCTCTACTACCTATTGGGAAGGTATGAATAAAATTATTTTTCATTCAGGTATGAGATATTTGGAGAGCTGACTAGGATCTTTAACCTTAGTACGACAACGAGTCTTGGAAAAAGAAAACACTTAATTCAAACCTGGTAATCTCTGATAAGGAATTTATATTGTCATGCATCATGTTCAGGGGCAGCAGTCGGGTACGCACTTGCGCGCGCACACACACACACATATATATATGAAGAAATATATATATATATATATATATATATATATATATATATATATATATATATATATATATATTTCTTAGTGCTGATAATATGAATAACTTCCCGTTGAAAAAAAAGCCGCGTACATTCTCTTCGAAGGAATAAAGCATAATCAAAATCGGTGTTTTCGCAATCTCACTAAACTGTACCCGATGCTGAGTCACCACTTCTGGAGAAATGGGGAATTTAGAGAATCCCTTCATTGATATTATGTCCACACAAACCCAGAATCAACTGTTAACGTCCCATTTAAGGATCAAACATGAACAGATTGATAGATCGATAGACAGAGAGACAGACAGACAGAGATTACTCCTTTTAAGTTTTCCCATCGACATTAGCTGATGGTTTTCAATAGAGTCTGCGTGACATAACATCTCCTCGGGTCTCCAAATCTCTTCTCACTATTTAGACTAGTCTTAATAATACTATAATTTGTATGATCTCGGTTTGTGCTCGAATTTCCAACTCTTCCAGTCGTCTTACCAAATCTTGAAGACCGATGGGAGTGGACCATTTATAATTAGTATCAGCGTCACTTTCATGTTCCATAACTTTTTTTTAGTTTTCTGGCAAGGTCTAACTACTCACCTCTTTTTTTTATTTTCCTTTGATTTACACTTTGTGGTCCGTCGGAACGGCAAAATCCACTGTTCGGCAGGTTCACTTTACGTTTTTTTTTATCGCTGGGATAGGTAATATCTTTGTTTTTAAAAATCCCAGAGAAGTTTATGTCTCATCCTTCTAGACATGTTCTTGCTTATGCATATAGTATTTGTTCGTGTGGTTAAATTTAAACGTCTTGCATTGGATTACATTTTCCACCAAGTCGGGTCTAGTCAACTACTCATGTTTTGTGCTATTTTGATGTATTCGCTTATTAAATGATTAATCGTTTAATCTCTTTCCCCGCATAACCTACACTTGCTATTATATTGCGTCTTATCAATTTTCACTTGAACATAGTTGGCCCTTATGAGTTGTTTTATGCTGCTATTAAATGAGATTCACTTTCTCTCGCAAAGTCTCTTTTTCTTATCTACGTCTAGGTCTTCTCATGTAAGATTTCCTCAGTTTGTCGCTTGAAATATCCATATAGTTGTTTTTCTTTAAATTTCTGTTTCTTTGTTGCTATTGTGTTGATCATTATACTGTCTGTGGTGTTTTCAGGTGTTGTAATAAGACTTTGTTGCTTTTTTATATAGTCTTCACGTCCTCGTGATGATTAATATAGGTTATCGTCTTTACTGGCAAATCTTTACATATATATATATATATATATATATATATATATATATATATATATATATATATATATATATATATTGTATCTATGTCCTCTCTCAGATTTAAGATCTTAGGAATCATCAATAACTTTCACGTTCTCTGCTCCATTTATCTGAGAACCCGTCATGGAGAATGAGACGCACAAAATTTACTGGGATTTTGAAATATGTATACATCACATTATTCCGTGAGAGATAATAAGAAAAGGAGCAGAAAGGCAATGTGTCAAATAGTAGACCCTAGTGTTGAAATCAAAGAAAAAGAAAAGAAAGTCAAGAACCTCGACATAGAACGTAAACACTATGGAACACGAAGTTTATGGTACCAACAGGAAATAGTGCCCTCGGAATGATCCCCGTAGCTTGGTTAGGGAGCTGAAGGTATTTTATATCGGGGGATGAGTACAGCATTGCTGAGGTCGGTTAGAATTCTAAGAAGACCTGGAGTCCTGAGTTTACTTCCTGTCACTTAGACTCCATTGGAAGACTAAAACAGTAGTAGTAGTAGTAGTAGTAGTAGTACTACTACTACTACTACTACTACTACATTGAAATACTTGAATCATATAGTAGTGTGCAAATAAATTATCATGAATACGTAAGAATACTTACTTTAAGTCATTTAATTAAGTAGAAATTTATTGGTATTAGTACTACTTGAAAAATAAGACCATGGAAATTATTTGACTTATATAGGAGTAATTGATATCATATAACAATGGAAACAACTAATTAAAGACAAAATTTAAAAAATTGATTAAAAGAATGAAAATATTTATTGAAAATAATTATGGTTACAATCTAACACTAAAAATTGAAACAAATTTCAGTACTAAATAAACCATAAAGAGCTGATAAACTACCAACTGTTTTGGCAGAGTTCACCTTATCCGTGACTCACACATCTTCTTTAATCATAAATATTTTTTAAAGATTTGTTTTACACCAACGATTAGACTAAAACTGTGAAAAATTGCCCAGTCAGTTAATTTTGGGAAATTTCTGTCGAAATCAAAAGGATCACCGACTCAATTCACTCATCGTATTAACTGGCTAAAAATTAGTTTCCTGCTTCTGCGAAGTCGGCCAATCTCCTCTCTCACTAATTTTATTCCTGTTCATCTCAAATATAATTACGTAAACTTCAGTCATCAGACGTTACAGTTCAAGTAAAACATCACGCCTAAAAATAAAACCAAAATATTTCCCAGACCCAAATCTCTGTGTTTCTCTCAAGTGGCCAGCTTAAATTCCGAATCGCACCCAGCTCCCACGAAAGTCAAAAGAATACCTCAATGGTCTGCCAAGAATCTGTTCGTTTTTCGTCTTACTTCAAATCATTCGTCTTATTAGATGCTCCCTATCTCCGTCTAAATGTTTCTGCCTCTGAATATGTTTCTGTTTCTCTTTTATTCGCTTGAAAGAAACAGAAGAAACAAGTAACAAGAAAGAATCAGAAATCGGAAGAGAATATTGCGATGAGCCAGCTCAGAACTTAGGTAGCTGACAAAATTAGAAAAGCAAGAATTATTCATTACTAACTTTAGCAGAACTCGAACGCTCTTATCAAAAATATGAAAACTTATTTTTTCCACCCAGAGAAGCACATCACTTATAAATTATAGCAATTTTATTTTTATTGCAGTTTCAATTCTCTTGAGTTACATAATAAATAATACATAATAGTATATTTTTATAGCATAATGTTCTCTTTAAAATTAGCAATATTATCCTATTTATGTTAAAGAATAAAAATAATATTACTTTTTAAGATTGTTAATAATGTTCGTTATTTTATGGATGATACTGTATTTATAACTTTAGTCTGACACTTGGTCACTTATTTATGGGCGACTCTCAAAATTTTATGAAATATGGTGATGCATTTGCTTGATATATTTCTTCTTCTTTTCGTCTTCATTTTTTTTTTCTCACTCTGTAAATTATTTTGTCTTTTTACCCCGATCTACTCTTTCAATTTATCCCTATTTCGCATTTTTCTTTTTCCCTTCCCATCTCTCTCTCTCTCTCTCTCTCTCTCTCTCTATATATATATATATATATATATATATATATATATATATATATATATATATCTTTATTTTTTCCTTCCTTTTTCTTATACCATTTATATCATATTTGTAAATCTCTACTTTAACTTTAAAAGTCCCTTCCTTCCTAATCATTCAATTTATCTATATATCCATATTTAGCATTTTTCTTTTTTCTTTCCCATCTCTCTCTTTATCTATCTATCTATCTATCTATCTATCTATCTATCTATCTATCTATCTCTTTATTTTTTCCTTCCTTTTTCTTATACCATTTATATTATATTTGTAAATCTCTACTTTAACTTTGAAAATCCTTTCCTCCCTAATTTCTCAATTTACCTATATATTTGTACTGTGGTTTTTACTTCATTTAAAATCCCCAATCCCAATACTCGCACATGTTTGTCATAAAAAGTAATCATAACATAAAAATTACACCACACTGGAGGCTCTAAACGCAATAAAAAATAACAGAGGGAATATGAATAAAAACTAATAGAGAGAGTATGAAACAAAAATCAAGAGACACCATTAATTAATGGATGAATAGAAAACCCCTAACAGACTGGTTTGACCAAATCAAACACATGCAAATGTATTTTTACATATATTCCTTTAAAAGAATTATATCCATCTATTTCTCACAGCATTTTTGATTATGTCTTTACATTGACAATGCAATTCAATACCATTAGTGATGGCATGGTAATAATTGTGAAGCGTTAGAAAAATCCATCGTGTACCACAATGGGGAAATCTGGAATAAGATAACAATAATTTCACTATCACCAAGAGAGTATATAACGGAAATGAAATCTGCCAAGATGCAGATTCTGACGTTTAGGGAAAAACCATAAGTTATTGAATAAAAGAAAGGGATTTGATGGCAAGATGCAAACAATGATTCTAATTTTTTATATCCCATTTAGCCCCACACGCTCTTGACAGACAACTCAATATAAAAATTTCTATCCGGATGCTCCTTGTATATATCTCTGTTATTTATTTCCGAAGACCTATTTCTTTTCTTTCTACTTTCTCTTCTGTATTCCTTACTCTTTTTCTATCTGTTTTTACAATGGTACAATATCTTGCTACACTAGTTAGATAAATTCTTTAGACCTCCTTTTAACTTTAAATATTATCATTGAAGCTTGTGCGAGGGGAATATGTCTTTCGTAGTAGCTAACATACTGGAGTGTGACATCGTAGTGAGTGTAATCTGCAGTCGAACTATTATGTTCTCTTTCGGTCTAATCATCATCATCATCATCATCATGTCATGCCGCAAGCACGAATATTCCTTACCCTCTCTCGCCACGTCTACCTATTGTTCATCGCCTCTGGTAGGTCTTCAGGGCTACATCCTGTATCCTCACATAGCTGCTGAATGTATGTTCGGGCTGGTCGTCCTGCTTTTGCCCGGTCATATGTGGGGGTCCATAGGAGTACATTGGGTCTAATACTCTTGCAAAATGCATAAGACCCTTTTCCCCTCCAGCAATGGTTTAAACCGTACCACTAATTTCCTTCCAGAAAGAAGTATTTGGCATTAAATAACCAACAAATGTTGATATTCCATTTAATAAAGAAATTGAACTGAATGATATGCACGTTCCTACAGAAAATTAAATAAGTATGATTCTTTCAAAGATATATCTCTCCGTTCATGGACAACGAAAGGTGGTTAGAGTAATTCGTCTAAATTAGTGGTTTTCAAAGTAGGCTGTACCGCCCCCGGGGGAGGAGGCGATATGAACTTTCAGAAGGGTGCTGGCTAGTAAACAGCGATTTAATTAAGCCTCCCCCAGTCGCTGCAACTAGACGTACGTGTCACGTCTGTATCCAGAACTCTCTTCATAAGGAACAAGTTTCCCCTGGTCACCGCTTTCCTCTTTGTTTACTTCCCGTTTTCGCTGCGACGTTAAACTTTTTGCTCCTTTTTTAAATCCGTAACTTTTATTCCTCATTTTTTCTCCCCTTCTTAATTTCTCTTTCGGGTGACCTTAAGCTCTGCTCTTGGGAGTTTATCCTCTCTTTATTAATTAATCCCAAACTCTCAACATCGCGAAAGCTACGAGACTTATTCTTCTCGGCGGGACTTTGAACCATTCCGCCAGACATTTTTTCTTCCCGACCACACGCATTCTTTCCTTCTCGCTTCAGTCGCCCCTTCAACATGACTCTGGTCTGTTTCATTTGCCTGATCTCACCATGTTTACTTCCTACTTGTTGCCTTCAATTTCAATATTATCGGAATATTATTCCTATTTGCCATGCTACTTGCTCGCTTTTACCCGCTTTATTACTTAGTAATAAACTAAAATTCTACTTGTTACAGTCGCCTTACTTTCCCTCCCTTCCTCTCTTTCTTCTTTGCTTTTCTCTTTCTCCCCTGAAATTTCTACTTATTTTTTCTCCTTCGTCGCAGTGAAAACTTCTTTGTTATTATTTTTTCTTTCAGAAATGTACCTGTTTCAGGTTGGATTAAATTTCTCTTTCATAATTTTGGAATTAGTGTTCCTTTATACGTGAGTCCGAGTTTATTCTGGCTGTCTAAGCAAGATGTTTATTAACATTTAGCGAGGGCAGCATATATACATTGCAACCCCAGGAGCATCGAAAAAGAAGTGTAGGCAATGCTCTGTAGAGTACTTAAAGTATGGATGTTTACAATCACCGACCAATCCACAAAAACCCATGTGCTTGGTTTATGAGAAAAACCTTTCTAATGAAGCAATGAAGCCGTCAAGGCTCCTCGAACATTTGCAGAAGATTCATCCCGATAAATCTGATAAAACACTGGCGTTTTTTCATTCTCTTCGTGATCAATTTTTGAAGCGAAAACAATGAATATGTTTACTTGCTCATGGGAAAATTCAGATGACGGTGTGTAGGCTTCTTATAATATTTCTTTGCTGATGGCGAAAGCAGGCAAGTGTCACACTATTGGAGAAGAACTGATACAGCCTGGAGTTAAAGAAGTTATTAAAAAAGTCTTGCACAAATCTCCTGAAAAAGTCATAAAATCGATTCCTCTCAGTGACAATTCAGTTCAACGAAGAGTAAACAAAATGGCTGAAAACGTCGAAGAGACCCTCAGTAAGATGTTGATGAGAACTGAGTTCAGTTTGCACTTTGACGAATCCACTCTTCCCGGAAACGAGTCGCTACTTCTCGCATATGTAGGCTTCATCAAGGGTGGGTCACAGTGCCAAGAATTATTGTTTGCACGTCTCCTAGAAACAGATACCAAAGGAGAATCAGTGTATCGAGCTGTGGAGGACAATTTCCAGAAAAAAAGCATTCCACTTACAAACATCATCTCATGTGATACAGATGGCGCCCCGATTATGGTTGGTCGCCATCGTGGATTTCTAAGTTATTTGAAAAAAGCTGTTCCAAAAGTCCTCATAGTTCACTGTGTGATCCATCGACAACACTTAGTGGCAAAGAATTTGAGTGAGAAGCTACATGAATCCTTATCGACTGTGATTTCTTTTGGCAGCTTGAAACCGTATTCATTCATTATATCAACAGATGTTCTAAGCACGTAGTCTTGGCTGATGATAAACAGGTATGGGGCTAATGTGTCTATTTTAAGTGCACCTGCTACAATGTTAAAGTAGTCTGTGTCTCCATCCGCGGAGCTGACTTTTACTTTTGTGTTTTTATATATCATTATCATGGCTCTTACTGTTTTTTTTGGGGGGGGTAGGCCTTAGGAGAGTAGTATTTGCTCACAAATCAAAGCGAATGCTCTCAATTCTCGACTGTTCCATAATTTTTACATGCCTGCTTCTCCATACAGAAGTTTGGTGGTTGTCGAAAGGTACCTTTTTAAAAAGCTTTTACACACTGTTTAATAGTGTTCTGGATTTTTTTCAAGAATCCAACCTGAGCTTTACGACAAACTTAAATCGAATAAGACAGATATGGATTACCTCACTGAAATGTTTTCCAAATTCAATGAAGTGAATTTGCAGCTGCAAGGTGATGAGACTTCATTAATAAAAAGCCAAGTCCGTCCTCTCGGCATTCCTCTCAAAATGACAGCTCTACAGCAGGAACCTTGGACGCCGCGAATTCCGTCGGTTTCATTGTTTGTCTGACTTGGAAAAGAAAACAGGAGTGAAGGACGATGATATTGCCATGTACTGCGCTCATTTAGCGGAACTCCACAGGGATATGTCAGTCAGATTCAACGACCTATTTTCTCTTGAAATCCCTGGTTGGGTGATCGATCCGTTTACCTAAACCCAGCACAGAAGTGTCAACCCATCTAGAAGTGGAACTTCTAAGTTTGCAAAATGACGAGGATCTGAAACCAAAGTTCAAAACCTCTTACCAAGCCTTTTGGATGCAAACAGCGATCCCAAAACGCTACCCGACCCTGTGGAAAGACATCAATTCTTTTTTTCATTGCTTTTCCTACTTCCTACCTGGTTGAGAGGAGATTCAGCGCTGTGTCTAGGCTCCTCACCAAACAAAGAAACAAACTGAACATAACAGAGCGTGGCGATCTGAGACTGCCCTTAACAAACCTTCATCCAGATGTTGACAGTTTGATTGCAATGCACCAAGCCCACCTATCTCATTAAGCAGGGTAGTTGTTAATTATTACTCGTTCAGTTTTACAATTTATTTGATGTTCAGTTCAAAGTGTTTGTGATTAAAAAATAAATGTTAAACATTTTCATTTGTTAAAATTGTTTTTTATACTCTTCAAACTGTTTGTGATTGGAGAATCAACCAATTCTTATGACATTTAACATTACCGTGGTTCTGGCGTTCGTTGGAAGAGGGGGGCGCTGACATTTTGGTCCGGTGGTGAAAGGGGTAATGGCAGAAAAAGTTTGAAAACCACTGGTCTAAATGACTTCGATGCTTGACGTTGAACTTCTCTTAAGCTGCAAACGAGAAATGTCAACTACAAAATCCCCATTCCGCATGTGATTACAGAAAGCTAATGAAAAGCGCCTCTAATTTCTCTAATCTAATTTTTCTTATCCATATCTGACTAAAATGAATCACCTGATCTCAGTAGGGTCTGTTTTAATGCCCTGATGTATTACCCCCTTAAAACAATTTGATCACATCTGCATTTACCGTTTCAAACTTCAATTTTTCTTACCGTTTTATTTTGGTTTCGTTTGGTTTCGTTTGGTTATATAACATACCAATCATTATTGGTTGCCTAATGCCAAATTCTGTTTTTCGTACATATTAAATGCAGTATTTACAAACTTATTTTGTAGATATACAGTTTTAGATTATTAAGCAGTTCTATTTCAAACAATTCAATTTAGCAAGTCAACAAAGTTAAAAGGTTCAAATATTGATACGAGTCAATAACAATTCAATTAAGCATCAGCCATTTGTTTACACACAATTAAAGGATAAAATAGTTCTATTTCTAACAATTCAATTTAGTATAAATTATTTGTTGCACTCTGTGGAAATGTCAAATAGTTCTATTTGACTCATAAATAGGACCCTATCAGGTGCAACCACTAAAGACCACGGCTGAATTGGCAGCGATGGCTGCGAAAGGATAATCTGCATTCCCCAAAGGTTCAGCGTTACAGGAGTCTCGCCATTTGATTTTTTAATGTCATATCACAGACTCTCGTTGGGCAGGGGTATCATGTCACTGTATAGATGAACTCAGTGTATTCTACAGCCCCAGCCGACTGGATTTAAAATGTGTTAGTGACAACGATTATGTTTGATCTTTTATTCTAAGAAAAATTGTTCTATGAAATATAAGTTCCACCAACATGCTATGATAGATAACACATTTTGAGACTTATATCCCTTGCTATTTTCTCAGATAAGTTTGGAGATTTCTGGCTGGATATATCAGATTTTATTATAAAATGAAAAAAAAATCAACCATTTCATTCTCTCCCGCACAGTTGTTTGGCCTTAAAATACGCTGATTGTATACTTTGTGGAACAGAAAGACTCCCCTAAAAAAGGTTAACAGCTGTCTTGAATATAACGGTAAACTACGTCAAATACTAACTCTTCAGTTCTAGATACGTGGAGAGTATGAATAACACCTTCATTGTCCTTACTCTTTGGTCCTCTCAGGCACAGTATAGATATACCCATTAGGGTGCCATCTTTCAATCAAATACATTTGTTTACAAATTGGTAGGATTCCATATCGCAAAAATATTCCATTTAACTTTTGGCAAATAGCCTTTAAAATATAACTACAAATAAAATTTAAGTATGGCCGTATAATCAACGCGATTAGAGAGATTTTTGACATAAAAACCCTAGAAATGTTGACCGACGTTGAAATAAATCACTGAATACTTCATTTTAATGTATTTTACACAGCTTGTCATTTGCTTCTAAAATCCTCTTCGCGCAATCGATATTGGTCCATAGCTTAGAATTGTTAACTTAAATAGCTCAGAAACTCAATATATATCTTTGTGACTATAAGACAGGTAAATCATCATCATCGTCATCATCAAGTCGTGCCGCAGGCACAGATATCCCTGACCTTCTCTCGCCACTTCTCCCTATCAATCATCGCCTCTGGCAAATCTTCAGGGCTACATCCCGTATCCTCACATAGCTGTTGTATGTATGTTCGAGCTGGTCGTCCTGCTTTTGCTCGGCCATATGCCGGGGTCCATAGGAGTATATCACTAATGAGCTTGTCCTTGTTTCTCCAGCAGTGACCTGCATGTCTGGTTCGTCTAGCTTGGATAGTTTTCGTGATGGGAGGCAGGTGGCCGTATAGTTGGTGCCTTGTAGAGTGTTGCCGTCAGGACTTGTTCAATATTGCTCGCAACATTCTTGTGTAATTGACGTCTAGCTTCTTCTCCAGCCGTTTAATTAGCGTCCAAGTAGTGCATCCATATAGCAGTATCGATACGACCGCTGCCTAGAAGAAACTGCGTTTCATTTTATTGGTCAGTTCTTATTTCCATATGATCAAAAGCCTATCGATATTTGCCCATGCCTTCGTAAGCCGTGTGTCGATGTTTTTTTCGCCTGATGAGACGTTGCTTCCTCGGAAGGTAAATTTGTCTACCAGTTTCAGTGAGATTCCGTCTCTTGTGGAAATTTCGCCAGTTTGATTATAGCACATATATTCAGTTTTGTATGCATTGACATGGTGGCCAATGTCTGGGGCTGTTCGTTCCAAACTATGTTGTAATGTTTCGGCTTGGTTGGGTGTATTCGCCTGTAACGCTGTGTCATCGGCGTAATCGGCGTCGGTAATTGTTTTTGCGGGGTAACTTCTTCTTTTCTTTGTCAGCTCGAAGCCGTTTTTTAACTAATTTTCTTAAATGAATCACTGTCATAATTATCATAGATTATGTCAGGATTTTCTTTCCTGTTATTTTTCAGCACACCAGGAATGATGAGCTGCTATGACCTTTAAGTAAGAGAGACTATCAGAATTAAACCACGCAATAAAAATATATTTTAAAATAAACATATACTTATTTTATTATAAATGCACCATTAAATGAATAACTTAATATCTCATGAAATTTTCACTTGACAGCTATACGTACAAATAATAAAAATCTATTTGAGGTCAATATGACAGAATGAGTGAAATATTTTTCAATATTTTGTCACGTTTACAGCGCGTATGTCATGAGATCGAAGCTTTTTAAGCCATGGTTTGTACTTAATGCAGTTGCTGGTATCTTAGTTGTTGATGCACTGACGCATTGGACACTGCTTCACTACGTTTTTTAATTTGAAAACCGCTCAGATAAGCATGCAAAATATTCTAATTAGAAAACTTTTGCGTTTTGTTTTCGAACTAGGTAACGACCCTGTTTTAGAAACAAAAATTCACTCTTGTGCTAAAGATTAAGTTGAAGTTGGTCACATTATATTATCTAGATAATTCAAAAATTTCATTTGTGTTGCATGAATTTTAACGATTCGGCAAGTTCCCTATGGCTTATTAACGGGGATTCCGAGGCTGTGCTCCAAGTGACTGAGGCAGATCCGGCCAGTAGCACTAGGTGAATCTTAAGCCAGCTTAGTATCTCACAATCAAGCATGGTTCCTTAACTTCATGATTACAGGAAAAAAAAAACAACCTTCTAGAGCTGCTGAATTGTACTTCATGTTATTAAAATATTGCAAAACTTTTGACTCATCCTCGTATAATGCTATTTATCATCAAACATCATTCAAGAAGGTATCCAAAATAAATAATATTTTATGTTAAAGATTCATATAATTTGACTTCTTCATTGCACTGTTTTTCGTTCAAAATAAGTTTATTATTTTGTTAAATTCTATCTCAAAGCGAGAAAATATTTTGATTTATTCTTTCAAAATTTATGTCCAGGAAAACATTGAAAGAAAGGTCAAATTACTTTTGAATGATAGAGAAAATTTTAGGCAAATTTGAAATTCTGACGAGGCGAAAATATTTATCGGTAATCAATGTTAATCAGTAAACTTGATAGTCGGCGTGTGGCAATGTCAGCGAGGTGGAATTCAGATACCCAGACATCCTATTTGTGATATGATTATTTTGAACATTTTATAGAGCTTCTTCAATGGAGATGGCGAGAGAATCGCAATCTTTTAGGTCTTGAGAGAAACCACATTGATTGAAGTATTGCGTTGATGAGTGCTATTTTAGAATTGACCCGTTTACGTGAGAGTATCCTCGGCTTAAGGCTTCTATGGCTTGTGTGTAACCCAGGGGCCACGTGAGGCAAAGATCCAAGAAATCTATTTACGTCGGGGAAATAAATAGTTCTGCAGGTTTCATCATGAAGAAACAGAATGACAAGCACACATACATTGATATATATATTTAGAAGTGCACACACACACACACACGCACACATGCACACATACACTTATATATATATATATATATATATATATATATATATATATATATAATGTTGTAATAGTGTTGACACATAATCAATGGTCTGATGATCTCATACAAGAGAAAATGACCGTCACCAAAATACCTCTGCCTCTGGGTCCATGCCGTCTTTACTCTGAAATTTTCTCTCAAAAACTCTTTATTTCTCTCTTTTTTTCTCTCTCTCTCTTTCTCTATATCTCCTTATATATATATATATATATATATATATATATATATATATACTAAACTACAATAGTGATATATGTGCGTGCATGTGTGTGTAGGTGGGTGTATCCATTAGATGTATATATAAAGTGGATTAGAGAGAGGAAGAGAGAGAGAGAGCGAGAGCGTTATAAACGTACCTACAAGTATACAAAGAGAGAGACAGAGTGCTAACAAGCATTTCCTTACCTCTTCCATTCGTCCCTATACTATATGGCTCCCGGCAGTTATTCCACACTACATCCAGTGTCCGCACAGAGCTGTTGTTCATAAGGTTGTGTTGGTCAGCAAACACTGACACGTTAGACTTCCATATGTTCAATAACCTATTGATAGGAATGAATGTCTTCGCTAGGTGCAAATTCATGTCACTTTCAATAGATGAGATGCTTCTACTGAGGTACATTAACTTGTCAACTAATTTCAGAGAAATGTCATTTAGTGAAGATTTACTAAGTTTTGTCTGCATTGAAATCGATATCAATACATGCTGCTGCCTGCTCCAGACTATGCTGGAGCAATTTGTATTACGAAGGTGTATATGCAAGACCAACAATGTCATCTGTATACGTTTCTGCGGTAAATCGTCTATCCCTTACCTTTTTTGTGCAAATCCATTTTCTTTCATAAGTTCTATCCATATTTACCAACCCATCCGCTCGGGCAAGATATGACACAATGTCAATTTTTAAGCGAAGTTTAACAGGTTTGAATTTAGAGTTTTCCTTCTCCTAGACTATTTGCCACAACAAGGCTGAAGAATCCAGTCTGCCCTACTATCTACTCATAGCTGGAGCGATAATAATTGGATTCATAGCTTTCACAAGTGTATTAGTGTTATGTGAAATGCAGTCAGTTTCGGCCAGGATTTGAACTCGTGTCGCCGTGTCCATTTCCTACGACGATAGCCATTACACCACGAGCTCATCCACTTTCATTAGTTTTCTCGATCACTGGAGTATGTGGTCTAGGCATTTTATGAACAGATATGAGGCTAATGTATCACCTCGCAGAAAACCAGCGACAATGTCAATGAAATGTCCATTCGGTGAGCGGCCCTGTATTTTCATGAGACTTTAGAACATCATTATGGCAGTAACAGTTTCTTTGGACAGAACATAGGATAGAAGTATTTGCCCACTTTTTCTCTGTGTATGGAATGACACGCCTCGGAGAAAACTATGGACAAAGGTGTCAGCACGATGATTTTTGCATGAGGTCCTTCTATAATTCAACAGATTGCCTGAATCTGTAAAGCTGTGGATCGTTTTCTCTGAAAGCCATTTTGATTATTTTCAAGAATTTTCTCAGGATTCGATGCAACTGGGAAGAAGAGTATCATAAAACTGACATAAATATATAAGCACACACACACACACACACACACACACATACATAGACCACTAAAATTGATGGTTGATAAGGACAAGTTGCAAGGGTGGGTGTGGAAAATCAGTGCGAGCATCACATGACAAGCTCATAAGTGATGCACTCCTATGGACCCCTTCCTACCGGAAGCAATGAACGATAGGGAGGAGTGGCAAGAGAATGACAGGGATATCCGTGCTGATGACACGACAAGATCAGATTTTATATATATACATATATATATATATATCCACGTAAGTAGCCCATATATATATATATATATATATATATATATATATATATATATACTTACAACTACACATACACATTGGAAAACAAGCACCAACGCGCAAGGACTCATGATTTTAATTGCTGACTATATATCAGTAATAGCGTGTAGGTTTTCCTCTTCTTGAATATTACGTTCTTGTTCGGGCTTGGAACTTTCCTATAAAACTATTTGACTTGGTTTTATCAATCGCTAATCATCCAACAAAATATAATCAATATATTCGTTGGTGTCGGATCTCTTTAGGGAAATCATTAACCACGGGCAACGTGCTGGTTTAATTTATTACATAATCCTAATTTGAATTGATTCGGTTTTATCAAAGCAATTGATTACTGTTTGTAATAATATTACTTGTGGATGCTAACAACAATAGTGAAATATCCGGTACTTTGGCAAAATAGGCAATATATTTGAATTGTTAATTTGATTGCTTATCCGATGGTGCGCGTGTTCTTAATGTTGAAGCACCTACAACATTATAAAAAGCTATTAAAAATCAGAACGCAATTTCGAGTATTACTGTAGATTTTTTCTTATTTCCAGTTCATAATGATCTCTAATAATGGTGAAGACAACTTTTAGAATTTGCGGTAAGAATCAAATGCAATAAACATGAATTATATCAAAAAATAAAACAATAATTAAAGTTCCTCCAACCATAAAATTCTAATTACTCTTAAACCTAAACAAATTAGGTGTGTATCAGGCATTTGGCAAGTATACAGAAGAGATATGGAATTAGATTCAATGGGATTAATGACCTTTATAGATCGATGAGACGGCAGCCCCAATAAAACCGCCTGCAGGTGTCAAAAATTAACAATTTCACATAGATTTAGTAAATAATCTATAGCTTTCTTTATAACAAATTCACAGATGATATTTTTTTCACAAAGGTTGTATAACATAGCTGATATGAGTGGAGAATCAAGTGACATTAATACTATAAATCACATGGTATTCTATGATAATTTCCTATAAGAATGATCAGAAAACTTGTAAATCCTTAATTAACTGAAGTTTCTCTGTTGATACTAAGTTTAAGTATATATAAATACTTGTGATTTTATAATTTCTGTATTAAATTTATTTACAATATGTGATTTAAAGGTATCAACATATTGAGACGAATCTCGTTGCAGATTGGTCATTCTATGAACGACAGCAAATTGGGGGGGGGGCAAAAATGTTTGTCTCTCTCTCTCTCTATATATATATATATATATATAGTGATAGACTTGACGGGAGCATTTTATATTACTTTGGTGATAAAAATAAACTTTCTTTTTTCTCTTTCTCTCTCTTTCTATTAATAATAATAATAAACTATCGCGAGCCAATTTAAGAATTGTTTGAATTTACCGCGCCAAATTTAGAAATTTAGCATAAATTACAAGAGAATCTTGTGCCGACCAGTCCACAAACTCCCAGTTATCTCAAATTAATCCCCACCCAGCTCGCCAAAAAAACAAAGAGACAAAACAAAAAACGCCCAAACCAAATGCAAAAGAAATTTTTGAAATGGAATATATCTAGAATCAGGTGGCATTATAAATCTTAGGAAAGATATAAAAGCTTCAGAAATATCTGGATATATACAAAAACTAAACAATAGTGAGGAAATGGTCGTTGGGTAGATGTTAGTGCAATTTTCTTTAAAAAAAAAATAACACTGGATTTTCTATGACTTGTAAAATCTGTTGGTGAATTTTCGTTATATTTTAATCTAAGAATCTTGATTTATTTCTAATCGACTTAGTGTTTTTACCAGCTGCAACTACCACGAGCCAATTTAAGAATTGTTTAAATTTACTTTGTACCCCTCCATATTGACGAACTTTCCAATCGATAGGTTTTGTATTCCCGTGTTTTTCCGTAAAAACTTCAGAAATATCAATTGAACATTATCACCACAGCATTTAAATGTATAAGTATTAGATATCCCCATTAACCTGGAAATAGTCCTTCAGGCAGTCCAATCTAGTTGGTAGACAAAAAACAAAAAGTAGATCAACGGACTTTAACTAAGTTAAAACTTAGGTCCTGATTTTCTTCTAGAATTTTCCTTTTTCTTTCTTTCTTTATTTATTTATCTATTTACTTTATTATTATTTTTTTTGTATTGTTTTATTCATTTATTTTTGTGTGTGTGTGTGTGTGGCCCGCTGCTTATGAACAGTCTCGGACTGTTTGTGGTCACATCTGTGTCAGCTGCGCAGATCATAAACAACCCCTGGGCCAGGTATAGCCACATTATACCACCGCTGATAAAAATGTCAAATCACAATATTACACAACGTGGGACCCAGGAAAAAGGCCTGGGTGTCATGATCGGCAGGTGCTCTCCTGATAGCCAACATGGGAGACCCAATCGTCATCCTACAAATGTTGGCTGCTCTTTTTTCAGGTACATAAACGACGACGTAACAAACCACAACGAACAGAGACCTAAACGTAGAACATGGACTAGGGAAGAGAATAAACTTGTGCTAGAATGCTATTTCAGGAGCAACCCCTCACAAAGAGGCTACAGGAAAAGGATGTTTGAGATCTGGCAAGAATGTTCGACATTTCAGACAACTAACCAAAGATTAGCGGATCAGGTTAGGACAATCACAATGAAGGGTTGGTTTTCTGACATAGAATTACAAGAAATCCATCAAAAAACACTGAAACAAAACTATAACACATTGCCAGACACAACAAGTGGTGTCAAACAAAAACTATCCAACGAAAAAGAACCGCAAACCTCGGCAGATGAAAACACCACACTCCCAAATGATACACTATCAAACAACCAGGATGAAACACTATCGCAAGAACAAAAGGTAAACCTAGAAAATGTAAAGAGAATCATGAATATGAAAAGACTATTCTACCTTCATTAAGAAACATAGAATGGAAAACACTTAAAATAGAAACGAATAAAATAAATCACATACTACCTTACATACCAACGAATAATATAACTGAGTTAAATGAATTAATATATGCAGGAGCGAATTAATATATGCAGGAGTGAGAATATTAGGATCCCCTCAAAAAGCACGAAGAAACAGCAAAAACCGTGAAGGAAATTAGACTGGAATCGCTAATAAAAAAACTACGAAAACAAGCCCGAATGATGAAGAGAGGCGCTGAAATAAGCGGGGGGGGGGGGAGAAGGAACAGGCAACATGGGGAAAATAAGAGTGCAACTTGAGGAAATAAACCAGAAAATACTGGCCAAAAAAGGAAGATTAAAGAGATACCGACAAAGGGTAAAACAGTACAGACAAAATAGGACATTCCAAAACAACGAAAGGAAATTCTATCAACAATTGGGAGGGAGTGACACGAAAACATAGCAACAACTGGATGCAAAAGAAACCGAGCGATTTTGGGCTAAAATATGGGAACCAAAGAAACATAACGAAAATGCTGAATGGATAAACAACATAACAAGAGAGCTAGACGGACTTGAAGAAGGTTCCAAAATGGAAATACACGTCGACTTACTTAAAACAACACATTATTATTTACTCCTCTAGAGTTTTTCACATCAGTATTAGCTGATGGTTTTTCACGGGACTTTGAGTGACAGCAAGTCTCCTCAAGTCTCCCGGACTCGTCTCAGGATTTTCGCCGTCCTCAGCAATGCTGTCGTTTTGATAGTCTCTACACGTTCGCCAACTTCCAAGTCCTCCAGGCCCTTTAACAATCCTTTAGTTATTGTGCCTAACGCACCAATCACAATTGGCACAATTATTACTTTCATGTTCCACAGTTTTTTTTCAATTCTCTAGCAAGGTCGAGGTACTTATCCTTCTTTTCACTTTCCTTCAGATTTATTCTGTGGTCCGCCGGGGCAGCAAAGTCAACAATTTTGCGGATTCTCTTTCTTTTGTTGATTATTATGAGGTCTGGTCTTCTGGCCGGAATTAGTTGATGTGTTTGCATGTTAACGTCCCATAGGAGTTTATGCTAGTCATTTTTAGGACAGGCGCCAGGTTGTGCATATACCATTTGTTTGTATGGTGGAATTGAAATTCCCTGCACATTTCCCAGTGGATTACCTTGCCGACCAAGTCGTGTCTCGCTTTGTACTCCTTCAGTGTTAATTTGCTGCATTCGCTTCGTTTCGTCTCTGTCACCACATAGCCTACATTTACTGTTTTGTCGCGTCTTATCTATTCTCGCTTAGATATGATTGGTTCTTATGGCATTGTCCTATGCTGCTATTAGGAGGGATTACGTTTCTCTCTTAAGGTTTCCTTTTCTTAGCCAGGTCCAGGTTTTCTGGTGTGAGATGTTGACTATTAGACGCTTAAAGCGGCCATAGAGTTGTTTTCCTTCCCATTTTTGTTTCCTAGTTGTTGTCATTCTTTCGTTTATCGTGTTGTCCGTATCGACTCTGATGGTTGTAATTAGTTTCGTTCGTGTTTTTCTATGTAGTCTTCGAGCCGTTGTATGGATGCGCCAACGGTGTCTTCGATATTATTATTATTATTATTATTAGTAGTAGTAGTAGTAGTAGTAGTAGTAGTAGTATTTGTGTTGTTGTTTTCGATTTTTATCGTTGAGTAAAAATTATTTGCAATATAATGATTTTGTAAAATAGATCGGATCATAAACAGTTAAAGCTGTCGTGATCAAAACAGGAATTTATGATATATTAACATGGTATGATTAAGTAATGATCCCATTCACTTATTGGTGCTGTGATGTATTTAACATACTTTAAAAGGATACGTTAATATCAACACTGAAGTTGGAAAGTAGTTATAGTTATACATCTTTTTAACTTTCATATCAAAAATGAATATATTCATAAGAAAAAAAAAAAAATTTAAAAAATTAAAAACAAAATTACCTTAAAATTCCCTTAGACAAACTAGTCCGCTTTGTGGACGAGTTGTCTGAAGCACAGTGTAATGTAAAGTTGGACGGGTTTCGATCCCAGCTTCGAGCGTTTTGCGTGTCTAGCCACACTGAAGAGTTCTGATAGAATCAAACAGTCTGTCTGTGGATGACTATATATATATATGTGTGTGTAACATTCCCGCTGCACGAACATAATATGAGACGATGTTGATTTTAAAGAGAAGTTAGTATGTTTTCAGTTCAGAATATTCTTTTTCCTTGTCTAGTACTCCTGATATGTTTAATAAGCTCAGTCTGTCCTATTATTTACCCATAACTAGAGAGTTTATGAATGCACACCATTTCCAAAGACATTTTTCAATGTGAGAGGCAAATAAACTCGTTCCAGATTTGAACTTGGGTTACTCAATCCATTTCCTCCTGCGATAACTATTGCACTACGAGCATCTCTGAATATTACAAATAATTTACAATAAACACTTACCTAACATTCACTTTGAAGTTATATTAAAACACACACACACAAATATTCACATACATGCCCATACATTTGCATTTACTCAATGGCTCACACACTTATATGCTTCTGAATGAATGTGTCAGAGTCGCAGTGATTATATGTGTGTGTGCGCATATCTCCCTGCAGTTTATTCAACTACATTCTTAAAACTGGCAACGTTGCGGTTGGTCACAGGTTTCACAATCAATAGATAGATACGAACAAAATATGCTCGATCGAAAGATCGATCGATCGATCAAAATATAGATTAATAGATATTATCAGAAATGAATATATGAAGAGAAAGAACGTTATAAGCCAAATTGAATAGACTGATAAAATTATCTTATACATAAAAAGATAAATGAAAACGCATGGTAGATCAATGACACACCGGATAGATAGTTTGATTTATTGATTAAGTGATAGAAAAAAAACAGGATGCCTATTAATGACAGACTTGGTTTTATGCCGTGAAATAAATTAGCTTTAAAAGAAGTTTACTGCATTTAAGAAAATGTCTGTGCAAAGAAAAAGGAAGACTCGCTCACTCTGGCATGTTATTGTAGCCATCACGTATTAACCAAAGCTTTTCACTTCATACATTCATTGATACTATATACAAATCAATGAAAGCAGGAAATAATTACTGAAAATCATCCGTTTTGCTTGTCAGTAACGTCATCTAAAATACAATTAAAAATCAGTTTTATCTGTTTGACTATGTGTCATAAGACTAGGCAAGCTGTTGAGAGCAAGACAATGGTATGTCGGTCAAAGTTCAACAAAGGAGAAAGAGTTTTTAGTTCGAAAGGTGAAAATTATGACTGTTCAAATCAATGAAAATTATATTTTGGGTAAATGTTTCTAACAGAAAATTGAGATCATAAATTATATATCTATCCACTCTCTTTGCAAGGAGCAGGATGTGATACACGGTCCAGTTTTTAGCGTAGCTAAAGTTTTGTTTTTCCTAGACTGATGATCTAACCAAATTAAAGAACCTATTCTGCTCTGATATCTATCCATAGGTATTCAATACTTAATGCTGCCGGCGCCTTTACTCGCCAGCGAACCTAATGACCCGCTATATGTGTTACAATAAAGGGGTCAATGACGAAATCTCTTGAGTGCAAGAAACAGTTGCATTTGAAGATTTTTTTAAATTTTTCAGTCAATCGATATTTAACCAGCAGTCAGCTAGGAACAACGTAAACTAAAGTGCAAGCAACCCTTAAGTTAAAGGTGGGCTACGATTTATCCATTCCTTTGTCGACACGGAACTACTACTTCACGTCTTCCGGTTTTGAGAGCTGTTTAGTATAGGATGAAACACAGTAATAAATTGAATGGGATTTTACTGCGACTATATCATTGACTTTTTTATTTCTCTAGTGTGAAATCTTCGTCATCTTTGAATGACATCTTTGTGTCCCGCAAAATAT
>OY757904.1:140377989-140380272 GCA_963585895.1 Sepioteuthis lessoniana
CGAAAACGTGTATCACAAATGCAGTGGACCCTACATTGCCATCGCTGCCAAGTCAACTATGCCCTGGGGTAGTTGCACTTGAAAGGGTCCTATCTATGGCTCAACTAGAAAGGTTTGACTTTTAAACTGAGAGCAAACAAATGGTATATGGTAAATTGACTTGTTTGAAATAGAACTGTTTGATAATTTAACAGTGTGTAAACAAATGACTGATCTTTAACTGAATTATTTGTGATACATAGCAATTCTTTGGAAACATTTAATTTTGTCGACTAATATTTACAAATCATATATATCTAATATATTTATAAACCAGATTTGGCATTGCATAACCTACAATGGTTGATATGCCATAAAACCAAACTAAACAAAATCAAACCTAAAGAAGACTTGAGTGGCCGTGTGCTCTTAATTGACTATTAGTTGACTTTTAATCCAGGAAAAAAGTATAAACTATTTCAAACTGAGTAAGCCATTTATTTTGGAAGGGAATTCTGATTTATATTATTAAATTAAAGAAATTATGGGGGTGTCCTCGTGGTGTAATGGATAAAGCGATGAACTGTGGAATCGTACGACGCGAGTTCGAACTCCAGTCGGGCTATTACGTTCCCTTTCTGGCATATACCCTTGGGAAAGGTATGAACACCCTTATCCTTCCAGCTAGGGGTTAAATAGAACCACTACTGTTCTTCTAGGAGAATGGCTTTGGCATTAAATAACCTAAAAAGAGTTGATATGCCATTAAACAAAGAAACCAAGCCTAAAGAAATGATTTCTGTGTGTAGATATTTGCACGCTACAATTTTGACTAAGTGAATGCCAGATAATGGCTCATGATATAACCGGTATTAGCAAAATTGTGCATCTCTTCACCCAGTTAAAATGTCTTGAAGATTAAGCTTTTTAAAGCTAGAATTTTTATATATTTATGGAAAAGTAAATCCCGAATAAAAACCACCGTAATTATACTTTATAAAAATGTACTTGTCTAACATCATTCTTCTATCAATGTTGAAAAGAGAGAATCAATTTTAAAAGCACAATACAATATATTAATATTGATTATTTGTTACATTTTCCATGCAAAAATACATTAGAAAATAACAATTTTATCTTTGAGTCGTAGATAGAGCCATGTTAATGTTATCGGGAAATATGAGAAGTTCTTTAGAATGTTATATGAAAATTAATAAATAACTCAGTAATTTTATCTGTTAAAAGGCATTAGGTATTTTAGTAATTTGAAAATGTGAATGAGGAATTGTAACCGAAGACATTGGGTCAACTGTCTATGACGCCAGGTCACTTTGAACGCCTGACGGGGATTGGATAACTTTGGTCATATGATAAAATTTCTTGTATTTAGAACAAAGTATAACATCAAATCTGTTGGTTCCAAAACATTGGTGAACATACATGTGTGAAAATATTTTGGGCAAATTTTTTCACCTACGTAGAAGGGTTATATTTTAAGGAAAATATGTATTTGATTATGAACAATAAAAAAACATTTTAGATCATAAATAATAAAATACATTTTAGAAAACAAACAATAAAATTTCTTAGATAATGAAAAATAAAAGATATATAAGAGAATTATTAATAAAAAGCGTCTAAGATAATAAACAATAAATAACGTTTTAGATAATGAATATTTAAATATATTTTAGATAATAAACAAAAAAGTCATTTTAGAGAATAAATAATAAAATAAGCCAAAGAAAATAAATTTTAAAATAATGCACACAAAAAGTTGCCAAGTATTTATTCCTTCCAGCTAGAGAAGTCTCCGAGTTCATCTCTCATAATGTAACAGCATGCTGTCTGCAGCAAGAAAAAAAAAAGAGATAGGCCATCGAACACAGCGTGGGCGTTATTGCGATCATCACTATCGTTTGAATAGAAGACCAGAGTATCCAACAAAATGAGAAGCATATTAAGCCTGTTAAAAGAAACGTCGTACCCAACGATTTATGCTAAGTACGTAGTCGACGTTGTTGCTTAACAGGATTAACGATAATTCGATATTTCATGTATTGCAAAACGCATTCTTGAACAAACACGTGTTAACATCTGTAAATGTCATTTGTTCTTTCCGAGCTGTCAAATTATTTTCTAATCTCATTTTAGACAAAACCTCGACTTGCAAAATTAATGTAATAACATCAATTTAGTAAGGGAAATGGTTGCACGCTTTTCAAGATAAAACAGGATTAAATGGATATGAATTGAATTTTTGACGATACTTATTGAAATTATCATAATTTGATTAATTTTATC